>CP137675.1:6622230-6855755 GCA_037976565.1 Mesocentrotus franciscanus | reverse complement strand
GTTGGAGGTTAGACCTTGAAGTTACGTACGCCGTGGTAGAGGGCGGGATCTCACCTTCCTTGGTTGCAATGTACAGTGTTAGGGTTCAGGGGGATTAAAAGGTGGCATCACCTCCACTTATAATCAGAAAGGGCTACGTACATGAGTATTACACCCCCTCCCTCCCTCATTCGACACGAGAATATTAGAGAATCGCATATGCAACGTAACAATTTCACTCCCGCGACCACATTACCCAATGCAGCCCAGTCGAGTCAGAAACAGAGACGCATCATTTTAATCAGAGTTGTACTTCGAAGCATGTTTCTAATTATATAGAAGTGGCTCTGCATACTGTAGTGCCATGTACATCGTGTAGGGTACGTTATACTTATAGGGTTAAGTCTAGGCCTACGGTAATTGAGGGCTAGGGTCAGCCTAAGGTTAGGGTTAGCCGGGTACAGTTAGGGTTAGGGTTTAAGCATTCCCCTGGGGGTCCGGTCCTCCCAACATATGACTGGCTACGCACCCGCGTCCAGACAAAGCGTCGTGTCTTTTTCAGCTATACGACGTCGTCGACCCCGGGTTTTTCAAACACTGAATCGCACAAAACCAAAAAAAAGGGTACCTTTTTAAGGGTCAATTTCGGAAAATTTGAGATACATACGCCATTAGGGTCGACCATTTCAGAAAAGGTGCGATACGCCATTAGGGTCCATTTTAGAGGTTGCTGGACACGGGTGGGTAGCACTTGGGTATGAGACTGACACCCCCGCGGGGGGTGGAGCGGGGTTTAAAGTTAGGGATATACTAGGGAAAGGGTTATGGCTAGTTATAGAAATATGCCTGTACAAGTGGTTATTAAAATAATGTCAACCCGCACGTAGTGGCAATTAAATCAATTAATCAATTTGTTATAACTTATGGGTCAAAGAACTTTTAAACTTATCCATTCTAGATCCTTTCCATGATGTCACGATCAAGTCATTGCGAAATCTTCGCGTGCGTAGCTCGCGATCTGACTGTACGTTACGAAATGATACACCGGATTTTGAATTTACGCGCGCGCGCTAATGGTCGTCCATAGAGAAAACATGGCTGACTGGGGTGAGTAGCATGTGCACTGACATATGTCACAAAATGATCGTGAAATATTAATTTTTAACTAATCCAGTTCTTAGATAGTACTTGCATTTATACAGTTTTCTTGTATTTGTTTTGTCATCAGAGGACGAAGATTTTGATCCAGATGCAGGCTTTTCTAAGGCGACTGCCAGTGACAAATGGGAAGGAGAGGACGAGGAAGAAAATGTGAAGGTGAGCTTCATCCTAGCCCCACGTATAATACTTTATGTCTGTTCACATGTCGAGTCTAGATATAGAGTCGACTTTCAAAAGCCCATCATTTAAAAACTGTTTGACCCGAAAACAATATGATGAAATATCTCTTTAATTGTGATTCTATTTGCAATATTGCTCTTTATGAGTCTTAAGTCTTCCTATGATTGCATATAGATCTAGGGCCTTGGGCCTACGCCTAGATCTAATGATAAAAATGATGTGTTGATGTAAAAATAGTAAAACTAAGTAAAAGTTAGAACATAAAATTAAGAAGAAAAAAAAACTAAAAGGGATGTTTTAACCTTTATAATTATATGTTTTGTTGTGTTTTAATTTGCCATGATGTTTGTTGATAAAAAAAGGTTTAGGAATTTGATACTTGATCCCAGATTTTCATTTAGAAATATTTTTATGATTGGATTAACCTTGTTTAGCCTACAGCAAAATAGGTGTAAATTGTAATGTCCTTGTCTACATTCAATGGGTGTTAAATACATGTCGTTGTCAAACATGTTGAATGTTAAATTTAGATCTAAGTTAGGGTCTAGACTCTCTCTAGATCTACTTTAAGTTTAAAATTATTGCAGAGTTTAACTTGGTGATAATCTATAATTAATTCACACAGTCTGAGATTCTTTAAATTCATTGTCCCTATTATTTAAACATGAAGCTTTGTAGACTTTTGTCAGGCGTGTTTCATTTGTTTGGTGAATCCACAGTCGCAGGACATTTAACAATATTTCAAGATGTGATGTAACTTAATTTAGGTACCTTTTGCAATTGATTGAGTCAGAATGTTGATAAGTTTATCAAATTATAAAAATAAGTCACAAACTTGGGTCACACTGCCATTAGTTTATATATTTTTGTTTCATTATAGGATGACTGGGCTGCATCAGATGATGAAGATAAAAAAGATGTATCTTCAGAGCAGACGTCAACTTCTGGAGATGGAGGTAACAAATAGTTTGGACCATAACAGATTTCAATCACCTTTCACAGTTTCACTTGCTCTAGTTTACATAACAAACATTTTTGTTATGTTAATGAAAGTAATATGTTGAATACTTGTAGACAAATGAAAATAACATTAACCATGAAATTTAATCATCATATACAGTGTTGACCAGCAGATCCAGTTTTGTATTCTCAAAGTCTTTGTGGTACAGTACTAGGGACTTCTACAAAATGAAAGTTGAAGTTGGTACATATTCCAAGTTTCTACTGTATTAGTGGTTGACATGTGTTACATTTCTTGAAGATAAGCAATCCTGTTGATGCCTCCCAAATTGAAATTGAGCTTTATGCCAACTTCAAGCCTACATTTAATCTATTAATTCACTCAGATAATATGCACACTAAAATGCTTTTATTACTTCACTGATTCAATTCATTGATTAATTGTGCTTCTTCAAACTTTTAAATCTTTGTCGACCACACTTCCTCTATACATCTCCGCACTCTTTCAACAACAGAGAACATCATATTCACTTCAATCTACATCAGCTCCTTTCTTTCTCATTCCCCAAATCTCGAAAACAGGCTGACTTCAATCTTTTCAATCAGTTGCTCCACGTCTATGGAACAAACTTCCTGCATTTCTGGGAAATAGTACTTTACTTGACTTCTTCACAAAAACATCTGAAAATATACCTCTACAATTCTTAATTTTTCCTCAGACTAATTGAAAGTGCCTTGTATCCTTTGGAAAAGGCACTATACAAATCCAGTTATTAGTATTATTGTATGGAAGTGGATGGCATTAGAGGGAAAGGAAGACCAAAGATTTCATGGAAAGATATAGTGAAAAAAGAAAGCAGTAAGGTTGAAGAGGATGAGGGAGACAAGAAGAAGTAGAGGGAGGGAGTGCCATCATGACACAAAAATCAGTAACCCCTCGCTAGAGGGAAAAAGCTGACTTTGATAAATGATGATGATGATGATTATCATCCTCTTCATCATCTTCATCATCATCATCATCATTATTGTCTCGCCTGCATAGCAAAAGCGAGACATAGGCGCCGCTTTTCTGGTGGCGGCGGCGGCGTCAACATCAAAAACTTAACCTAAGGTTAAGTTTTTGAATTTTTAATATAATTTTGAAAGTATAAATTCTTATTCAATGAAACTTGGACTAAAGGGTTATCAAGTATCCCAATCATGTGAGTAGAATTTCAGGTCACAAGGTCAAAGGTCACTTCAGGTTAGGTCAGTAGACTTGGATTATGTTTTCACAACTTAATATGAGAATTAATAAATCAATTTTTGTTATTTTTTCATATTTCATGAAAATTATCAGTCTTGGTACAAATAATAGTGAACAATTCTTCTGATGATTCTTAGTCAATATTCACTTTAAAATACTGATTTTCATCATATCGAATTGCGTAATGCAGGCGAGACCGCCAAAAGCGTTTCCGTTATTATTAATATTATTATTATTACATTCCACAGCTTTTCAGGTCAAGAAGAAGAAGAACACATTAGAAAAAGCATTGCAAAGGAAAGCTGAGAAGAGGAAAGAGAAGGTTGAGGAGAAAGGAAAGGTAATGAACTTGAATTAAGTTGTCAACAGGCCATGCAATGGAGATATTAGAATAAATTATAGAAACTGCCTGCTTTGTAATATCATTCTATAAATGACTGTCAGTTTAATAAATATGGGTTTTTGTACATGTCACATGAAAGTTGTCTCGGATAACAACAAAAATGTTCATTGCCCTGTCATCTTGGAGATGTTTTGAAATTTTAGATATCACAAAGGTAGCTGATAGGATTTTAGAGAAAACAATCTGGAGCATGGCTTAATTGACCTTTAGATTAGTACAAGAATCAAGTTAAATTGTGATGTTCTTTGTCATCATCAGGTCAAATTAACACCAGAAGAGGAGATGGAGGAAAAGTTATTACAACAGAAAATGGTAGAAGAAGCCGACCTTGAACTGGCAAAAGAAGCATTTGGTAAGAGAGTACTGTAGTTGTAGTACTTAGCCCATTAATATCCATTGGTTTTTGATTGATGGAGAGGAACGGTTGGTGTACGTCATGTAGCGAAATCTGTATTTGAAAACGATCTTCACCATTTTCTGGTGACAATCAAAACAAATTTTAATACAATCCAACACAATTTTGCCATCAAATATTCACATCGTATGTATACATTGATAACATAAATAAGGCATTCCTTGTAAACGTTCAGCAATGTTTGTAATTACATGCGAAAACAAAGAAGTAAGCCTGGTGTGTTTCCATTCAGCAATTGATTTAGTAGTTGCCCAATAAATGTATATCCACGGTTGGTGTACGTCATGTAGCGAAATCTGTATTTGAAAACGATCTTCACCATTTTCTGGTGACAATCAAAACAAATTTTAATACAATCCAACACAATTTTGCCATCAAATATTCACATCGTATGTATACATTGATAACATAAATAAGGCATTCCTTGTGTCAGCAATGTTTGTAATTACATGCGAAACAAAGAAGTAAGCCTGGTGTGTTTCCATTCAGCAAGGTAGTTATTGATTTAGTATCAATAAATGTATAGTGTGTGCATGCATCCAATAGAGATATCTTTAATTTTGATAATGATAATATATGAGATTTGTAAGGTATTGAATCCACTTGAAATCAAATGCTCAAGGCACACTTGTGAAACAAAAACAGAAAGAGAGATCATATGAAAGCATTTGCATTATAAACAAAGGAACAGAAGTAAGACAGAACATACAAAAATGACAACAATTATATGCGGAATTAAACAGATACGTTATAAGATTATTTTAAAACTCCACAGCGAAGGCCCTACATGAGCAAAGGTTTTTTCCCTCCACTTAGTATTGAGCTTAGGAAGAAGAAGAAATCTGGAGTTTTGAGAGCGTAAAGATCTGGGCGGAATGGTAAATGATTTATTAAAGTAATATTGTACTGTGGAGCAGTTCCAACGACACAATGAAATAACTGTAATTTTATTTTCTTCATTATCTTCACAGGTGTAGGGTCCGGAGATGGTAGATCAATAGATGCCATGCATCCGACGACGGAAGAGGAGTTCGAAGAATTCGGGAAGCTATTAAAAGACAAATTAACCAAATTAGAATCTTCAGATTACTATCCAAGTCTTCTAGAGGATGTGTTTCAATCATGTTGTGTATGCCGTAAGTCAAAATTGTATTACTTGTAGTTCTACCAATGAAGAACAGTAAAGCTATTTAATGACTGGTAAAAACAAAAATGTGGCACATTTTGCTTAATATTAGACACAGTTTAGATGATAGCATGTTATGAAACTGTTCAGTTCAGAATGAGATTTAGGATTCCAAAGAGAGAATCATCATTCCACATTTTGTTATTTGGCTGATTAAAGTTCGATTCTGAGCCCTTAAAAATATGACAGATGCATGAGTAGAAAGGGCAAAAACTTCTGCACACTGCATCCATTTTTGTTTCATGACTATATTGTGTTTGATACTAGGAATTTTAAAAGGAAAATCAACTTTAAAATCCTTAAATTGGCAACACGCGAGATTAAAAAACAATATTTAATAACATTCTTGTCCATGAATAATGATTTCTGAGACATCACAATTTATTTTGACAATGTAGCAATAAAAGAAAATATTGTTGCCAATTTGAAGAACAATATGTGATCAATTTAGCCCTAGAAATAATCTGAAAGGGATACACAAGACCCCATATGTTTGCTGTTAAACAGGTAATATTGTGGGATGAATAATAGATGGTTCAGGGAGTATGAGAAAGGGTGGTTAAGTGTTTTCAGCCCATGGATCCACAAATCAGTATAGTATCTCATACTCTAAACAATAAAAATATCACAAACGGTAGAAAATATCCCGTAAGGAGAGGAGTCTAAGCCCAATTTTTTCTTTTTGGGCTGATTTTGCATATAAATTTTAAATGTAGGTACCCTCAAGAAGTGGTCCTATTCTGCAATTGTGTTTTAAACTTGATAAAATAGCACGATTCAAATCAGTCCACAATGACAGAAAATTGTTATAGATGGAAAGATCAAACAAATGTTTGCAGTTCTCAAGGGTTAAAGTAGACTGTTTTATGACGATTCCTACACTGATGTCATCTCTTATGTTTTACTTTCAGTTGACGGTGAACAAGTGAGGAAATTAGGTAGCAGTTTAACAGCAATAGCAAATGAGAAGTCAAAAGCACAGAAGGTATGTAAACATGGAAGACAAAACTTTTTCAATTTTCATCAGTTATGGTAGTAATTCATACAGAATCCAACAACAATTCACTCCGAATGTTTGAGACTACAAATACCTATTATTTGCTAAATTACTTTTGTTAATTCTGGTTGTTGAGCAGGTTAGAAAATCTGGTTGATCAGGCACATAAATAGAATAGATTTGATCTGCAGTTATTGTAATTATTATTATAAAAACATCCTTACCTACTTTTTTTAATGATTAAAAAAAAGATATTTTGCATGTAGGCTATTGTCAGCGATGTTAAATGATTTAATGAAAGAAGTATTATTTGAGAACTAAAACCCAGTTTAAAAATGAATTTGTAAATCATCTGAATATTACTCTCAAAGGGAAACTGTTCATTGAATTTCAATTTGCTTTGATAAGCAGCAGACAACCAAACATATATATCAGCAAAATCATTAAAAAATCATACACATTGACAAAAGTTTGAATTGTGTGGCAAGACAATTGTCAAGTAAAAACAAAAAATTATTGTGTTCTTCTGTTTTTCAGGCCTCGAAAGGAAAGAAAGGAAAGAAAAAAGCGGTGCTAGCAGGGAGCGGAAAGTCGGCAAAGAAGGACGAATTTGATGACTTCGGGTACGGTGGCGATGAATTCGATGATTTTATGTGACAAAGACTTTTAATCTTAGGCCAAATTCTCCTTTTCTCTTCACAGTCTTGTAATCCAGTAATGCCTACACTACTGGAAGTTATTTATGAAACATTTTAAGACAAGTGGTATATATAGTAGATAAACAATAACAAGCATGCATTCTTTCTTTTTGTGATGTTTATAAAATGAAATTCTATCAATAGTTGGTTGAGACATATGATCACCATGTACTATCTGGCGCTGCAGTCAGTAATAAATCACTAGAAACTCACCTACTTAGAATTCATCCAAGTCTAAAATGGTATTTTACATTCAAAGAGCAGTTCTTAAATCACTGCATTGCCATTGTGTGTCATGATAACCGTTACATAAGTCTGTTATGTAGTCAAATGACTTTCTCACAAATGCTAAGATAAGGGCTATTTGGGTATGTCTTTGATATGCAGATCATTTTTTCCCCAAAACCAATGAAAAATATACGTTCAGGAAATATTTTGCAGAGCCCAAAATTGCTGGTATAATTTATGAATTGGGCTTATTGAGTATTGTAATCATTCCTTATTTGGTCCCTTTAGTAATGAATTAGCATTATAAGTTTATAACGTGTGCATTTTCATTTCATGCCGTAGATTACCGGGTATGTCTATTTTGTTTTAAGTTAAATCAGTAGTAAACTATATGCAATGGAAAACAGATTTCTCAGCCATCTGCTTTCCTAATTGAGTCTATATTATTCCCTTAATAACAGTCCATAACATCCAACTTGTAACATCACTTTCATATAAGTCTTGATGTTCAAAGAAAGCCTGTTATGCTGTAATAATCATTTTACATTATCATAAAATTATGGTAACTTACATTTTGCCCAAACTGAAAATATCTTTTTACAGAACCAACCGTAATGTTTCCAACAAGTCATTTTTGTCCCCACTGAAAGTATAATATATTCTTGCATTATATAGTTTTATTGTGTATTTTGTCATAAAACAGATAAAAGTAGGAATGATAACTTTGTGTTGTAATGCAAATTATCCCTATTTGTGGGATAATTATTTTGAAGCCTGATGTAAAACAAAATCTGGAGAGGTAATCCACCTATGCGACACCCATATATCTTAAAGGCCAATCTTGTACAAATAACTTGTCTTCCTTTGTTTAAAATTTTTTGTAGTGTTATTTAAAAAGATGATCTAAACAAATTTAATCCGTATTTAGCATTCCATTTTCTGTTTTTACCTCATCTTGTTGGCTCCTGAAACCTTCAAAAATTAAAAAAACTAAATGCTTTGAAGCTAATTTTGGAAAATTTTCGCTTTGGATTTTATAAACTGGACAACAAAATTGTATTGTGTTACGTATTTTTAAATATTTAATTAGATATTACAAATATACACTCATTCAGGGCCCCGTCTTATAAATAGTTGCGATTAATCGCATCTTATTTGCTTTTGATATCAATCGATGGATGGATGCGATGGATTGAAGGAATTGCGATTGATTTGGATTTGGTCTGCGACTTATGACGGCAATTCTGGCCTGCATGTGGGTAACCTTTCAAAATTGGGACACTAAAAGTTAAACGATGATGCGAACATTAGTCAGAACTTCATTTGTCAATATTGATTAGAACAGAATCTTGTCCTATTGAAAGTTTGTTTATTTATTAGAGAATGGGGTTACCGTTATATCTGATGAGGGGCAAAAGGCCAAGATGATTGTCAGCCCCTTCAGTGCCACAAGGTCCACCAAAGTTACTTGGATTAAATTTTCTCAAAAGTCAATTATATTGAATTTTTAATCTAACTGGATTAATTTTTTTATGGATACAGTCAATCTATAAAATAATCAACCTGTTTTTTATTGTTTTTCTTGGACTGGATTTGCTTCCAGAGGCACGGAAGGGGCTAATTGTCCCATGTGTAACATGTGTAACATACCAAAGTTACATCAGTAATATTTTACTTACTTGATTTTTAAGCACATTATCCTGGACCTGCCCTAAATGCTACTGTTTTGTTTTCTGTAAATCCATTAAGCACTGTAGTTACTCCCTCCAGTCTATCAACCTTTTTTGTTCATATATTGAGCATTTCATTTACTGTTTCCCTGTTTGCTATGAAATGCTGCCTTTTTTAAAACATAAAGCATGTTGTCAGTTCACAAAGATATATGAATCATTTCATAGAACCATTGAGAAGCATGTCTCTCTCTACAAATGTCATACATTTATATTATGCTTAATAAATAAAAACTTAAATTACAAAGTTCAAAAGCGTGTTTCATTCCTGTTGCTTTTCTGCATTGAATTTTATTGACAATATTCATTCTCATGAAAAAAATATATTTGATATATACAAAATATGACAATTACTGATTGATTCACATTCACAATATCATGATTGAAAATAGAAAACATAAAATAAGTAACGCATGCACATACTTATCCCAAATTTTATGTGGAAAATACATGTTTGTAAAGGGTACAATATACCAAATTGTTTTGGCAATGGCACCTTTGAAACGTCAAAATATGTACTATTTCACAGAGGACAGAGGACATAGGCTGACTTCATATTTTTGCAAGGAACATCGTATGTATAGCAATTGTACATACTCCAGATTATAATATACTGAAATCTACGCAATGATAGCCCTATTCACAGATTATAGTGTACTAATAATCTTTCTTCTACCCATTTTCAATTTTACAATCTACAATGCAAGTTACTTCATGATAGGTACATGTATGTACTTTACATGACATGCTTTACATGACATACTTTACAAATATAGAATGTTGTACATCAATTCATTGTAACAAAATTTCAAGTTCCATTTGTTAAGGAATCGACAAGAGAACTGCATACCGGTATCTAAAACAGAAAAGTTAGCACATGTAGACTGATAAAAGTTTGAATGAAATCAGCAAAAATGTTTGAATTTGTATGATTCAGGTGGGTCTATTCTCTTTAGAGGACCTATAATAATATGCTATCCATTATATATTTTGATTAGTGCCCAAAGGAATAAGGCACTTAGGGGAAAAACAGAATTTAATGATATTTTTGTACACGACAAACGTCGCAATCCACTGACCAAACTGCCAATTTGAGATTCCTATAGCCTTAGTGATCTCATATTTCAAACACTCTTAACTTTCTTATTATTGGTCCAATGTATTTCAAACTTTTGCCATTCTGTTCATCTTTTTTTTTGCTTTCATAAATGAACTTATAACAAGGGTTGGATTGCCCTTTGAAAGCAAGATGGAAAAGGCACAAGAGAGAGAGGGACAGGGGAAAAGAGAGAAAGATACCAATTTTATATCTCTAATTGGAACCACAAAGGTGAACCTCAATCTTGACATGCTAAACTAGCTCGTACAGAAAAAAGAAAAATCAAATAATTGCACTAATAAAAGTATTGCCAAAGATCTCCATAAATTACATGTATAAATCAATAGAATTTTAATTTGTAGATAACTATTTACATAAATTCTGCTCAGTAAGACAATATATGTATACGATAAATATTTTACTATTAAAAGGGGAAGTTCACCCTAATATTTCAAAATTTTGTCGTAATTAAAACACTAAAGATACACTTTCACTGATCTGTTTCTCTAGAAACTAACTTCACATCAGGGTGGACTTCCCCTTCAAAATGAGCGGCTATGTAATACACACAACACGCCAATATTATGATAAGGTCTTAAAAAAGTACGGACACAATATCAAACAAGGGAAACGCTCTCGGCGGTCTCGCCTGCATTACGCAATTCGATATGATGAAAAATTGAGGTTGGGACATTATTTATAGGCAGGGTGGCCCATTAGCAGGCCCCCCAAAATGAAATCCTCTGAATATAATCAGCATTTTGAAGTGAATATTGACTAAGAATCATCAAAAGAATTAGTTACTATTATTTGTACCAAGATTGATAACTTTCATGAAATATGAACAAATAACAAAATTGATCTTTTAATTCTCATGTTAAGTTGTGAAAAACATAATCCAAGTCTACTGACCTAAAATGACCTTTGACCTTGACTTTGTGACCTGGAATTTGTGTCATATGATTTGTGATACTTGATTACCCTTTGGTCCAAGTTTCATGGAATTTGAACAAACACTTTTGAAATTATGCTAAAAATTCAAAATCTTGATGTTGATGCCACAACAAAGTCTAAGTTTGTTGACCTGAAATGGCCTTTGACCTTGACTTTGTGACCTGAAATTCTCATAACATGATTGGGGATACTTGATAACCCTTTAGTCCAAGTTTCATTGAATAAGAATTTATACTTTCAAAATTATATTAAAAATTCAAAAACTTAACCTCAGGTTAAATTTTTGATGATGATGCCACAACATAGTCTAAGTTTGTTGACCTGAAATGACCTTTGACCTTGACTTTGTGACCTGAAATTCTCCTAACATAATTGGGGATACTTGATAATCCTTTAGTCCAAGTTTCATTGAATAAGAATTTATACATTTTAAATTATATTAAAATTCAAAAACTTAACCTTGGTTAAGTTTTTAATGTTGACGCCCGCCGCCACCAGAAAAGCGGCACCTCTGTTTCGCTTTTGCTATGCAAGCGAGACAAAAGAAAAGCGGCGCCTCTGTCTCGCTTTTGCTGCAGGCAGACAAAAATCATTGATAGATTTCATTACTAGAGCTGACAAAATAGAATTGATATTTATTGAAATCATTTCTTCATTCCAAGAACAGTACATTAATACTTAAGCAATAAAACAATGGTCCCAGAACTTCACTTGCATGCTAAATCTAAACAAGAACACTGTAGATATACCCCCTGCATCACCCTTGAGTAAGTTGAATACCATGTCTTTGAACTCTAGCTGGTTGGCAAAGTATTTAGGCAGTCAGTATGTCACCACAATGGTTCATGAACTTCACTAGCACTCCTAACCTAAGCAACATTGCTTAGATAAGCCCCTGCATCACCCTTGAGTAAATTAAATGCCATGTCTTTGAACTCTACATGTAGCTGGTTGGCAAGGCGTTTAGGCAGTCAGTACGTCACCACAATGATTCACGAACTTCACTAGCACTTCTGACCTAAGCAACATCACTTAGATAAGCCCCTGCATCACCCTTGAGTAAATTGAATGCCATGTCTTTGAACTCTAGCTGGTTTGCGAGGCGGTAGACAGTCAGAACATCAGGGCAAAGGCCTATGAAGCGCTGCATGTGAGCTATTACCAAGCTACTCTTAGTAGACAGCTGCCGGTATCTGAAAACAACAAGAAAAATTAAGATTTAGAAATAACTAGAATAGTGTCTTAGCTTTTCCCCAATCAATATGAGTTGATAAAAACATTTAGTACCTAGACCTAAGCTAGTCATCAATAGGGCTAAGTATTCAACAGATTGAGGGTAGATGTAAGTGCATAATGGGCAAGTTTGCCAAAATCAAAATGATTTCAAGACATCCACTAGAGGGAAAGTTAATTCTGAAAACTTAATTTAGATTAGTAAATTCATTCATGATTCATCATGTTTACTCAAGCTCTTATATTTACATCACAATTACACTTACACGACAATAACCTACAATAAATTGAAATTCCTTCATTTACTGAAAACACTGTTAGATTTTTTCCCCTCATGAATTCAATCTGATCACTAAGCACTGATTATCAAGCCCACTTTTAAAATTAATTTTCAGGAGAGTATGCCCTCTAATAGAAGTACTGTTCATGCATGATGTAGATTGAACTCTTTATATGCCACACAAATAATCTCCCTGTGCCACATTGTATTTATCATGGGACAGATAGGGTATACTAAAGGCTTCAAGATTATTTAACCGTTTCCAGTGCAAGATTAATCAATGAAGGTGTCAAAAGGGGTGTCATGGAGTTAATCAAGCTTGGAAATGGGTAAATTTGCAAAGCCATTGTTCCATAAATAGGTGTATATTGTTTTGTGCAAAACTGCACATGTGGCAAACGAGCAACCACGCACAGAGGCAAAGGAAGCAATCAAAGTGTTAAAAAAGGTGACATAGCCAACATTGTGAGAAATGATGACTCATTATAATCACGATTCAATCCATACCTGGATGCGACGTCAGTGCAATGGCCTGCGGTGAGTTGGATACAAGACTGGAAGTCTTCTAAATACTTGAAGTTTCCTTGCAGGATGACATTGTTGTAGAGGGCGTTAGACCATTCATTCTGCTGCTGGTAAGCATCCTGTACTATCAGTACCTGGAGGGAGGTGAGGACATGAAATCATGTGTTGGAAGCAGAAGGGCATTATTAAACTCATATACACTTTAACATAGAGTTAGTGCTTTTCTGACTCTGAACAAACAGATGAAATGCTCATGTGTGAAAGGACTACATCTAAAATTTAATTTGATTCAAATATTTTCAAAATTTGGAAACACTATTTTTAATTTGTTTTAAATTATTTTTATTTGATATGGTTCAGGACCATGCATCACTTGAAGATATGGATATATGAACACACACATGTATATAATTATTTGTGTATTTTCACTTATAATCAATTTCAAATACCTCATGAACCTTTGGGTGCTGGGTAACAAACTTGGTGACCTCCAAAGGTTCAAAGTTGATGACCCTTGTCCTGACGGGAAGAAGACGAATCTGTAGGGCCACTAGACGGGCTTGCTTTATACACTTCTCTGCATGGCGCAAACAGTTATCCTGCGACAGATAAAAACAGACACAAATTTCAAGGTTTCAAGGTTACATTGTCGAGTAAGTACCGGTATAAGAGTAAGCAAAGAGTAAGGACTATACACAGGTGCAGCCTCCTGAGAGAGGAAGCTTTATACTGAAATATTGTAAGTTATCTGCCAAATCTCGTTTCATTTAAGCTTGAAATCATACAAGTCCATGTTTGCTTTGTCACTCTGGGAAAAATTTAAATGAAAATAAATGAATTGAATTGAAATGAAACATGCATGTATCACTGCATGCATACATGTGTGTAACATGAACATGGAGAAAAAAATCCCCACTTTACAGGCTTTATGGCGGGTTTCTTTGTCCACTACATTCTGTCCCCCCTCTCCTAAATAATCTACATTTGTACCTTATCTCTCCTTCCTTATCTCTTCAGTAGGCCTACTAATGCAATGTTTAATTCTCTGTATTTTTCATTTTGTTTATACTATATTTCTTTTGTACATTCTATGTTAATAGATATTATTGTTGACAGCCCTTTATATTACTTCTAGTTGTCAACTGACCCCTTCAGCCTGTGCTGCTGCTCAGTTTTCAAACAATAATAAAATAAATAAATAAAATGATCATACATGACCTCACTTACCTTGGCATAGTTCTTGGCTGCATTGGTCAGGTCATGTAAGACATTCTCTAGAATGTTCTGGATTTCAATGTTAGTATCTGGATGAAAAAAGTGACAAAAATGATGAAGAACAGAAAAGAAAAATCAATGGTTAATATCCATGCTATTACAGAATCGAATTTTGACAGTGCATGCACACCCTGCAATTTTTAAAGGAACCAGTTAATTTCATAACAAGTGTTATATACCGGGTAAATTTAATACGAGAGTGGTCAACAAATACAATAATAAGTAAAATCCATTCAGAGGTATCTCAATCATAAACAATGTCGATATGATCACTAGATCAAATGAAAAGTACAGGAAACACAAACCAAGATCACAAATATCACAAATATCACAAATACCACTTTATGCATATTCTGACAATCTTCTTGATGTTAACAATAGAGACTATTAATTTATACAAGAAGTTTCTTGCTTATGGAAGCAGATGGGCAGAAACACATCTTGAATATGTAGTTGCATATGCTGTGATACACAAAATGCATACAACAGAACCTGATGGACAATATAGAACTGTGACATACCCATAGTCCGGGATTTGAGTGTTTTCAGTCTGTCCTTGGCAGCTTGCTCTAGCAGACTGGCTACTTCTCTATGCATCTCAAACTTGAGTGCAACAATGCTGTAAGTCTCAGTGTCAGGTGGATCACATCTCTTCAAGAAGTCCAATAAGGCCACTTTCAAGTTGTCATCCTACGAAGAAAAAAAACACATGAAGACTTATTGAGACCGACTATTAAATTACATCATTTGTTGATAAGAATAAATATTTGTATAATCTATGTAAAATGTGCATTATACAAAAAACCTTACAAGTATACTTTATCTACTTATATGTATTTTTCTTCCATTGGATCCTTCCTTGAGAAATGCATCATTTCCTTATCTATCATCTATCAATCAATCTATCTATCTATCTATCTATCTATCCATCTATCCATCAATTCACCTATCTATCTATCCTATACCTATCTATCCACCTATCTATCTATCCATTTTCTAACTAATCAATATATCTATCTATTTACATGCATCTATCTTTCTATCTATCTAACTATATACCTATCTGTCTACCTACCTATCTATCCACCTATCTATCTATCCATCTACCAACTAATCAATATCTCTATCGATTTACATCTATCTATCTATCTATCTATAGTATCTACGGTATCTATCTATCTATCTGTCTGTCTGTCCATCTATCTATCTATCTATCTATTTGTCTATCTATCTATCAATCTATCTATCTATCTGTCTGTCTGTCTGTCTGTCTGTTTGTCTGTCTATCTGTCTATCTATCTTTCTATCTATATATCTATCTATCTAATCTATAATGACAGATATATTATCCATAACAATCATGATAATATGCTTACATGAGCTCCTTTCTTGAGGAGTGCATCCATCTGGTGGTTGGCTCTCAAGATCTCAAAGATGTAGGTCATCTCGCTGAACCTTCTCACACCAATCAGAAGACGGACCTATCAACATGGAAAGATATACATAAATAAGGGTTATCAGCATGGAGCAAACATGGTCAGTTACTTCATTGAGTTCAAGCAATCCAGCTTTCTACCTTCTCACTCGATCATGGAGCCACAAAAACCTATGGTGACAGGGCATTTGCATGTGGTGGGCCAAAACTTTGGAACGCTCTCCCAGTGTCGCTACGCTCTTGACTGATGTTTTAGTTTTAAGAGAGCGCTGAAAACTCACATTTTGATGAATGTTTCCAGTAATTATGTAAACATTGTACATTGAAAAGTGCTTTGAGAGGGCCTGCGGTCCTGAAATGCGCTATAAAAGAACGAACTATTATTATTATTATTACTTCACTGCATTACATCACTCTATATCTGCAAATAAGATTATTATAATTAGAATAATAGTGGGTTCTCCTATAGCATTCATGACTGCCTAGCATTCCAAGGAATTAATTCCTGCCAAGTACCCATTTACTTCATCTGGGTCGAGTGTGGCAAATGCAGATAAATTTCTTGCCAAAGACATTTAGACTTTCCCATTCATGTACATGTTCCGGTAGCATAGAGTAGTGTTCAGATTTGATGCAGTATAGTACAAGATCATAACATTCTTACCATGAGACCAAACTCTTCGGACTGAGCAAGGGCGCTATAGCAGTCACAGCTGGCTCTGAGGACCGAGGCGATTCCTTCCATGTTACAGCTGAGTGTGAAGCAGTCATGAGCTCGGATGATAAGCTCCACCTCAAGGGTCAGGGCTGTGGATTGGATCACACACAAAGAATAGGAAGGAAACACATCAGGGCATCATTTCATGAAATTGCCTTACATGTAAGTACAAGTTCGCCGACATCCCATTGAAACACGTGTTGATTTTGATATATACGTTTAAATAGGATGTCGGCAAACTTGATGACGGTTTTGTGAGACGTTGCCCAGTTCTGTAAATCAATATAGTATAGTAATAATGACTGCTATGAGAGGCATAGTTGCTTTTATTGCTCAAGGGGAGGTTACATCGTGCCATCACCCCGAGGCGGGCCGTCACGAACGAAAACGCGCGCGCATTCATGTGTGCGTGTTTTTTTGCGAAATGCTTAAAATGGCCAGAAACGTACTTTAATTTGATTAAAAAATGATTTTGAACATTTTAAAATTTGTACGCGCGGACGTACGCCGATGACAGACCACCTAATAATAAATCTGGATTTTATTAGCGTTTTAATACAGAATACCATCTCAAAGTGCCTTACAGATATCATTACCCCGGTCATCGGATTCATTCATGAACACAGTGTGCACAATTTCCACTCCCTGGGGAGTATTCCTAGCATATGGTCACCATTAGGGCATTTGGTTATTTCTATCACAAAGGCTTTCATCATCCTACCACATCCCCATTTCTCTCCTGGGTATGGAGTGGCAAAAGTAGCTTAATGCCTTGCCAAAGGACATTAGTGCCATGTCGGGGATAACACCCATGACCTTGACTACGACACCTCTACATAAATTTACATGTACATACAATTCCTTGGAATATTTTGTTTATTGTTCACCAATGAAAACACTTAAATTTCTTCACGACATTATTTCAAACGCTTTTGTTTTTCTTACCTGGCCTGGTGGTGCTTAACTCTGAGTGTGCAATCTGTGTTGCCTCGTCTAGTAGTCTTGTTCCGAGACATGCTGGATCCTTACATATTCTAGCTAGGCTCATGAATGCTACCTTCTCGATTCGATCTGGGGAGGGGCCTTCGGATGGTGGAGGGCGTGTCAGGGAACCTGAAAATCATAACAATGGTTGATGTGTATATAAAGCATGACAATGAAGTTTATTTTTGTTCTACATGTTTATCCTTTCAGTCATGTAAATGTGTACATGTGTATTCAATACTATTTAGAATTGCAAGTTGTACAAATCTATAAAATTCTCTTTTTTAAGAAAAGATTTGTTTTGAGGGGTCATTATACTGTCCTTAATATTTTAACAGCTTTTGTATAATAGAAATAATAAATAGTACCACTAATGATCATGTACATGTGGAATATGTATAATGACATTCTGTCTGAACCCTTCAAAAGGGAATAATTGAAATACATACTCTCTTTTCTTCTCTTGATTTTGTGCTGTAACCCAGTCATCACAACATCAGATAGAAAGTTTGCCACCTGAAGAAAGAAAAGACAGTTTTAGCACATAAAGAGCAAACAAATTCATTAACTATAACTGTAAAAAATGAAACAATTTACTACACGAATTTTAATAAAAATATTGTTTACCTGCATGCCATTTTTTTCCGTTTTTGATGATTTCCAAGAAATGTTTTTATTCTGTAGATTATTCTTCAGTTTATAACAGAGGGCACTTATCCTGTTAAGATAATGAGGTATTCCATAATGATGTATTCCATACCTCATTATTAGCAAGGTAGGCCCTGGAGATTCTTCGGCTAAGAAACATGGGTATCAAAAAGGCTTCTCCATAGTTCCCTCCCTCCCTCTCCCATCACTCCATACATATATATTTATCCCAAGTCTCCTTCTTGCCTCATTGTCTGCCAGATGTTTGACCCTGATGACATCTGAGGCCAGGACGTAGTGGTTAGGAAGGCATTCTGTTTCTCTCTCCCTCTCTCTCTCTTTCTTTCTCTTTCTCTCTCTCTCTCTCTCTCCCTCTCTCTCTCCCTTCATCTACCCTTCTATCAATACATTCTCTACCTCATTGTCTGCCAGACTGTTTGCTCTGATGAAACTTTTCGCCAGAAGGTAGCGATCAGGATGGCTGGATTGGAGAAGAGCTTTGACAGACGTGAAAGGAACTTGCTTGATCAACAAATCATAGGGCTTGTCCAACACCTATCATAAAGATAACAAGTGAAGTATGAATCAGATACATGTAAATGTAAATATTGGAATAAAGGCTTTCTTGATTGATCTTTGATCATAAAATTTAGGTCCTGATGATATCCATAACAGAGCATATGACCTGAAGATTTCATAGAATGGCTAAATGACAGCAAAAATAGTTTTACAGGTATTTTACAGGTATTACAGGTATACATTGTAATTTTAATGTATTGGGGGAGGGTATATACATGTACATAAAAGGTTCCTACCATCACTGGATTAATAAAATCTACATTGAATATCATGAAATGGTACATGATTAAAAATGACAAAATTCTATACTATCGTCCATCAAGTGCATTGCTTCAGTTTGACAAAAAATTTTGACTCTGAAGGAATTTGAACCTGTTGAAAGGGCGAAGGAAACTATTTATTGCTGTTTGATTATCAGACATGCCAAAGGAATTACCTGTGAGATCCTGAAGATGTTGATGATGCGGTCACAGCATGTCCTGGCTGCTGAGGTATGGTCAGTGAGAGCTTCCATCATGGTCAGAGTGTCATCACTCTGGGGTGAACTCAGCTCCTGGTTGATACCTAGACTGACCACTGTCAACAAAGATGAAGACATTTCTCATTCTATTTCTCCCAGGGTAAGAAGAATGTGTTGCAAGAAAAGCTTTTATTTATTTCTAACAAATCAGAGAATGTTATTGAAAATAAAGAATGATCTGCTCTTTCCGGTAGGAGACATTTGATGCACATAAGTTTAAGCATCAATCCCTTCATACCATGAAACCATAAAACTTTCATAAATTTTGCGAGTGTTTAGACCAGAAAGTTTCAAAGTGTTGCCATATTTAATGAATTAACACACTAACATTTTGAAAATCATTAAAGTTTTTGCCAGGAAGATGGTCATTACTTCCCAATTTTTCTAGTTTTACAGTAGCTTTGTGAAGTTGTCATGCTAACCGACTTACCACTAGGTGATCTTCTAAGCTGTTTCTTAGACCTGCCACCGTACACCCCCGACGGAGGACCTAGGAGTGTCAGGTTACTGGGTCGTCTGGCCAGCTTGGGTTTGCTGACCTTGACCTGTGACCTCAGCTCAGGGTCAATGCCCTCTGGTTTGACCTTGCCTTGCATGAGCTGAAGGCATGCTAGTGTGATGGAGAGGTCATTGTTGGTGTGCCCAAATTGACTGGATAGTTGATGGGCTTTGGCAATACAGCAGCTGGACAGTAGGCCATCAATCATGTCCTTCAGGGCTAGCTTCTCCTACAAATAAGATACAAGACGGTAAGTGGGAGTATACAAATATAGAAATGGTTAGAGAAATATTAAAACAACTGAGAAAATAAAACATACATGACTATCTCTTACAGAGTTTGCCTTTAAAGTGAGTGGATCGTCAGTTTCCATGTGCAGAAGGCCATAATTCGCTGACACCAGACTTGGTGGAAATAACATTAATGGGAGTACAAATCTGCACACAGCAAACCTGTAGGCCAGTCAAGAATTACCCCCTAATCTCTCGGAGAGTCTAACTTCGGATCCCGCTTCGGATTGGGTGAGGGAAAAGCAAAGCATTACATAAGGTCGAATGGTCATAAAACTGAAGGCTAACCCTGGTGATTGACAACACCTGTTATTGGGTAAACACCGAACGGTGTCAAATTCCCCATGAGAGCTGACTTCTATGTGTCTTTAAAATGCTGAATAATAAAAAAATATCACTCTTGTAGAAGTTTAAGTTGAGAAAGATGGGCAATATTCTTTTGATACCTTACATAACCTACAAGGTATGAAATTTTGGCTTGCACTAAGTAAATAAAGATCATGTGCTCGATCTTGTAATTAAAACAAGTCAGAAAAAATCTTGGTTCCAGCGGGATTTGAACCTGCCATCTCTGAGTATTGCCTGCCGGTCAGCGACTCTACCACCAGGCCATCACTGGTCCATGTCACAGTCACCAGTGATGACCTAGTATGCTTTTTTGCAAAATTTTATATACATGTATGTGACTTGAATAATATAATTCTAGTTTTTATAAACAGACATAGATATTCTTATTTCTTATTCACCCGAAAAAATCCAGCAAATTCTATCATATGAATAATGTGTCTGACAAATTACATAAAAAGAATATTGGATCACTCTATAAATATAAGAAGAAGTTTAAGTCTAACTACATGATAAAGTTGACAACCTACCTCTTCATTTAAAAGCTGATAGACAGATGTATCTATTGCTTGTGCATCATATAGAAGCTCCCTAGGACCTCTAGACTTGGGTGTCCAGTCAGCTGAATGAGACTCCAGACAAGATAGGGATGCTGTGTCTCCTTTCCTCTTCTGTTCAATGCAAAAAGAATACACACAGGTGCAACATTATTAGTTCTGTTTCTGATCAAATGTGTGAGATGGAACAAAAACCAACAATTTGTGAATGACTTTATAAGCCTCTTTTCAACTCTCTCTAGATTAAAGGAGAAGTCCACCCTGATATAAAATTGGTTTTAACAGAAGCAGAAAAATTAGAGAAACAATTCAGAAAAAGTTTGAGAAAAATCAGACAACAAATAAAAAAGTTATGAATCTTTCAAAATCATTAAAATCATGGAATCTTTGAGACAAATTGGCAATGCCGTCAGAAATTGTGATATCATCCCCTCACAGTTCACCACTGATCTGAATGGCAGAATGACCCCAAATCTCCATTTCTCTGAATGTTAATGGAATAGTAGACCTATCTTATATGGGGGTGCATGAAAGAACATGTTATCCATGATATATGATCGAGATAGGCATGAAGAAAATATATCTTTTTATCAAAGTTGGGGGTGACATCATATTTACAGACCGCATTGCCAATTTGACTCACATATTTGGAGTATTTCATGAAAAGTTATGGATTTTAAAAAACCATAACTTTCTTATTTATTGTCCGATTTTTCTCAAACCTTCACTAATCAGTTCTTCTCATTTTTCTCCTTGTATTAAAACAAACTTATTTTCAGGGTGGACTTCCCCTTTAAGTGAGGTATTAAAATCATTCAGCAAATAACTTTGACATCATCACCATATACATGTACGTTAACATTTGGCTGAATGATATGTTTAATAATAGATGAAAGGGTAGCCTACCTTGTTGACCTCAGCTCTTAGTCTCCACAGCCAGACCTTTTGTTCTAATGACTGTAGAGAACTCCTAGTTGCAGTAGATTTTGGATGAGATAACCACTGGTAGGACAAGTCTAGTAAAATGGCCCTCTCTCTGGCTTGTTTATCACCTGTAAGTTCCTCCTCTTCTGATTGTGTCTGGCAAGAAAACACCCCAAACAAACAAACAAGCTATTAAACAAAACATTGCAAATGTTTCGCAAAAACAAAGTCATGCAATAACATATGGGTGATCTGGGATATACTCCAAGGACATTTGCTCTGGGTTTTATTTCATCAGAGACATAAAGTTATAGGGTTACCATTACGATTGGGTTTTAGGTTAGGTTTAGCAACAGGGCAAGGTAGTGTGTTCAGTCGAGGGTAGACGTTATGGAATTCTAATGAACTATGAAGCATTTGAGGCCATAGCATCGGTTGCACATTACATTCATAAAATGTTGATGAGAGACAGTAACTCCAACAGAAATTATTGCAATTTACCTGGAAGAATTGAGCGGCTGATTGATGCTCCACCTTGGCCTTTGTGAGCCTTTCACTGCACTTGACCCAAAATGCAATACGTCCAGCCTCTGTGCTTCCGACCTCTGACCTCATGACCTGCCTAAGGTCACTGAGGATCTGTGGGGTAACAGAATTCACTTTATATGAAAACGTCCCATTTGGAAGATATATTCATTAAGCTTAGCACCAATAAATATGAAAACTTACTTACAAGCACACACATGCCTTCTTAGCAGTCAGGTTAAACAAACAAACAAACATGTCAACCCTAGTCACATCACCACACCTACCCCAAACAGTGCAATAAAATAAAAATATATTGGCCATCCAATCTTGTCTGTGTGACTGGGTTCTATTTCTCTATTTACGTTAAAATAACTGAAATTTGCAGAAAATCAGAAAAACATATATTTGATGTTGATCTAGGAATTCAAAAAATATTTAAAGGCACATGTAATTCCCTAAAACTAATAAAATTGCTGTACCTGTGTACATGTATACAGTTAGAAAACTGGTATGTATTTTGGTGATATTTCATGTGAGCTTTGGGCATCACATGTATATTCATTAGGCTCCTACAGTAGCTCAGGTTTCAGATTTACATCTATTATGACATTAATATGATGTGTGTGAAGTGTGTGATGGTTATTTTGTACCTGACTGCTAAGAAAGCATAAATGCTTGTATTGTAAGTAAGCAATCAGACGGATGACGGCTTAAGGTCCTCTCCGAGGGACCTGGTAGTGAGGTAGTGATGATCATCATTGTCATCATCATCCATTACCTTCTTCATCATCATCACCACCAGCACTATGACCATCATTATCATCACCCATAGCACTACAACCATCATCATCATCATCATCATCATCATCATCATCATCATCATCATCATTATCACCACCATCATCATCATCATCATCACCACCACCACCACCACCACCACCATCATCATCATCATCATCACCACCACCACCACCACCACCACCATCATCACCACCACCACCATCATCATCATCACCACCAGCACTATGACCATCATTATCATCACCCATAGCACTACAACCATCATCATCATCATCATCATCATCATCATCATCATCATCATCATCACCACCATCATCATCATCATCATCACCACCACCACCACCACCACCACCATCATCACCACCACCACCATCATCACCATCACCATCATCATCATCATCATCATCATCATCATCATCATCATCATCACCACCATCATCATCATGGGTAAGATAAAACCATTTTCAAACAGTATGATCGTTATACACTGACCTGTTGTATAATCACATGGTCAGTAGATAGTCCAGCTGCCCCAGCAAACTCTTTGGCCTGGTCAAACTTTCCCATGGCCTGCAGCCTGTCCAGCAATGTCCGGCATTCACTGACCATGGCCTCAGCAGAGTCCAGCATGCAGGATATTGAGAGCTCTAGTCCGGTGTTTTGAAGAGCCTTGTGAAGATGATATAGCGTGCTGTAGTCTGGATCTACAAACAGATTGACAGAACAACAGAGTAAGAATTGTAAGATGGCTCAGAGAGAAATCATTTTGATGAAATAGTTTAATACCAAAAGTAATAGTCAAGGTTAAAGGCTGTTCATAATTCAGATGTACAAAACAGAACTACTAGTATATGAATGGCTAAGGAGAGAAAAAGTCAATTCGTAACACAATTACAATCACCATGCTTGAAACTACCATGTTGTGCTAACATTCTAGAATGCATTTGTGGTGTGAAGGAAAATAATAATCAGATAGCAAATCCGTTTATACCACAGGAAAATATCTAGTTAAATGTTTACTGAATTTTATACTTTTGATCATAGAGCATGGACCATCACCTTTTTAAACCCGGGATTTTTCTTCTTCTTCTCTGTTGTACATCACATTTTAAGAAAGATAATTTAAATGAATATACAATTTATTAATTGGTTGAAACATTTTTTTGTGTGTATTGTATATCAGAAACCCTTGTATTCTTAGATTATAAATATTGCAAAATATCGGTTCCTTTTTCTCTAGCAACCAAATCATTCACAACGTGTTTGGTTACCATGTGAATCTACAGTACGGGAGAAATTCAAAGCAGTGAAGACTTCGAGTAGCAAGCCAGTCTCCCATTGGCTGGTGCATAAGAGTAGCATGTTACGAGCCATGTGATTGGCTGTCTCTTGAAACCACTCTAGATGACCAATCCTTGGTCTACTTGGGCCGGGATCAGGCTGGTTTCTCATACTACTACGACGACGACACTAAAGAAAAACGAAAACATTCACAAAATAAGATAATGACAGAAATGACGTGTTTCAGAAGGATAATCATAATTAATCTTAAATGTACATGTATTTAAAATTTGTATTATAGATCATTGATCTACAGGAAAAATCATTGAAAATCAGTCAACCTAATTAATATTCATTACCATAAACAGTTTATTATTGTACAAGTACATCACCATACAAATGCTATTGGTAATCGGTTTCCCTGAAGACTCATTCAGACATGGTATGATATATTGCATTGGTTTAAGTGTAATACCCTTCACAATTCTGTATCTCATAAGACAGAGCCAAGTGAATATGCCTAGGACCTTTGTTGATTGCATTTGCTATTTATTTATATGTTTAAAACAAAACACCACAGTTAACCGTGGTGCACCTGAACAGGCCTTGAGAGAGGACAATCAGGTTATCCGATATTCAGAATGTCTTAAGTTTAAAATATTTCTTTGTAAAGTGATGTTATATAAAAAGAAAGTAGTTACCTGAGCGGAGAATTGATGTTGTTATTACACAGGAAAGAGTATAGATATTTTAGTAAATATTGGGTGGAAAGAGTTTATCAGGGAGATCTGACTTCGACAGCATGGAGTCAGACACACAAAGTTATGAACAGCCGGAGCTGACTGAGCGATACCGATCTCTCATAACTACAAACTCTTTTCACTTCAGGATAAAGACATAATTATGGTATTACAGAAATTAATTTCAAACATGGAGAGAACTTACTGTAAGGATGGCTTCTTGGAAGAATTCTAAATCTATCTTGCATTGATTCCTATCCCTTAGAACCAGGAAGTCTTCACAGAAAGCAAGGAAGGAGTTCAACACACCTCTCTGTCATATAAATATATAAAGAAATGACATTCAGTAAGTTGACACAAGAGATAGACAGGACAGATAAATCACTAGCCTATCACAAATCATTTGGTAGAAATTTCTCTCTATTTTTTCCTTCCCCTTCTTCTGACTCATTCCCTTCTCTTCCCACCTCGATCTCCTGTCCTTCTCACTCTAGCACCCTCTGTCCCCATGTCTCATTATACTCTTTCTTAGTGCTCATGCTATCTGTAAATTTACTGTAATGTCTATGTCAACGTCTACATATATTTATTACCTATGTATTTGAATTATTTCTGTTTTTTATGTTTCTATATGTATTCTTATTGTTGTAAAAAATCCCATGTAAAATTTCCATTCATTTAATTGGGACAATTAAAATTGAATTGAATTGAATTGTCAGAAATAAAAGAAGGCAAGTGGTACTCTGCAACTTCAATAACACTGTCACAAAATAACAACGAAATTCATGAGTTACTTATTCAATCAAAAAATACTCACATTGTCAAATATATGGAATCCTTTGGTCAGAAGTGTGATCTTGCCTGTTGCCATGGCAATGTCAATGAGATTCCGAAGCTGATCAAGGCTCCAGGCGTGGCTCTTGAAAAGGGAGCTTGGACCTAGGACCCTCTCAAGGTTGGGATCATCAGAGAGGGAGGTGTATAGCCAGGAACATAGACAGTCTAAGATATTGGCACCCTAGGGGGATGATTGGCATGAGAATAGTTTAATAACAATTGGTAACTGTGCCTAGCCTGCGATAACCTGTATGTTCTACTACTGGTATATGAGCCCGAAAGTAAAATATATTTTGCCACCTTTCAAATGACAGTATGGTGAATATATTTAAAGAAAAAAGTTCTTGGTCTAAGATTGATCGACATAATCACATTATCTCATTTAACAAAAGAATCCTTTTCAACATGAACTTCATCATCTTTATCATCATCATCATCATCATCATCATCATCATCATCATCATCATCATCATCATCATCATCTTTATAATCATCATCATCCTCCTCATCCTCCTCCTCCTCCTTATCTTTTCTATCATCTCCTTTTACTTTGTTCTTTCACATGAGGTAGCACAGTGCTGAAGTAATTCCATTTAGATCTTGTAGCCATACTCTTCTTTGATTGTTGATGATGGCATATATAGTCCAATTTGGCAATGGGGGGATGGGTGAAGTGCAGCATTAGCCATCATCATCATCATCATCATCATAATCATCGACATCACCATGATTACAACCACAACCATCATCATCATACATATTTTCACACATAAGACAAGTAATAACATCAGCAACCATGACAAGCAACAATACCACGTTATTACCTGATGACAAGCAGCAATCACTGCTAACACTGGTTGTTGTAAGAGGACGGAGTGAGAGAGGAAGACTTTCCATGGTTCAGAATGGTTCCCACATGTGAAGATAATCTCAAACAACTCACAAGATACATCTCCTAACTCAAGATCTGAATATGAAAATCAAAGAAAATGGGGCTCTTGAGAACACTTATACATATCATTGTTCTCTAAATCTATTTTTTTTTTTTTAACTCTGTAAAATTGCCTATTTTGCAAAAAGAAGTAAAATAAATGAAACAATGTACATGTAATAAACATGTATTCTAATGCAATGAAAAATCATCAAATATTGGCAAATTCATTTGTGTACAGTAACATTTACATAATAATCTTTGCTTTACAGTATGCATCAAGAAAATACTGCAAGAGTATGACCAATTAGTGTCTCTTCATATGACAAGTAGAGCCAAGGTCTGTAGTCCGAGAGACATCCCACACTCGAAGGGTGCTCATTTGCATATTCATATTTGCACCAGTCAGGTTAAAAAAGATCTGTAGGCCCAAGAGAAGCAATCCACATGTTTGCTTTTAATTAGCCGCTCACTCTCTACTATGCTAGTCACATTGACAGTCAAGAGGTCCAGAGTAACATAGGGACTGTCCATATGCAGATGTTTCAGACCTGCACTTCACTTGCTACATCCAGTAATGCCTATCTAGTCTTCATAGGGAATTTCGAATCAGGAAAGAAAGGCTACCTTTCACAGTATCTGTGTCAGTAGTAGAAAGTTCATCGTGTGATGCCTCTAGTCTACTTCCAGACTTATCTTCTTCGTCTTCTGTGTCACTTGTTTCAGCTGATGCATCTACAAGAACATCGAGATGAACATGTTAGGTGTTGGAATTTTTTCAAGGATTTATTGAAAGTTGATTTAACTTGGACATTTTGTAGAAGAACTGTATTTCCAACAAATATTTTCTAAATACATTTCTATATTACTGATGATTTGCCGATTTGTAATCTGTATTTTACAGCATTAAATGATGACAACCCTACTCTAATACTGGCAAGCTCTAACCATTTTTAAACACTGTCATTTTGAGTATCTGGTTCACACATCTTTACCATTTACCATGAAAGCATGAACAAGAAATCTATACAAGTATAAATCTTCTTGATAAATCTAAACGTAAAAGCTTCTACTTAAAGAAGCAACTTAAGAAAGGTTGCAAATTTTGTGAAGGCCTCATACCTGCTCCATCTTTGAGGAATCCCATCTTGGTGTAGTAGGCGGTCCTGTAGTCTTTGATTGGCATCTTAGATCTGACATTAGCCACGCCTCCCTGGGATGTTGTTTCAGTATCCTGGGAAGGGGCGAGGCCATATTGGACATGAGACAGGGCGTGGCTCATGTGCTCTCTGATGGTGATACTCTTGAAGGACTTCACAAGGTCAAGAACCTGTTAGGGGTACAACAAATATCGATCATTTAGTACACTCCATGCAATACAATATGCAATGCAACATGCAATGCATGTCTCCATGCAATACAACTACCGGTACATATATTTCATGATTTCTATTTACATCTGATCCTTTTTTTTGTTTTGATTTCTTGACATATATATTCATAGGGCTAACATAGATAATGACACAACAAAGTGTCAAGTCGAACTTCTCTTATCATTTAAAGCTGTAATCAAAATCAGTCTGGAAGTAAGATAAAGCTATTAACACATATCTTTTGTAGTGTAGTGTAAGTTCATATTGTTGCATGTTCAAGAAAGATACTTATTATTATTGACATTATCAAAACTTATAATATCATTGGTCTTGGGTGACTGTACATCTCTTAAAGTGATCATATACCTGTTGTTTGGGGTATTGGTGTGTCTGGACGAAGCAAATGAAGAGTAGCCAGTTGTCTGCTCTGGTACATTCCATAGGAAAGACTGTTGTCAAGGCAATACCATGGAGACAACAGAACATCACTGCTAGGTTCCATTCTTCAGCAGCCTTCCAGCTCACCCTGATAATCATAATAATATCAAAATAATTCTCTCCAAACAAAATCTGAAGAAATGAAGGCCTCTTTCATCAAAGTCATTATTTCAAACACCCAGGAAGTCTTAAAATCCAGTCCTTAAAATCTGAATCCTAAATACAATTTTCTTTTCAGAAGCTGCAAAGCATGTGTAATCTGAGAACAACATATCACTATTTAATTTTTTTCAGATTATTCAAGATGCTGCAATTCATGATGCGCTAGTATATTCTGGTCTGGAGGTAGTGGATGTACACCGTGCGGTTCACAGACCAATGGAGATATAGGTGAAGATGAAAGTTCAAGAGTTCAGAACTCAAGTGTTATAGGTCACAAAAGAAGTTCTTTGTTCAAGATTTGTTGAGCATGGAAATATATATCACAACCATTTGAAAGAGTTTGAAAAAAAATTCACAAAGCATGTACATGAACTATAAAAATGCTTTTCCCCTTTATCAAACAGTACTGCTTGCAATTGTATCTCCCATATTTGTCGATTAAGTAAAGGGGAGAATATCCATGCACAATGCAAATAAATTGTAACAAGATGAATATTAACATATTTGACTGACCTATCAATGTTCTGCTGGTCAATATGGCTGATGAGAGCTTCTTCTAGTTTCCTCAAGACAGATTTGGCACAGAGATCACTGCCTTTCACACATGACATCATCAAGTTCACTTTGAATAATGATAGAGAAAGAAACAAGTCGTTATAGGATTGAGTGATTGTTAATGGGCACACTCTCCAATGTAAATATTTAGATGTGACATTTGTTAAAAAGCCACAGTCCACAGCTTTCTTCATTCATGCATGAAACGTGGCGCCATCTTCCAAGGCAAACAACAAATCACAAAATCCTCTTTGGAAGTTGCTAATCTCCGGAAGATTGATAAGTCTGGATGAAGTACAATAACATCTGCAGTCTTACTCACCCATGTCTCTCTCCACCGTCTCCTTCTTCTCCTTCAGGTTCTTCTCAAGACTGACCCCTTGTTGACCTTTGACCCCTGACCTGTTAGCAGGGGTCAGTTGACCCTTGAGATGGTCAGCGATGGTCCTGGCAGCCTGGAGGTCAATACGAAGAGACATGCTATCCCTGCCCAGCATCTCGATGAAAGCAGTACAGGCAGCACAGATGGAGGGGTTGGTGAAGCTACGTACCGCCGTCGTGTAGGCCTTCACATACACCTCAAACAATCTGGGGATAAAAATATCACATTTACAGCTGTTTATGTCATTGTTTATTTCTTTGTGTACATTCCTTATAAATGTCTTCATGTAAATAATAGCAAAGGCACTGTCTTTAAAAGTGTAGAATCTCTTTATCTCTTTCACTCAGTCTCTCTCTCTCTCTCTCTCTCTCTCTCTCTCTCTCTCTCTCTCTCTCTCTCTCTCTCTCCCTCTCTCTCTCTCTCTCTCTCTCTGTCTCTCTCTCTGATGTGCAATTCAAAATTCATTCAAAGTCAATTCAGGCAGTCATAGTGCAATACAGTGTGCTGGAGAATCACAATTACAACTGTTGCTACTCTTAATTTTAATGGCAACTCTATTAAACACATTATAATGGTAAGGAACCAGTAACATTAACAATGAATTCCCCCTTCTATGGTAACGACCAGTAAACCGATGTAACTTAAAACATGGAATTAAATGTACATGTATTTGTTTAAAAGAGACATGTGGAATTCTACAACATACGTTTTCTTGGTAAGCACATTGCCATCTTGTAACAGACTTGTGATGAAGGTGGTGTACGCAAAAGATGGCCGCCCTTGTCTTAGGTAGTATGTGTAGCTGAATGCTTCGGTGTACGCATAACGTTCTATGAGACTTGAGTCTGAAAAGTATGGCATCTCACTTGTAGTGTCTAAATAGCAAAAGTAAAAAAGAAACAGAAGATTAGTAAATGTATAATTGATATTTTAGGACAGAATGATCTGAACAATACAAGGTCCACAGAATAACATCTGGGCCATATTTCACAAAACTTGTCATCAGGGACAAATGACAGTTTCTGTTATAAGCTAGAGAATTCCTTGCTTCTAATTGGTTATCATCAGATTTTCTCTGATTCCAGGCTTGTCATTTGTCATTGAAAAAAGGCCTTGTGAAATGGGTCCCTTGTTCTCATATTTCCATAATTCAACATGATATGCAGCTGTACTTAATATGGTGGTCTACCAATAATTACTTTCATTTTCATAACTCTCTCTCCCTCTGTTGCTAAAATGCAGAGTCCAAGCCTACTTAGGATGGCTACCAAAAGGAAACATGAGCTCCATGGACTGACAGTCCTGCAATACAGTATAAGCACTTATTGAAGAATAATCATCAGTGTACAACAATGCAATTCAACAAAATATTTAATTGAAATTGAAATTATGTCATTATTGTTGATATTGAAATGTGTTTTTCATTAGTATAAGTTTACAAATTAATTTACAAAATGAAATACTCATGGTCATAGACAATTACAGTTGAAATGCAAAATTTCATTTTCAATTTTAATTTCAAATAAATAAATATAGAGGAAAATGGAAATGTGCTAAAGAAAAGAAAGAGAAGATGAAAACGGTATTACAACAGACACATAGAAAGATAGAGAGAAAGAAATAAGAGGAATAAAACATTTTCTTGAAATTTCCTTCTCACCTTCTGGATGCATGACCTTATTGGTACTTTGCCAGAGGAATAACTTCCTGGGGTCAAGTGGGCAATTTCCAAAAAAAGGAAAATCACATTCATAATGATTTGCTCAATTTTCTCTTGTGTAAAAATCATGTGTTTTAATAACCATTAAAGTGTCTGATATGTAACAAAGACTTCTGAATATGAAATTAAATTAAATTTGAAACCGCTGATTAATTACATGATATTGACATGTGCCTGGCTGAAATTATTGAATGGATGCTTGAGCATCTCTAAAAGGTGTATTCAAAATTCCTGACTACTCTTTGACTACATCTCACAACAATTTACATTCTACACATTCTTCAAACAATAAATAGTGATATTGTTACTTCAGCTCTCAAGACTCAACCTAAACAATTTCGAAATTTGATCAGAAAAATTCAGGTTTGGGCTTTTCTTCTGAGCAAGGCAGCTAAAGATTTCCTAAAGCTCTCACAACATTGGAATGTTTGTAGATAAAACTGTATAAAATTGATGGGCAATTCAATCCTTGTAATAAGTTAATTTGTATGAAAGCACACAACAAAAGATATGCAAAATGGCGAAAGTTTGAAATAAATCGCACCAATAATAAAAAGTTATGAATGTTTGAAACGTGATATAAAAGTCTATGGGAAACTCGAATTGGCAGTTTGGTCGATGGATTTAGACGTAGTTGCGGATAGCTCTCCCGTTTGTCGTGTACAAAAATGTCATTAATTTTTGTTTTTCTCCTATTAATTGCCTTCTCCCTTGGGGCACTACTCAAAATCGATTATGGATAGCAAACTTTTACCATTCTACTTCTCTGATTTTTCTGCTTTCCTCTAGAGTAGTTTGCTATAAAGGTTGCATTTCCCTCTGTAAATGCATGAATTGTTTACCTGGAGGAGTTCATAAACCGTGATGTCTTGAGGCTTGATACCATCTATACTAGAAGGTGGGAAGACAGCAGACAGGAGCTTGGGGTAGGGACGTAGAGCTTGCTTGAGTTTGTCAGCATCTAGCTTCCATAGCTTCTCATCTTCATTGGTAGCAGGGGTAAGAGCCTTCAAAATATGAGATACATGAAAATGAGATCAAGTGGTGTTTTGACATATCAAGGTGAAAAATATATGCCCAAATGTTCATGATTTTTTTCAAAATCAGTCTATAAAATTTATCTCAAGATCTCATTCCATATGTCAGTTTCTCTTTCTTTTTCCCCTTGCTATCTCTCTCTCTCTCTCTCTCTCTCTCTCTCTCTCTCTCACACTCACTCACTCACTCCCTTTATCTCTATTCCATTCTGTCTTTGCACGTGCACACATGTGTAAGTCTTTATCTGTCTGTCTCTTTCTTTCTCCCTCCCTCTCATTTCAATTCTTTATCTACCCTATCTTTTTGTCTATGTTTCTGCAATTGTCTGTCTCAGTGTCTGTGTCTTTTATCTCTCTCCCCCTCTTTCTTTCTCTCTCCCTCCAACCTCTCTCTCACTCTCTCTTCATCTCCCTCTCTCTCTCTCTCTCTCTCTCTCCCTCTCCCTCTCCCTCTCTGCCCCCTCTCTGTCCCCCTCTCTCTTATCATTCACATCCCTCTCTCTTCTCAACCAACCTCTGGAATGGATCCAGGGGCATAGAGGAGTGTTGCTATGGCGATGATGGGATATCCTGCATCCAGGAGACGAGATATGGTGGGCTGGGTGACTTTCATCAAGAGTCTAGCATTTGAGAGACTAGCTTGGAAAACCAATGATGGGTCTGGAAGGGACAAACAATGGTTACATTTCTATGAGCATTTATCTAGTGACTTCAAAATAAAACAAAGGTACAATTAAGTATACGTACAATAACGATAAAGCAAACTGCTAAAGAAAACTCCAGATTGTGCATATGCTATGATTTGGACTAATTACCTGATACCTGTCTTCCGATCCATCTGAAGTGCAGCATGATCTCAAGCCAGGGACACTGCGCTAGGGGTAGCTGAAGACTCATCACCTCATTCTCTGACAAGCAAAGACTAAGATTTGAAGAAAACGGATAAATAGAGAAATAGAAACCATATGCAATTAATGAAGTTACAAGGTTAGTATTCTTTGGGGACTATTCCTGCATTTGAACTTTTAAAATAGAAGGAAGTCCGCCTGACAAGTTGAATTGGATAAAAATTGGGAAAAGGAGGGAAAGGGTGAGTGAAAGTCAAAGTGACATATCTCACTAAAGATGAATTAATTACAATTTTTTCTACTCAAAATGGCTATTCTAAGATTTCCTTTGCAAGTTACTCTCCATTTATTTCTTTGCAAAATCACACTCCTCTTTAAACGTCTCTTCTTGACTGCTATTGAAGGAACAGAGAAGATTTACTTAATAAAGTAAGCATTTTTTTTTTGGGGGATGGCCAAGAAAAAATATTATCTTTCAAGTAGAATGAGAAATTATTATGTCCATGGAATAACAGATTCTTATGGGCAAAGCCTTATTCCATTCCTGATCAACAAGTAGATGTATCTAGCAGTTCATACGTCCATCTTAATAAATGCATACCTGTAGAAATCTAAGAAGGCATACAATAATCCTGGCAACTGCTTCTCTATGCACATCTCCAGAAACCACTGTTTGTAAGAGGGCGCCACAGAGGCTGTCTCTGACCTCTGACCTAGAGGGTGAGGATGTCGGAAAAGCTGCTGTGTGCTACTCAGACGTCTTGTAAGAAGGTCAAAGGTCGCCAGTTCGGAAGAGTTGAATATCCCATGCCTACAGTTTTTTTTTTAAAGAAAAAATGAACGCAAACATTGACAATGAACATATAATGTTGGTAGCAAGTAATATCCAAGAGTACAAGAGGTAGCGAGTGAGTAAATGAACCAAAGGATCAAGGCGCTGCTCTGCATATATGCCTCAAATGTCAATACCAAACCCAAATGTCTACATGGAGATTCTAAGAGTCTTATCACGTACAGGTAAGTAGTTACATTGATTTTTCTTCACTAAAGTTAGACAATATGTAAGACAATATCTAATCCTGAACTCTACAACAAGCCAAATTTAATTTTATTCATTAAAAATAATTTCAAAAATATTAGAATTAGAAAAGATTGTGAACCTGGCTAATTCATCCAAGATTTTCTCTTGCAGGTCAGGCAAGCAGGATTCCATCTTGTGAACCACTCCAGGGAATAGCTTCAGGTCATGTAGCCAAGGGTTTACTGCTTCCGTTGATGAAGTTGAAAGATCAGGATTAAGAGTTAAGCTTGATCTAATCCAGAGCTTAAGCTGATCCCAGTGGTGATGTGAAGTGAGGTAAGACCAGGCTGAATCCGCACCAAGGTTGTAGTTGATGGAGAGGTCTGTAAACAGAGAGATTAAAGACAGAATCTGATTAGGATTAAGTATTTAAGCTGCATCTAGATGAATTCAGAATATTGAAGATGATCGATGAGATGAGACAAGAACAGGCTGAATCTGTGCTAACTTTAAAGCTAATCAAGGATCTGTAAAATACATGGATTTAAGAAATGATTAGATATTACAATTAACTCTTAACTGGATCTCATCAAGAGTTGTAGCTAGTCCTAATAAGGGCACGAAGTGAATCTGCATTGATGTTGTATTGATGGAGAAAACTATAAATCCAAAAAGATTGAAGTGATCAGATCAGTACACTTCATCGACCATCAACAGCTCACTAATATTTCATTGTCTTGTTCTTTATGCAACTTTCCTTTCACTCCTTACTTATGCAAATATGTTCCACAAGCAACTAAAGAAAATCAACAGTTGATAATTTTCCTTCATCAATGTTAAATCTGTCATCACACGCAGCTTCTAGTCATTAACTGCTCCAATCATAAACCATCACAATGCTTTAACATCTTTAACTACTTTCCTTCAACTCATTACCAGTCACGTGACATGATCCAGGTAGAACCACGTCACGAAACTGAAAGAAATTTACTTACTTCCTGCTATGCACACGAACCATCCTCCAAAAATGTGTGCCCCTTGAGTTTTGTACATTTCTTTTCCTCATTTGAAAATTACAAGTCTTCCATATGCAATATTAATGATCAGCTAATTACATGTACTTGTCATTAAGTACTTTTGAAAGTAATTTATATTTCTACACGATGCCTTGATTCCTTATTTATTTTCTTGATACTGCTTTTCTCTTTAAGAATTTACTTCACTCTCATTTCTATTTAATGACTCTGTGCATTCGTATGTATCCTATGTAATTTATATATTAATCATTAATTGAACTATTTACTTCACATTTATAGGAAAATGAGTTGAATAATTTCAGTCTTTCTTTTATCAAAATGAATCTGTACATTTATATGTACCTTGTATAACACATAATTTCAAATTATTTGGAACATTTACCTCATATTTCCTCAACAATGAATTTGAAAGAGATTGAATCATACAGAAAGAATTAGAAAGACAAGTAGAGAGACAGAGAGAGAGAGAGAGAGAGAGAGAGGCAGACAGAGACAGGAGAGGGGAGAGAGAGAGAGAGAGAGAGATTGAGAAAGACGGATAGAAACAGACAAACAGACAGACAGAGATATAGAAAGAGAGACGAGAGAGAGGGACAGACAGACAGACGGAGAGACAGACAGAGATAGAGGGAGATGGGGGAGAAAGGGAGATTGAGAGAGAAAGACAGATAGAGACAGACAGACAGAAGACAGAGTGAGAGGGAAAGAAAGAGAGATTGAGAAAGACAGATAGAGACAGACAGATGGAAACAGAGGGAGAGGGGAGAGAGAAAGACAGACAGACAGAGATAGAGGGAGAATGGAGAAAGAAAGAGAGATTGAGAAAGATAGACAGACAGACATATAGAGACAGAGAAGGAGTGAGAATGACTAACAGAGAAACAGAGAGAGGAAGACAACCCACCTTTGCTCTTTGATGCAAGGAGTCTCTCCAGTAGGATCCTATCCCTCGTCTCCTGCTTCCAGCTCCTGACCCACTCCAGGACAACATGGCCGTAGTTGAAGTTCTCACAGTTCGCCGGTTCACCCGACACCATGATGTCTCCTCTCACAATGATGTCTTCAAGATATTGCTTGGCTTCCAGGTCACTCGGTGAGAACCACTCCTCTCTTTGCTTGTCACCTTCGTGCCTTTACGATTCAAAGGTATTACATAGACTCAAAAGCTTAGGTGACAAAAGGAACATTTTGTTTGCAGTGTCATGTGTAGGGAAAGTAATCAAGAAAACAAATACAGAGTGGATATTTTTATTCCAGAAGATGAAGATATTTTGATGATTTTGGCAAGTGTTATGTACTCATTTTCATGCGTACATGTATTTTTGATAATAGACATGCTATATTGACATGAACATGTATATGAAATGTATTTTTTTAAAGATGACAAATATAATGCATAATTAAAAGGATTTTTTCCTCCAAACTGTTATGAACCTTCAACATTTAAAACAAAGGAAGACAAAGCAATGAACACCACACAATTATTGCCTCTTGCTCTTTTCTGCAGCTAAAGCCTTTGCTTTTCAGACTTAAAGCAAGTGTTCTCACCAATTTTTCCTATTTAATATCCTAAAACTAAGGTCTTTGCTTTCTCAAATGGTTGACAATAAATATATCATGATAAATGCCTCTTGCTCTTTTCTGAAGCGATTCATGTAGTATCTCTACTTTCTAAAAGGATTGTAAAAAATTATCACATGACCCCTACCGTTTGCTCTTTTCTGAAGCCAGAGCCTTTGCCTTTTCAAATGACTGACAGGTGTAGAGATGTTCCAGCTGATGGACAAAATGAAACATCTCGGCTTCCTCCTTGGTCAAGTCATGTGATTGGTTCAGCTCAGAAATCTGTGGTTCGATCAAAAGATGAAATGAACTGAAATCTTCTCTTTTAAAAAGGTCAAGAAAGAGAGAGAGATTGGCAGATAATCAGAGACAGACTGATAAAGACTTACACATGGGTCCACATGCAAAGACAGAAGGAGATGGAAAAAAGCAGAGCTGCCAACCTCCAGAACAGAAAACCAGTAATCACAAGGCTCAAAATCAGTAATTTGGGGAATAAATCAGTAATTTCCTATGCGGCGCTATGAATCTAAAAAAAACAGCACGCCAACACTGCGCAGACACATGCACGCATGATTATCTGAAATTTTTGGTGATTTTACTCACACAAAGTTGCTAAATATTGATTTTCAGGTCATCACAACACATCAGTTTTCCATGAAAAATTGGCTTCTATTAAGAGAATACTTGATACTTTTCTGTCTTTCTCAGCGAGTGTTGGATGGCCGCCATACTGCACAGCACTCGCTAGTATAATTTTTTTTTTTTTCTAATCCGTAATTTAAGACAACAATGAGCGTTAATATCCGTACCAATTACGGGAAATCCGTACTAGTTGGCAGCTCTGGAAAAGGTGTCAGTGAGTAAGAAAAAGAGACTGAGAGAGAGAAAGAAAGAGAGAGAGAGAGAGAGAGAGAGAGAGAGAGAGAGAGAGCAAGGGGAGAAGAACGAAAGGAAAGAGAGAAAGTGATATATGGAATGAGCCAGAAGTGTTTTATCTCTGTATATGAGCTAACCTCCTTCTGGCTACAAATAGACAAAGTGTATTCCTACATGTACCAACAAATTACCATTTATATTACAGTTAAAGGTGATCATTAAAGCAGCTAAGAATATATAATAGAATTTTAACTCTACATAACTATTCATTCTAAAAGTTGAATTTTCAACCTCCCATACATCAAGGTCTCGACTACAAGAGGTGTCATGGTCTAGTGGGTATGTCACCGGACTGTGGATCACATGGTTTGTGGTTCTAGTCTCGCCACGGCACTAATGTCCTTTGGCAAGATATTAATTTACATTTGCCACTCTCCACCTTGGTGTAGTAAATGGGTACCTGGTAGGAATCAATTCCTTGAATGCTTCTAGCACCTTAGAGCAGCTGGGCTAAAGCCAGGGTAATAATACTAAACCCTATGGTACCTTGAGCATCCCCTGAAATTAATAAGTGCGCAATATAAATGTAGCTATTATTATTCTTATTCTTAACCCCTTGCCCACTGGAACCCATGGCCCCTGTATTAAGCCTATGGGAAGGAGAGAATGCGGTAGTCAGTGGGTTAACAATGGTTTGTATGCATACTTACCAAGAAGTCCCTCAGTCCTGTATTTGCTGTGTAAAGACAGATCTTCTTGATTTCTTCTGTGACATTGAATCCCTATCAAATGATAAAACACTCATAGAATTGAATTCTGCTAGAAATAGAACATTTTTTATTGAACAATTCTTTTCATAATGCCATAGATAATCTTAAACTTGAATGTTCATGAACAAGACCCACCAGTCTTAAAAACATATCATGTTCATTCTCAATGTTTTCCCTGCATACATCTATTTGCACTCACAGACATGTAAAGGACAATACAAAATTTGAATTTGTTGTTCTACACAAAGACATATAATGTCTTGATATGCATAATCCTCTGTCATATTGTGAGTAGCGTTTACTCCAACTTCAAAACTAGCGAATGCCATATTTTAGATAATCAGATCAATGATTATTTCCTTTTCTTAGAGGGGAGTACTGATTCCTTGAATGTCTTTCTCCAACCTACCAAGTTTTGAAGCATTGTGTAAGCCATCTCTGTCTCTGCATTTAGAAGCGAGGCATAGACCTGAGCAAGGCCGCTTTCTACCAGGAGAGGGAGCCCTGTAGATTCTAACGATGTGAGAGTTTGTTGAGTCTCTGTCTGTTGAAGCTGGTACTGTTGCTTCCTCAGGAATGCCTGGGCCAAAGGAATCTGACGTTTCAAGATGGCAGCTTGGATGATTTCCTGTCAAAGGTCAAAAGGCAATGCCAAATGTGACCAATCACAAATTATGAGAGGGGAAAAAGTGTGATAGCCTGAATTTTCAAAAGCTGAGTGAACAATGTGATTTCATGAAGACAATTTTTTTTTTAAGAAGTGAGTTTTCAAATTTAGTGATTGTTCAACAAAAAATCTTTAAAGTTTATTTATTCTGTATAAGCTTGCACTATCAAATTTGTCTATAATAGTTCCATTGCACAGGTTAACTTGCGGATTAGCATCTTTCATGTCACTATGTCAATAAGAATATTGAATACATTATTGACTGTGAATGTTTAATTCTGTGGGACAAATCCTCAGAGTAAGCACCGTGACTGACAAGCAGAGGTGAAAAGCAGCACTGTACAAAAAGCACTTCACTATTATCATGTTCTTTGTTCAAATGATTGGCATATGGAGTATGAAATGAAATCTTAAAACATTTTGATTTTTGAAAAAGTTGTTGAAGGTGACTTAATTGCTACAAATAATTATAACAAATATAATGTACCTGTCAAAGTTACATCTTTTTTTTTTTAAACTGTCACTACAACAATTTATTTATGGACACTTAAATTTGCCCTATCTGTCATAGATACATCTTTCTATGAAAATTATCACTGCAACAAGATTCTGAAGAAAATACTTCAATTGGCCCTATTTGTAAAAGATACATTTTTCTATGGAAATTGTCACGGTGACAACATTCTGGTGGATACTTCAATTGGCCCTATAATCATGATGAAGGTTATACGATACCTGCGGGGACATAGCTTTCCAAGCATGCATTGTAGCTACCATCGACTTGTCTGTACCTGAGTAGTGTGTATCAGGAGTAGAAAGGCCACCTACATGCATATCAATCAGAAAGGAAATAATGCATACATATCAGACATTCAACATGCTTTACATAGAGCTTCTCATTGGGAAATGGTGTCGAGAAGAACTGACAGCTCCCATGGAATAATAATTATAATAATCTGGATTTATATAGCGCTTAATATGAAATACCGTCTCAAAGCCCTTTACAGATATTATTACCAAGGTCATCAGATTCATTCATGCACAATGTGCACCATCTCCACTCCCTGGGGAGTATTCCTACCATATGGTCACCATGAAGGCGTATGGCAAATACTAACATAAATGCTTTTGTCATCCTACCATGTCCCCAGTTCACTCCTGGGTATGGATTGGCAAATGTAGATTAATGCCTTGCCAAAGGACATTAGTGCCGTGTCAGGGATCGAACCCACGACCTTTGCATTTCAAGTCAAGTGCTTAAACCACTCGATTACAACATCTCTACATGAAAGGCATCACAGGCACATAGTGATGAAGATGATGATATAGAGCTAGTCAGTCTACAAGGTCTTTATGCAAGAAAATCAAGAATAAATGCAAAATGACATAATTATCCCATTTCTCATTATTTCTAAAATTTAATTTGTTTAAGCATCCCCCCAAATCTGTTGTGATTTCCATAACTGAAATCTCTGTATATTCTTATATTCAAAATGAGTTTAATATCTTAATTCAGTAGTTTTATTTATTTGTGAATAAATTGATATGAAAGATTATAAGAGAAAATTTAAAGCTTTAATGTAATCTACAAAGGATACATCAAGCAAGAGTAGGAAACAGTGGATGCAAGCAAATAAAAATGCAAGGTAGAAAAGAAAAAAAAGAAAACAAAAATCATTTATTTATCTTTATCAGGTAAAGATCATTAAAAGGTTTAGACAAAATATCTAACTTTGATGGATAAAAACAGAAATTTCAAGGAAAGATGTTATGGTAATGAACATGCCAAAGGTACATGTACATGTAAATCCAGTAATTCTTTGAATTCTTTGATTAAATTTCAATTTTTTTTTCAACACCCTACAGTCCTAATATAAATTAAGCAATACTTGTCATATATGTATTCATGGCTGTTTCATATTACAACATACATGCAGGTTTTATGGGATAAAATGGCAACTGAGATGTCTCTCAAAGACCCTATCCGATGAAAATAAACATTTATATCAAAGGAAGCTGTATGAACGTAGAATACAAATATAAAGGTATTAATATTTTCCCTTTCAGTATTGCACAAAAGCAATTGAAAACCGCATTTTCCGCACCCCTCCAAATTACGGGTCAACAGGGGTCAAATCTGCCCCAGTTAGGTGAAGACATTACATGTGGACCCCATCGGCTCGTCTATATAGCTGAGGTGATGAGCCGTGCTTAATTTATGCATACTCCACATAAGATGATGTTATCAAGTCGATAGGTAGTTTTTAGGTCAACAACTTCTGAACTTCTGATTTTGAAAGCTTTGACTTCGAGTTTTCAGAGAGCTGTTAGTCCTCTGACAGACATTAAAATATCATATTATTGTAATCAATGACTTATAAGCTTTCTGCTGATGTATAATTAATCTATTTCATTTCTCACTACCGACAGGGTTTTTAATACACAGTCTCATCAGAGTAATATGCTACAGCCTACGGTGGATCACCTGAATCTGTATCGTCTCTACCAGAGAACATCCATGCTGGTGCTCCCTTGAGATGACCTCTCAGCTTGACGGTGTATCCGATCAACTTCTTGAGGATGTCCTCAAGATCATGATTGGTTCCTTCAAATCCCTCTGTCATGACCACCACGGATGCTGCCTTGGGCGCCATCTGAGGCCGGTCGAACTCAGGGATGATAGAACTGATGATGATGATAAAGATGATGGTGAGATACCAGTACCAGAAGATGCGGTCGCCTGAGTGCTTCTCTTAGACAATGACACCAAACAGGAGCTGGAGGACATACAGGCGTGTTCCAGAGAGTCGGTGGCATTGTGGATGAGCTTATTGAGGTGGTTTAAAGCAAGATTCAGGACCTGGAGAGCATACTGCTTGGACTGCATCTCCTTGATGTTGTCAGCGATGGCTAGGCAGAGGAGATCCATGGCTAACCAGAGCTGTGTTGCATCATTAGAGGAGGAGAGATCACTGTGATGTGAGGATGCCACAGTAACAGGGGCAGTGTGTTGCTTTAATCTGAACACTAAGAGGGGGAAAAAGAAGTAATCTTATTTCACTTGATGTATCAGTAATAATTTGTTACTTGACAAATATTCACACAAAAAATAAACAGCCCTTTATCAATCACTCTTAAAGGGACTATGTCCCATTTGCAGGCCAAAAAAATGAAAAGGTTAAATTCCAACGGCATTTGAAAGACGATACTAATTTAGAACTTCCTTAAAAAAAGGGGGGCTTGAAAATGTCTTTAAGTGGGAAAATAACGACTATTAGTTGTCGAATCGACTTAGGAGCTATAGAGCCAGTAAGTAATAGTCTGATTTTTCAGACCATTGTACCGAATGGTCGTACGTTTTATGCTGCGCAAAGATTCAATCAGTTTAATTTTGGCCATTACAAGAAGTGGGTTATTGATGTAGACAAATGCTCATGTACCCTTTACAGCTCATTTTATGTATGTTATTACCAAAGATGAAAAAGCCAGTCAGTCACTCAATAGTGTCTGACAGTGAAGTCTAGCAAGTAAACGGGTTTCCTTGCATAATTTGAATATTAGGACACTGCTAATGTTAAAATTTCACAGATAGGACATACATGACATATTCATAATTCCTGCAAAGTTCTACAGAATTTGATGTTGGCTGCAAAAGGGACATAGTATCTTTAAGCTAAATATCTGTTATGAATTTATAATTCTTTTGGACATGTCTTTAAAACACGTAGTATACTATGAGGTTGAATATGCCATTAGTTGTGAGTTGGCGAGTAGTTTTAATACTTACTCTAACTAATATACTCATTCACTGACATGCCATAAGCTGTACCACTCAGTATTGTATGTCATGATGATATAAATACAAGAAAATCGATAAAGGAACTTGTGGACCCCTAAGAAAAATGACTGATAAGGGTGTTCCATCCCACAAGTGGTAAATAAATTGATAATGTTCAAGAACAGGTCCAGGGGGGTGTTTCATAAAGACTAAGATCGACTTTAAGTTGGACTTAAGTATAACAGGCCGTTCATGCAAGTGGTTGCTATCCCAATTGGTCTCTAAATTATAATCTTTAGATAATATTTTTTCCTTCAATAATGAATTATCAAAAAATGTAAGTTTTGTAGATTTTTTACCATGATTTGTACATCCCTTGAGAGACCAATGCCAGTAAATAATGATAGCAAACAATGGCATGAACGGCCTGTTATACTTAAGTCCAACTTAAAGTCGATCTTAGTCTTTGTGAAACACCCCCCAGAGGGGGGCTTACTGGCTTTCGGCCTGTGCGATTAGTCTACAAATTGCTCCTCTTTGTCATTGCTTGACCTTTGCATCAATCATAAATAGATTGTAAAATTCATTAACTGATCTTTGTAAATTAAGTGGATAAATGAATAGATAGTAGATGATTAAAGAAGCTTACTGTTCTCTCTGCTCTTAAGGAAGAAGGCTATAGTATCCAGCTGCCTGTGTTTGAGTCCTATCTCTAAGGCATGGATAGGAATAGAACAGTGATCCCAGTTGTTGAGGTGGCAGAGGGCCTCGGTCACAGCAGCAGATTTGTACACCATCATCTGCAATGAAAATATGATTTAACTCGAATTGGTATTCTGAATGAGCTATGAATTGAATCCATGAATTGAAAATCAACAGAAAAAGATGACTATTGTAGAGCATGTTTCTTAACAGGTGCAGAATGTCGAGTCAAGTTAAGGTATCACTTAGAAATAGGCTAAGCTCAAGAGTGGTATTCTGGAGACTATGTGGTATTTTATATTAGCGGTCTTTTTAACTGTCAAAATAAATGTATATCATTTCAAGTCATTAATTAGTGTCTGGACATATTTGCCTGACTATGTAAACATCTGAGAGAGAGATCTGCACAAGCACCAAAAAAAGAAATCTGTGTAATTTAAATTTGTTAAGACTATTATCATATCTCTTGCTGAAATATTTTTAAAAATAACATAGTTTTCAGAATACCATCTCAGATACTAGGAGGATTGTGTCAATATGGACATTCAAATGTTCTATCGGACATGACCTAAGCAGGCATTACATGATGAAATAAGTCCAATGAATTACTGCAGCAGGTAAATACAAATTGAATAATACACTTCCCCCAAAATGAAATTTTTGAAATCTTGTAAAAGATGTCATTTTACTTTTTTAAATTGAAAAAGAAGTCTTTTTGTTTGTTTTGTTAAATTTACCTTGCTGACAACTGATTCTTGTTCCATACTGATAGAGAGCAGTCTGACCTCTGACCTAGTTAACAGGGCGTGGGGCTGAGTAGGGTCTTCTGAGATGGACAACAAGGTTGGTTCCTGAAAACTAATAAAAACAAAAACAACAATCAACTCTGTAGGCATCAACTGAAAAAACGGCAACCAAAGAAACCCAAGGAGGTGCGTTGATTAAGTCAGTAAAGCTTCTGCCTGTCAAAGATAGTGGGTTCAAATCGAATCCAGGTGGATGACTGAAGCCTGCTTTGTGTGTTAATGTGCCCCTCCCATTTCATAAATGCAGGCTATGTTAAAGTGGAAAACACTGTCCCTCAGATAGGACGTTAAATGGAGACCCTCCTTAGAAGAGAGTCACCACCCCTTGCATGTTAAGAACTTGCAGTATTCGCATACAAGTAGCTGGACACCCTGGTGTAGTGGCCCACCTGCACATCCCCAATCAGTTATATCGGGAGGAGAGGGTCAGGGTACTTCAGTTCGCTTTTCCCCTCCCAGGCACAGGTGATGCCAAATACGTAATAATAATAATAATAATAATAATAGTATGTTTAGTAAATTTTCTTAATTCAAATGTGCATACATACAAACGTGGATTAAGCTTCCATATTTTGTAATGTGGTTGCAGCTTGCTATAAACAAGCTTTTCTAATAACTACTTAAAAATGAGATATTACCTTTCTGAAGAGGCATAACTCATGGACAAAGATGAGGATTAATGCTGCTACTACTTCTGTTTAGAGTATTCAAATATTTAAGCAGTTGCTTTCTTTCTCAAATACTCATATATATTGAATCATTTATCACAGTTTTTTCAGCAATTTAATTTTAATACAAACCTCACAAAGTGTCAATTTTGATGAGGTTAAAATGTGGAAACAACATGACAGTTTTATGTGACAATAACTCATTATTTTTAAAGATAAATTTACCTGTCAAATTGTGTTGAATTGTCCAAGAAATTTAAGAAACAGAGACCACCATATCTGGCACCGCTTTGGCCTTGAAGAGCACCACCATACCACACCAGGCCTGAAGAATTGCCAGCGTATACCCCCCTCACAGGGAGCCCTTTGCACAGCTTGGCAGTCCTTACAGCAGTGGACACCATTGAATCTGTCCTGGTTTCAATCCTTGGACTCCTCTCAGCTGGGCTTCCCGTCTTGGAGGACCCTGATGGAGGTGACCTCTGAAGCTTCCTCTGAAAACCTGAGACATGAGCTCTATTGGTTGTATCGGACTGTCCTGAAGACACGCTACTAGGATTGACCATGGAAAGCTGTTCATCAGCTATGAGGAACCAACTTTGCCATGATTTGATGTCATTGGCAGAAGGGCTTGTAAATGCCCCTTTGATATGCTCGCCATCATCACCCTTTGTCAACTTTAGCTTCAGATCATCGAGGTAGTTCCACCAACTTCTGTTAGTTGGTGTGCCTTTCTCGCTGACTGGAGCCGCCTCAGCGTAAAGTCAAGCTCATCTTCATCCCTGTCTCCCTTGGAAGACTTCCTCTTTTGGACAATTCCCTGCTTTTTCCCTGATGTGAGTACATGCTTGGGATTGTGACTGAAGTACTCGGCAAGGTTGATCCTGTAAACACCGTACTTCACATTGCTGTAGGTAACAATGATGTTCTGTAAGTCAGGACTGACGTCAAAGTCGCAGGGGTTGCCCGTTTCTTGTGACTCTAAGACTCCAGCATTCACAAAGATACTGTGAATGAAATTCTTGTGGTTCACATGTGCAACAAGCTTTTGATGATTAACAGAAAATATAGCTGTATCGATTGTCAAGTCAAGGAAAGTGTCACGGGTAAGTGATGTACTCATCTATTTAGAGTAGAATATGTACTTAAAATTAGCTTTTCACTAATTCTTATTCTCTAAGGGGTTGTTAAATTATATTTGAATGCTTTTAAATACTAAGTGATAAGTCTCTACAAATGAGTATACATCGTTCATTCTTTTTGGTATTATGTGATTGCAGCATGTAATTTTTTAAAAGAACTAATCAGTATTAATCTCTCATCCTCTGAGAACAACAAATACACAAGGCAAAAGTTATGACCTGGTAATATGACAGTTTCCATATCGGTTATCTTTAAAAATTCCTTTTTTTTTCTTAGCTACTGGTAAATAGAACTAAAATTCATTTAATTCTTTGTTTTTTACCATTTATAATTCTCTTCTACTACTAAAACATGTTGATTAACGTCTAATAAAAATGATGCACATTTATGTCACTGATTACTTGCTATCACCAGTAACGTTTGGGAATCATCAAAGGATACATATGTTCCCAGAGGTATGTAACGTAAACAAGAAACCTCTCTGTAGTCTGGCATTCACGATGTCCTCTTCACTGTTTCCTGTATGTTGCCATGACAACAGCCAGCTTTCTGGAGGTGACGATTCATTTCCTCCCTCTGGAAGTTGACAGAAGTGTTTCCCGATCAAAAGAGCTACTGAGGATTGTTCAGCTGATAGGACGCTGACCTTTGGCAGGCTCCTTGCTACACTGATGCCTGTGAACAAGGATTTGACAACAGAGATTGTAATTTTATTTTTGTCAGCAAACAAAACAATGAACAATGCAATACCACATCCGTATGAAATATTTATTACAGCTGAGCCCTCTTTAAAGAAATGATCAGAAATAGAAAATTAAGGAGATTATAAACTGCAATATGAGACATGATGGGCATTGCTTTTTGTTTCATGAGACAAAGGTCAAAGGGTAAAGCATAAAGAATGTGTACCCTCAAGTACCTGTATTTAAGTTTTTGTTTTATCATCACGGATTGTTAGTCTTGTAATAATTGTGTTATATTTCACCAGGTTGGACTTCTTGCAGTATTTCTAATTGTAGCGATTCATTGAGAAACATCAAATAGAGCAAACATACATGTACCTATAACAGTGCATTTACATTGTTAAAATTTGCTTCAGAATAAAAATGGTTGACCAAAATGTAACAGTACCAGCTATTTTATTAACCTCCAACAGTTTTCAGGCTTGTTAGCTCTCACACTTTAAAGCCCAAGTCCACTCCAAAAATAACTTACTTTCAACAGAACCAGAAAAATAAGACAAACCAATCAAAAAAAGTTTGAGCAAAATCGGATAACTAATAAGAAAGTTATGAATTTTAATGACATGCAACTTTGAAAATCACTACACAAATTGGCAACTCACTCATGAGTCTGTGACGTATGGTCAGGTCCTCACTATCCACTAATTATTTTCTTTATATTGATAATATAAATTTCCTATTTTCACCCTAAGAATCTTATTTCTTCACATCAGCATCCAAGTTAGATTGTTAGTAATATGTTTTTGTGTGGATGCACAAATAAAGAGTAATTTTTGTCCAGTTAAATCATGAAAAATTGAATTTTGATAAACTATTTATATATATATGAAAATCAATAATTATGAAATACAATATTCAGAAAATAGTATCAATTCTTCAAAATTCATAAAAGTTTTTGGGAAATGTCATGCACGCAATATGATACAAATCATATAACCTGGGCAAAGGCATGGGAAATCAAGTTTTGGGGATAAAAGGAAATTAATGGGATTAAACTATATAAAGCAATTGATAAGTTGTGAGGACATGACGTCACAAACTGATAACCATCTTGGCAATTTGTGTAGTGATTCTCATTGTTCCATAGTTTTACATACTTTTTCAAAAATTCATAACTTTCTTATTAGTTATCCGATTAAACTCAAACTTTTTTGATTGGTTTGTCTGATTTTTCTGCTTTTATTGAAAGTATGTTATTTTTGGACTGGACTTGCCCTTTAAAAACTAGTACCAAACTAAATATGTATCAGAAAATATTATTCCATCTTGTCTTGTCTTCCCTACATACCTATTATTTGCTTCAGTTTCTCTGATGAGTAAACCCAAAGGACCTGTGCCTGTGATGCTGCTTCAGTGCTAGAAGATGAAGATGAGATGGGCGACAGGCTAACTGCACTGAGGGTACCATCATGTGAAAGCACTAGAATTGAAGTCCCTTTTCCATCGGTGTTGGACTTCCATTTGTACAATCTGCCACATAGAACAAAATACTGTCATTAATTAATCATATACACTTTTTTTTTTAATTATTAAAAACAAAAAAAAGAAGAAAAAAAAAAAAATCAGTTTTTATTGATACCATTCAATAATTCCAATTTTATACCAACAGCAAAGCTACTCTATCAAAACAGTTGACAGATTGAGGCAAAAAATACAGTAGATCTACATCATTGTCATTCATCAAAATGGTAGAGACATATGTCCAAATTTGGAGACTCTCTCCCATTTGAGAGACTGTCTCCCATATTGGAGATTTAGCTTACAAAAGGACGAAAGAAACAACACCAACAAGGCAGTTTTCCCCAGCTACACTTTTAACCTCTCTGAGATCATGAGTACATTGGTTTTGCGAGTGGATTATAACAGAAAATGTAATGAAAACAGAAGTAGATGGTAAGCCAAAGTAATCCCTTTGCAGAAACTGTAAATAAAGAAAATTAGTATCCCAAATTGGAGATTGTCTCCAAAATGGGCTACCTAAAATCTTGACATACTGTAGTGTAAGTCTCTGAGAGTCTCTTCAAAATGAGAAAGAAGAAAAAGGGTCTTCCATGTTGGCAATGCACCTCTACTCAATCTGATAAAGGCAATACAGGATCTCCACTCAGAAAAACAAGTGAATAAAAACAATCTTGGTAAAAGCTCGGGATCTGTGCCTCCCATACCCATGTTGGAAAACAGCAAGTTGTATGACTTTGAGTATGATGACAACTCAGTCACAGCAGAAAAAAAAACAAACATTAATTTTAAAATTAAAGTTAGTCATGTTAACTTAATCAAGTTGGAGACTTAATTAGACTAACACTTCTTTATGCCAGGGTTAAAATGTGTCTATTGATACTTTAAATTCATGAAAACATATATGCAAAATGTAACAGTTTGGACACAGTCTCTGTTTCGAAGGTCATTTCTGTCACTCTGTCAAAACAACACTTTTATCCATACACAATTATAAACGAGTGGGGCTGGAGAACACATACCTTGATCCATCCGGAACGGTTCCATTCATCAAAAACACTTCATTCTGACTTTGATTGTCACTCTCTCCACTTTCACATATCGTTATTGATCCACAGCTAACAGAAAAATGAAAATCAATAATGGAATTTACGCTTAACTCCGACTTTATCTTCCGAACAGAGACGGAATGTCGGTCTTTAGAAACCTCCATCCTGTAAATGCAAATTATCAGGTGATCATTAGCTGGTAGTCTGGTTCATGCAAACCAGAATATATTAATACTCACCATAAAGATTACAAACTGTTAACAATCAATGTAAAAATGCACTTGTATAAGTCAAATATTATAAGAATGCTATTTTGATAGATTTTTTACACAATATTTTTTTTGTTTTATGTTAATACTAGTTTTTTTAAAGCATTTAATGTAAGTGTAAAGTCTGTATCTGCAGACTGGGAAACCATCCTCTGTTTATATTACCACGAGCGATGTAATATATGCCATCAACTTGATGGAGCTGTGGGTGGAAAGATGGATAAATCATGAAAACTGGGAGAGACCATCAGATGATTATCCATTTTATTAGTGTGAGTAATATTACAATGCAATGAAAGAATTAGGCTAGATGCGAATATTACTAAGCATAGTCTATATCATTACATGCAGACGGAAACAAAACATGAGACAGCCTCTTTGACTTTGTGAAGGGTGCATGCATCAATGTTTAATTGTTCATGTAAGTTTGTCAAGTATTTTATTAGGCAAGATAAAACAAATCACATGACTATCTCACCATTGACGATGAGATAAGAGTCTCATGACTACTTGTAGTTTCAAATTCGGGATGGGGGTGATTCTATCTCACTCGCACCCCTCCCCTATTACCTTTCAATGGCTAACGTAAGGTGGATCGAGATAAGTTACCCTATGTTCGACATTATAATGATTGGGGTACCAGTCATACTTGTAAAACTGAATTTGCCACACTTCTACCCCGGCCCCCAACCCATTTCATCCCAGAGAAAATATCTACAAGATAACATGCACTGATTGTGACAATTCCTACGTTGGAGAAACAAGGAGAACGTTGAAAGATCGATTGAAAAAAACACAAAAGAGCCCTCAGAGGCTCAGATTGAGCAATACATCTCATTCAGCAGTAGCAGAACACGCCCTTAATACTGGACACACCATTGGATGGAATGATTCCCATATTACTGAGTTTGTAACACACTTCTGGTCAAGAGAGGTGAAAGAATCCATCTGGATAAAAAGGATTAATCCTTCTCTGCGTATCGCAATTATTAGACCCTTCTGATAAATGTTCATTATTTTAGGTTCTGTATTGTTGATGTTGAATAAATACTTACCTGTCAAAGAAGTTGAACTCAATTATAATGATAAAGAATGGATGACTCCACGATTAAAGGCCATTTTTAGTCAAAGAGAAAATGCTTTTCAATGCAAAGATAAGCCGCTTTGGCGACGTTTGCGGAATAAGATCAATCAAATGATAATGTATAACAAAAATCATCATTATAATACTCGTGTTTCACACCTTAATTCAAATATATGTTGGATACATACGTCCTGTTTTAGAGTATTGCGCACCTGTTTTTAATGGAGGTCTTACGTTAGAGCACATACAGAATTTAGAAAGAATCCGGAAAAGAGTCTGTAAAATCATTTTAGGTGAAAGTTATATAAATTATGAAGACGCATTGAAACGATGCCAACTTGAACGATTACAAATAAGGCGAGAACAATTATGTATTGTTTTCGCTGTATCTCTAACTAAAAACCCGCAATGCAAAGGCTGGATTCCCGAACGAAAAATGGTTGGCATGTCATTACGAAATCAACAAAAGTATAGTCAATATAAATGGAGGAGTCGTTTTAAACAAAGTGCAATACCATATTTTATCAATCTTCTTAATAATCGTTGATTGTTCAAAGTTTTTTTTTTTTACAAACCCAATATCTTTTTTATTTGTATATTTGAATATTTTTATTTGTATATAGAATGTGTATGAATAATCTGATGACCTTTTATGAATAGAAAACATAGCAATGTGCACTGGAGATGGGTGGCAAAATCGACCAATGCCTAATTAATACACACACGTGACATTTGCACCCCTTGCATATTTGATGACTGTTTTATTGTCTTGACATTTGAGACCAAACTATGAACCCTCTCCGGCTCTCCCTTTCATAGATCCCCCTCCCACCAGTCGAAGAACCCTGGATCTGGGGGTGTTTCATCAAGCTTTAAAATTGAGTTTGATGAAACAGTTCACAAGCATCAGTTTTAAAGCCTCTCTAAAGTGTTGGGAGTCCAACAAAATCTGATGGCAAAATTTCACTTAAATTGTATAATAATTTAAAAGAGTATGTCATTAAACACTAAATTCTGCGAGGATTTTCAAAACAAATGTGTTTGAAGAAGAATATTGATGAAATGGGTTTTCTGCGTACAACACAAAACCTAAATTTTGTATTATTTCATTAATATTCATCTTCAAACACATTTGTTTTGACTAAATCCCCGCAGAAAAATGACATCCTCTCTCGCATCATTATACAATTAATTTTTGGTAAATTTTTGGCTCCCAACACTTTAGAGGGGCTTTTAATAAGCTAAAATTGATTCAGCCTTGAAATTATTTTTGAGATCGAAATCAATTTTAGTTGATGAAACACCCCTTGGTGGCACAGGACAGAATTTTCGGTCGCGTCAGATCTCCGAATTAAACATCAATGAATATACATTTACAACAACAAAAACTTTTAAAAAGTTTGAGTGGCATAAACTTCTGGTGGCTTTAAATATCAAATTGTTATTTAATTTTGTCTTTCACTGTATCCTATTATCTTTGTTATTTTCGGGAATGCAACAGAAACTAATCATATAAAAAAAAGTCTGAAGTGAGTCTGGGAATGAGACTACATCTGAATATGCACAACTCTATGTGCGGCAATAATGATACGCAGGGGCGGATCCAACCGGCGGCAAGGGAGGGGGCCGAAAAAGAGGCCCACTTCGTGCGAAAATTTGAAAACCGTGCCAGCCGATTTTCGCTCAGTGGGGAGGGGGGAGGGGGTAGTGAGCAATTTTTTTTTGCCTTCGTAAATTGAAGAAAAAAATTTCACACCACCCCTTCAGCGCCAGGAGGGCCCATCTTCTTTTTTTTTCCCCAAAAAGGATATTTTTACATGTTTTTTTTCTAGGGGAGGGGGCCCGGGCCCCCTGGCCCCCTCCCTGGATCCGCCACTGATGATACGACACTAAAGATTTTCGGAGACTTTCGAAAAAAGAACCTTATTAATCCCCTATTGAAATATGCGAACATTCAAATATTAAACACATTACGTAATACAAACATAATCTCTAAGTGGTACACAAGGGTTTGTAAATTTCCTGTGTCTAATGAGTTGATTTCTTGAAAGTCTAAGTGATCGTGTTAAATGTAAAACACTCGAATCAGGAAATCACATTCATGACTATGAAACACGACTATATGAATCTTCAAACTTAATGATTACTCTAGTAAACTGGATAGACATCGGAGTTCCTCATGTGCCACGAGTATAGCCAAAACTATAATTTAGAATTGTGGTTCGGAAATTTCACTAGCCCATATTCGCCATGTTACAACAATATGTAGTATGAGCTCTGAAGCTGCAGGCTTCTTCAATGTAAAGTGGCTTTGTATGCTTTCAATTAAATTATCTGTTACTCTCTTTTTCCCAATCAAATTGTGCTTTATGCCTATTTAGCTATATATCTTAGGATATATAATCCCTTGATACAACCCAAATAAATGAAGAAAAAACACACGTATATAGCGCATAAGCTAAATCCTCTTAATTATCACCAATTTTTAATAGCAAAAGTACCGTTAACGTTATAAAATGCAATCACGCACGAAATAGTTATACGCAAGTGGTATTATTGCATTGAATTTATATATAGATAAGGTTTATGTATTTATATAGTTTTAATCTAATTTCCTATCACAAAATGTCAGTGGCACAAACACAATACCGTCCTCTCTCTCTTCAGATATGTTCATCCAACTATTAAAGAGAAGGTTGAGTTCTGGGAAGAGGTGACAAATAATTTGTGAGCATTATCATTGTTATTATGCAAGTGTGGAAGAACATCAGATAAAAAATGTTCCCTGAAAAGCATGGCTCTTCAAATGCCTTAATATTCTAAATATGGCATGTAACAGCATAAAAATCGGGACGGATTTTTATGCCACATGTTCGTGTAGTCCCATACATATTTCTGTGAACAGTGCTTGTAACTTTACCAAGACTGGGCCAAATTTCTTATCATTTTGATGATTCCAGAACCTTGCAGTACACACCAATACTTATATGCTAGATGATCAATATTTTCTAATAGATTCCACACCGTTTCTTTCACAATGCAATCGCATGACCAGAACTCAACTTTATCTTTAAATGACACAGGTGGAAACTCCATTCTTAAAACCAGCAAGTTATATGTCTATATATAGTTATATTGAAGTATAGGCGGTTCGACTAATTTACAAATTCATAGTGATTTTAGATTCATTCTGCTGGTTTCCCAAATCATAGTGATTTGGTCTGGCTCGAGATTGGCTAAATACAGAGAAACTTTTAACCAGTAATTTGTATCTTACGCCCATTCTTTGGGAAATCAACAAGCCATGCAGTCTCGTGGGGCCTATTTTACGAAATTCTTGAAGTTGGTTGGAACTACTCCGAGTTTCTGAAGACACATCCCGATAAAGACATCCTCCCACGGAAAGAGGGGTGTGGTGATGGCGACATTGTAGATGGCTTCCACCAGATCAGTCGATAAGACGTACCCTTTTCCATCCAGATAGGGAGGGTAGGTCGGGAAGGCGTAGAAGTCTTTGGATATGTAGTACTCGTCATCGGTGTTGCGGAACACCTGTCCGTCCAAATGAACGTGTCCGGCTGCCCATGTGGTCGTCGGGACATCGATTAAAGCCGTATATAAGTTGTTTTGGATGATTACAGCGGTGTCATCGAATTTGATGACGTAGGTTGCATGACGACAATGATTGGTCACCCACTTCAGTCCCATTACTGTCTTCATCGTCAGGTTGTCATAGCAATCCACGAAGTCCTCTTGGGCGATGTCGCCATGAAGATCAGACTCCTTGTCGATATCCATTTGCAGTGTAGCGTTATTCGTCTTGCCCAGTAAAAAGACGGTCAGGACAGTCCAGTCGCGATTCGCAAATGCTTCCCAATCCTTTTTGTTTCCGTAAGTCGAGCGAATGATATTTCGCCGTCCCACTTTCTCTGGTGCCGAAATGATCATGAGAAGAAATATTTGTTTAGGTTCAGTCGTGTTTTTCTTGCACAATGATTCCGGATTATGTATGTACTTGTAGTCATGTTTATCAATCGGGTTAGTAAAATACGAACCATTTTCGTTTTCGTTGGCTACGTTTAGATCTGAAAGCGTTACGTTAAGGTGTTGATCAGAATTGTTTTCTTTTGTAATTGCTGTATTTCCATGGCTCTCACATAATATACTGTTATTCTTTCCTTTAGAATCGTCCTGACGCGTACATATAATGGTAGTGTTTTCCCTTTCCCGGACAGAGGTTGTAGGCCCCTGGTGTCGTAATGAAACATGATGCCCAGAGGATAGACTCCCACGGCTAACCAACAATACACCAAGATTGTGATGACAAGGGCGGGCCAAGCAAGACGAGCGATACAGAAAAACACTCGAATCGACACCTGATAAAGAAAACAAAAGAAATAAGATATGAACTAACTGAAACAGAGTTCCTGAAATGATGACTCAAATATGTGATATAGATTGTACAAAGTAAAACTGGTCTACTATTTCAGTGGTAGTACTTATAATTATAATTATAGATATCAATTATAATTATGAATGTAGGAACCGTTCAAAGTAGTATGACAATTTGCTTTAAAGATTTGTATTCCATTGGTGATCAAACATTGTCAATTAATTCGGCGCAATTAGCTACATGCTGTATTTCGTCAAAGATATTGGGTTAGGGCTTGGGATTCGATATGGGTTTTAAATTCGGTTTAGGGTTAGGGTAGGGTTAGGGTAGGGTTAGGGTAGGGGAAGCAGAGCCGAGTCCAGGGTTAACGTTGAAAACTCCATCATCGAAGTTGTAAAATCATTTCAGTAGTGAGAGTACGCAAAGTTAGTTTGACACGATTTGTACTAAATCTTCATTCAGATTATTTCAAAATCGTATTAAGGATTAGAATACTATTTGCTATCAGTTGTATCTATGTTCTGCATATAAGTTGGCTATGGTTTAGTTACATAAAAGGAGCAGAAAATATCTATATTTCTTAATCAATATTTGAATGTGTATTTACTTATGCAAAAGTTTACTCAACAATTAAAGTACTCTGTAAAACTACCATCCCTGACGATTGGTATATTCGGACGGCATGGCATGTGTTCGGGTTCGTATCCGGACACCTACCCCCTGGACATCCACCCCCGGATAACCACCCCCAGTCAACTACCCCTAGGACAACTACCCCCTAGGACAACTACCCCCTAGGGCAACCACCCTCTAGGACGACTGTCCACCGGGACAACTACCCCCCGGACAACTACCCCCAGACAATTACCCCGGACATCTACCCCCTAGGATAGTTGTCCGGGGGTAGTTGTCCTAGAGATGGTTGTCGTAGGGGTAGTTGTCTTGGGGGTAGTTGTCCCGGAGGGTGATCGTCCTAGAGGGTGGTTGTCCTAGGGGTAGTTGTCCTAGGGGGTAGTTGACTGGGGGTGTGGTTATCCGGGGGTGGATGTTCTAGAACCATTTGGGTTACCTTCCGGTTATTATTTTGGAAGTCAAATAGTGGACGTTGCTATTTCTGTGGAATTTGATTTCTACATCGTATTAATCAATCAAATGGTAGTTGATATTGATGGCAACGTTAAAATGAAATGTAATATTTTTATGCAATGGGGCCAAGGTCATTTCCGTATGAGGACCGATGTTTAATGTCACTATCCGTAAGACGTGAATCGATTTCGAACCTGGGTACGACAGAGTTGCCTGACCACTAGATTAACTCAGCGTTTTTCAACCCTTTTTTTAGTCACGGCACCCTTTTAAGAAGAAAACAAACGTCGTGTCCTCCCATTCCTAAATTCATCAAAAATGTTTCATTAGAGATCACTCTGGCACTTATCAGGTACCATGTATACATTTAAGGACACATTTGCTGCTAATTTTTTTCGAGCGAGCGAACAAAAAAGAATGAATTTTTTTAATATGGTCAAACAATTATTTTGTCATCAAAACACACACCTGACTGCCGAATATATACATGAAAACAAATATAGAATATTCAGTCATCTCGATACACAAATATGAAGATATTCTGGCATCTCGTTTCCCAGAATTATTGTGTTTCTAAATGTTGTGAGTGAATGAAGCGAACGAGCGAGGACAAAATGCAATTTCGATTTAACCTTGATGCTACAATGTCTCCTTGTTGCCCCAATATGAAGGTATTCGAGCACTTCTCAGCTTAAAGCTGTCCTGTTTCTATACTGTTGTGAGCGAGCGAAGCAAGCGAGAAAGAAAGACATTTTTCTTTCTCTTTAATGTGATTTCTTTATGAAAATACAAAGTAGTTTTTAATGTTTTGATTTCACAAGACTGATATTATTTAAAATAATTTATTAACATAAGTACATTTCTTTCGCGGCATCCCTAGAGATGTCTTGCGGCACCCCGGTTGAAAAACGCTGGACTAACTCATATCTTCCTATTGCTATAACTTGCTCTGTTTATTTGTGGCAACTAGTTAATTTTGACTATTCTTGCGAAGAACAACACTATCAAAATTTATAGCATAATTATGTTTCCAATCACTATACCCCCTTCTGCGCAAATCATGCTAACGGATCTATGCCAACAGTAATGTTGTCGAACTACTAATGAAAATAATGTAAGCCAGTTTCTTACCATGTATGTCCTTTCTTCCAAACAACTTTTCACAGTTGGCTTCTTGTCTGATTTCTTACTCCTATTTTTGTTAAACAGACTACTACCTCGCAACAAACCCCGTTCTGCCAAATTCATTTTGATCAAATCCTGATCTCGAATCACAGAGAGACGGAGAGACAGAGAGACAACTCTACAGTATAAGTGTCACGGATGTGCACTCGAATGTTTTCTTCAATCTCTGCCTGCCTTGCTTTCATTTACACAGGCAGATTTTAGAGTCCTCACTGCATTCGTGTCTTTTGTGACTGAAGTGTACATATGCAAATTTATTTAGGAATAATGGGAGAGAGTAGAGAGTAGAGGGGGTTAGAGAAAGGCATCCTATAGGCTTGATTGACCGTGCTCAATGAAAGTAGTAAATACAATTGTCCAGGATCAGGGGTGTCGATTTGTTTCCGTGGTTGGGGGTGATAGGTGCCAAAATATTTTCGGCAATGGATCAAAGCAACCAAGAGGTAGAAGCGTGTGGCAGGTTGCACCCTCCCTCCAAGTTATTAATTTTTCAAGTCACCCTCAATAAAGATAACATTTCAGAGAATATAAGAGTGGTAATAAAATGAATAACATGCTAAATGTTAGTCCTGACTCTTGCCTGCAGTGTAGGCCTACCAGACTGATATCATCTATTTTTAACGAAATTTAGACATTACCAAAAAAATCCAATGGTGAGGGATATCAACTTGTGAAAGTATTATGTTACCAGTGGGCAAATGCATTAATAAGCAACCAGGAAAGGTTCATGTAGACAGAAAATTCTTTATTTCCTGGTGATAGAAACATACATTTTATGAATATTGATGTCTCCAAACAATTCATCGTGAAAAACCCATTCCAATATTCTGTGTAAGGAGATCTCAAAAAACATAGTTCTCATTAGTAAATGAAAAACATATTGCTTTTGGTTCTTCATTTGACTCTCTTCCTTCTTTAATTAAACCAACTGAATCCTCTCTGCGGGAAACTCAATTCAATGAAACAGAATATCACTGATGCAAAATTTGGTTCTCAAAATGACAGAAAATTTCCACTCCTGATCTCATACAAACTGTCTGTTTCTTAAAAACATAATATAAAACTTACGTTCCAACTACCAAACAACAAACTTCCATTATCTCCTTCTTCACCCAGATATACTTATCATACCAGATACGCTCTAAAATATAAGCATAATATTCCCTAAGGCCCTGACCAGAGCACTATTTTTTCTCAAAAACTATAACCAGTCTTAGAAGGTGCATTATTATTGGAAGGGTGTTATAAACAAAACTTCAAACTTAATAACATTCTAACCTTCAAAAACACCTTAACTATCTTATGCCTGTTACGTTTGAATACAATACATAGGCCTACATCAGCTTTTCAATAAAACAAAAATAAGTTGTGACATAATAATCTTTCTCCAAAATATCGAACTGGAGTATTCTGTTGTATTGCTTGTTTATGTACATACAAAGAGTTTATTTTCAAGAGGCACTAGATCCATGTGTGTAACTTAAGAAAGAACTCTTTGTTTACCCGATTTTGTTCAGGTGTCTATGGAAAATTGTTATTAAAAGATGCATGTGTTCATAATTTCTCTCGTAATTTAGGTTAATAATTTTGTTCAAGGTAAATAGAGGAAAATGTATATCATTATCTCCATTTGCTATCAAAAGATTTTACTCCTTTCGGAAAATAGCTCTTCAAATGTTTTACATGTAGAGATATAAATAAACAAAGAAATGGATGAAATCAATAAAACAAAATAGATACTGAGTATGAATCAGGGAACAAACTGAAAGTTTCGTCTCCTACATGCTGCCATTTGGACATAACCGTCTTTCTCTTCAATGATACAATATGTTATTACTTTACTTGCATTATGAAAAAAACGCATCATCAACCTCACATAGTCATAGCTTTAAAATCACTTCAGATTGAACTGGCCAAAAGTCATGTGATATTCTTGCTCAGATGCTTTCCTTTACCTTTAAGAGTTCTTTATATTGAGGAATTGGTTGATAATTTTTTTTTGGCAATAATGCCCAAATTGTAACTCCTAGCGCGTTTTGAAAAATGTTTTAGGAAATATCAGGAAATAAAATGAGTGAAAAAAACAAACAAATAAAGATACAATGACGTGAATTTTAAAAAGGGTGAACGGAAACAACATAATCCCATTCTCTACTTCTTTTTTGCACTTTTGTGCTTCGCGCTTAACATTTAGCTCGTTGCTTTTTAACGCTGCGGTTTTGCATTTGGCGCACTGCATTTCTATGATGCTGTTGATTGAATAAATGGAATAAATTCATCAATTCCTGATGAAGCTGTATGAGCGAGAATTCAATTTATTCTTGTTTCATATACGGTTGTCTCATTTACTTCGTTTTCTATTTATATATGTATGTATTATGAAAATGAGATAGCAAAATGTGTATAGATGGTCATCTTGCGAGTAATAACCATTAACTACTCTCATCGGGCTCTCATCATTAGTTTTTCTCTTCATTTTTTTTTTGATGGTGAATTAATATTGGGGGGATGATTGTACAGGCCATCCCCCCACCTGAAATATTTGGGGGGGGGATATATCCCCCATCCCCCCGTGATCGACACCCCTGTCCAGGATATGGACGTCTCGGATCATGTTATTTTATTCGTGATCGCGAGGTAGCTCCCTTCCCTACCTGCAGCTGGCTGCAAGCCTGCAAGCCGAAGATGGCATAATCCACGAATGATCTGTACGCATCAATGGTAACCACAGTCTAGATATTTATCGCCGGGCGTAGAAATAGAGAACTTACAAGTCTCACCCCCTGACTGTCCGAATATGTGGCGATGGTTGCCTGAATATCGGCTGCAGTGCCCTATGTCCCCCCTTCATGCCTCGCACGCTAGTGTCTGTCCAAGACAATCGTGTTTTGAATTACGATTTTACATACGCTGTCCAGCGATGTGAAAAAGGTGGTTTGGACAGTCTGGCATTTACAGGAAAGATAGAAGGAAATAGGAATAAGAAGAGTACTACGAATGGACAATCCGCAGAGATGGGTTGAAGAGTGAAAGACCAGGGATTGGAGCTCATGGTGAAGGCTAGATACAGCCGGAGAGTTGTGGAAAAGCATGATCGCAAACGTCGACAGAAGAGAGAGAGAAAGAGAAAGAGTCCAGTGATGAATTTGTGTGTGCTAAGAAAGGCGGAAGTACATCTGTCACTATATCGACATCAAAACCAGGTTAACAGAATCAGACCAAACAAAATCAATGTGAGAACTATATTTACGGTGAAATTAATAAAGATGTATTTCAGTAGTAACCAAAGGAAATTTTCACTTGAATTTTCGGCATATTTTCTTTCCTTGGTAACACTCTAGATAATAGGATGATAACAGACCTGGATGAATTATGATGTTTGGTGGTAACTTCACATTATTATGCTTTTTTTAGTTTAATTCATAACAGTCAATCATTATAGCATTATCTGTGTTCAGGTATAATTTCTAAGTCATTTTAATTAACCTGTTCCTTATCTATGTTTTTAATCTTAGGCCTCTCTTTCTTTTTTTTTTTTGCTTCTTAGATTCACACACAATTATAATACATCTATATCATGTGATTTGTATTCAATCAACAACAATCTATACAACCGCCCGTCTGAAAAAAGAAGAAGATCAAATGATATTGTCGACAGTTTCTTATCACCAGCTGGTAAGTTGTCTCATTAACAACAACAAAATTAATCACTAAATATTGATAAAGCAATCTGCACATTATTTTGTAAACAGCTGCTATGTAATATGAATTTTTGAATGTAAGTAATTGTGTTTAGAATTAGCAGTATAATGTTCATCTGGTAAATTCACATTACAATACTTCACTTCGATAGATCAGAGACATGACACAATCCCTTAAAGGGACTTGTTAACATTGTTCAGATGAGGGGAAATGGTGCTAAGGTAGTGACTTCAGTGCTAGATGTACTTTTAAAGACAATCTGAAAGTTTGAGTGAAAACAGACCATTATTAATCGATTTCTTAATTCTCCCAACTATATTATTACAATTTAATTACATTTTAGCTGAATGTAAGTCGTAACAAAGCTATGAATTGGCTCTATATACCATTCAAGACAATTAAGTGTTGAAAGATTTTTGAAATCCCGTTTTATGTCTTATTTTCAAGAAAAAACGGTTGGGAAAATTCAAAAATGGTTGGGAGAATTTACTGTTAATCACTGTTAGAGGGTGTTGACCAGTGACACCTTCAAAGAAAACCATTAATATTTTTGTGATTTGAGAATTTTTTCAGGATTGTTTGCATGCTAGAGGGTTAGTACAGTAGAAGGAATATAATAAGTAACATTTCATACAAAAATTACGCAGTTTTTTCATCAACCTTCAACAATGTTACCGAGTCACTTTAACAGATCTTGCTTTAATAATTCAACCGGTCTACCAACACCCCGCCTTTACCACTGACACGGACCTCTTTATTACTATTATGTATCTTTCAAAAATGGTTGTATGTGTAGATTTTATAACGAACGCCTGAGCTGTAAATGAAGTCCCTTTATGAAAAAAAAATGATGGATCATTGATCAATATTTCTTGAAAGTAAGTCGACCAGCTTCCCAAATCATCGGTATGTATTCTGGTTCAATGTTGGTAATCAGAGAGTATCTCTTAACCCAAAATGGTTTCATTCCATCCTCCTTGAAATTAACAGGCCAGTACTTAGAAGCAAACATTAAAAATGTATCGACATTGTATGGCACTACTTCGAGCTTCTGAAGGCACAGTCCGATGAAGACGTCCTCCCAAGGAAAGAGAGGTGTGGTGATGGCGACTTTGTAGATGCGTTCCACAAGATCAGTAGATAAGATGTACCCAGGACCATTAAGATAAGGAGGATAGGTCGGGAAAGGGAAGAAGTCTTTCGGGAGGAAGAACTTTTCGCTGGCGTTTCGTGCTACCGGTGAGTCAAAGAGAGCGTTGCCAGCCGCCCAGTTTGTTTTTGTTGATTTTAAGAAAGCTGCGAAAAACCTCACTTGAATGATAACGGAATCGTCATCGCATTTGATGACGTAGCTTGCATGACGGCAATGATTGGTCACCCACTTGAGTCCCATGACCGTCTTTATCGTCAGATTTTCGTAGGAGTCAACGAAGTCCTCCTGAACGATATCACCATGGAGTTCAGACTCTCTATCAATGTCACCTTGTAGTGTCCCATTGTCTGTCTTTCCAAGTAAAAACACCGTCTCAATAGCACCTTTACTTAATCGCGGCCATGCATATTCAGTCCCATAAATTCCACGGAGGACATTTCGTCGTATAATATTCTTTGGTGCCGTAGGAATCATGATAAGCAAAAAGATGGGTTTGGGCTTCGAGTTCTTCTGTCTGCAGAATAAATATGGATTATGAATATATTTGTATTCGTGTTTATCGACGGGTTCATTCAGATATAATCCATTTCCACCGTTGTAGATTGTGTTCTCCTTAGTTTTGGTTACGTAAGGCTGATATTTAGGAGTTCTTTCGGTGCTGTCGGTTTTATCTTTCTGCTCTTGAGAGGTATGTTTTGTATGTAACGTTCTATTTGAGAGTGTGACATTCATTTGTTGCAATATTTGGAATGGCTCTGCCTGTCGTGTTGTCACTTTATGTTTGTTGGATAAACTCTCGACGAGTATCAACAAATATACCCAGATGGTGACGAAAAGGAGCGGCCAGGCGAAACGGGCTAAGCCGGAGATGAAGCCCATGGATAACTAGAAATGAAAATTAAATAAATGAAAAAAGAAATAGGAGCGATAATGTGGATAATATATCTAAATATGCATTTTCTAGAAGAGAATAAACAAAGTACAATTTGTAATCAATAAATCATTGATTATTGATGGAGCCGTTTTTTTGTATTGCTTATCATTAATGGTCAATATAATTTGGTAAGACTTGATATTATGTGGTATCTTTTCTTTTATCGTCTTTCAGAATTCTAGAACAAATGAAAGTGTCTGATACATAATCTTAACATGTTAACAGAAATTTATTTTTCAATCAATTACCTTTGGTTTGATTCCAAAGACGAAACCAGGATAACTGGGGTGTCTGATGTCTCGATGTTTGTTCCTCAATACTTTGCCATCCACCAACTCGTATCCTTCAGTAAAATTCGTTTTTGAAAGGAACATCTCCAAAAAATCTCCAGTGTGACGTGGTTCACGAAAATATGACGTATCTTCTCAATAAAATATAATGTTTTTTTTACTGCAATTTTCTCTGCAATTTCGTTGTAACCTGATATACATTTACATTATTCAAAATATGTGAATTCATTGAGCAAAATTGCGTGGTGCTGCTGATTCGGAGACTCATACTACTGACAACTGGGCATTCTCTACAGCCGAATATATTTTCAAAAATGATTAAAGAAGGATTCCCTTCAGATCGGCATCGGTAGCCTGATAATCTTCTAATACCAAACAGCTCACCTCCTCTCCAAGACAACCACGGCACTACGACTTATACTTTTTGTTTCTATGTATGCATAATTTGTTTGTTTTTCTTAAAGTGAGTGTTAAATATATGCAGACTCGTAGAAGGGGTTAAAGAAAGTATGTGCCTAAATCTGCACAGCAAGCACTTGATTCACAAATGCAAACAAAAGGGGGGAAATTGTTATTTCAACTTAAAAAGAGAAATTAACTGAAAGCTTTTCAGAGTTGTGTACGAAACCATGAATATTCCATACCGGAGACCCCATTCTCAACATGTGATATACTGATTTGTATTGAGGCTCCAACTCTTACCAACTAAATAAAGAGAAGATCTCTTATCCTCATGCGATTAAAATATTCCCTTACTCCATATTTTGAGCATTGTGCATGTTTTTTTAATACACATTTCACCCACATGCTACTATGTGAAAGTACCTATAATTGTATCATGATCATGGTGTAAGCGGTTTGTTACATCGTGACTGGTTCAGTTATTATTTTCATTCTTATTGTTCACCCATGCAGGTGTATCTTTATTAACGAAATGTTTTTATTTCCTTAATACTTCATGATTTACAACATCAGCATCTTTTATTGCGAGTGTTATGTAATACGGATTATCAGACAGTACAACTCTTTCATGTGTACATACTCTCCTTTATCAAATTATCCTTGATGTCTGTAATTCTTGTCAAGAATTCCTTTCTTTCTTTTTTTTCTTTCTCTCTCTCTCTCTCTCTCTCTCTCTCTCTCTCTCTCTATCTCTCTCTCTCTTTCTCTCTCCTCCCTCTCTCCCCTCTCTCCCTCTCTCTCCTTTCTCTCTTTCTCTCCCTCTTGTTTTATTCAAAGAAGCTATTGTTCTATGTGGATTTCGTCACTTTATACCTCTCTGAATTTATTTTAACGACATTTTCCTAGTAATGGACTTACCGAAGAAATGCAAACTTTTCTCATCTGAGTGGACACTCCCTAACACCCTCTATAGAAAATGAGAACACACACATTTAAGATATTAAGTGCTACTCTCAATGGCGTAACGAGGAATTGGTAATTGATAAACAAGTAGCCGAATCCCCTCGGGGGTGGGGGATGGTGGGTTCCGTAGATATGTTTTAAATTATATTAATTTTCAATGGTACTTCGACCGGGGGAGGGGGTGTATGTCGGTACAACTTGGATATGCCAGCAACGGTTATACTGATATTTTTCATATTTCTTATTTTCCTAGAAAGAATATCTATTCATTAAATGTCCTATCAAAATATTGACAGTTTACGCAATAAGGAATTTATATATATTCGTATTTCATTTATTTGATGTGATTGCGCTAAACTTTTTTTCATTTGTTGAAATGGATGCGAATAAGGTGAATAAAATCAACATGCGGTTTACTAAAAAGAAATTTCTGTTCGATTTTAACTAGTATAGCACTGTATGAAAACATACGAGCCACGAACTGTTCTTCGCCTTGCATTTGTTTCACAAATGTAAATGGGCTACCAACTTTATACTTCTGTTGCAAATATCTCTTACCATGATATTGAATTCAGATTCAGTACATTTATTTCATCCATCCTTAGGGAAACGTCAGTCATTCTTTATATACAAGTTGACATAAATGAAATAATAACTAACATGCCATCATACACCCATTCGCATCAGTCCAACGTCATATCCATTCATCCAGTCACTGTTTTACGATTTTACATAATTAATTTTTTTTTTAAAGCAATTAGACTTTATTGTTTAGATTAAGCGGAAGCATATGTAAAAGAAAAAATAAATAAAATAAAGGAGTAACATAGGATTCACTCGGAGGTTGCAGATAATAAAAGGATAAACAAATAATCAAAATGAATACCATGAATATGATATAGATAAGAATGAACAACATTTATTAAAACATTTAAAGATGATGCCCGTAAATTACAAACCACGAGGAGGAGCGTAATCAAATGCAGCACTAAACAAAAATAGATGATTATGTATATGTATATGTGATCATCATTTAAGTACATTTGAGCAATTTGTAGAACGCATTTCACTAAGCATTGGTTAACAATTACCCACAAACTACTATAGTTTATAAAGATGCTGGCATTCACTAATACCATGATCTACAATTGTATAACATTACATCATTATTTAACAAAATTAATAAAGATACCTACCAAAAAATGTGGGTTTCCAATTTCATATTAATATTTCAATAACATTCATTTCGAAAGTTTAAATGCAGAGATTTTAAAACAGTAAGATATCCTTTGATCCGCCATCGGCAGAAAACGTAGCACCCAAAATGAAAAATATTTTGAAATATCGTCCCTGAGGGAGTGGTGGCTGTGCGTGTGGGTGTATGTGCGTGTGTATGTGTGTTTGTGTGTGTGTGTGCGTGGGGGGGAGGTGCTACATGTTGACATACACTCACCTAAACGTAATATGGCCAGGTAATATAAATTGTGAATACCAGGTTGAATAAGATAAAAGCCCCCACAAACCCACAACATGCAAACAAAATTAAATGTTATGTATACATTGATTTGAGGGGAGATATACCAGATTGTCCAGAAACAGAATTGCCCGGAAAAAATAACCATTAAAGGATAAAACATGTTATCGTTAATGGCAAGTACATAGCATAATCAGTTTCAATTGTCAACCGTTCGAGTTTCTAAGTAATTGCCAGATTTTCTTTTACTTTAGGTCATATTTACTTTAGGTTTTTAGAAAACTTGACATGATAACAATTTGCTTTTTGTGCTGCTCCAAGATAAGTAATACAATATGCCAACGGCGTTTGGTAAAATCTACAAATACAAAAAAATGATACAACAACATTATTTCATATATTGTACACCAATGTGATTTGAATTGTAGAAACGGCGTTTTAACATTACTGCATCAACTTAGCTGATAATACTTTAAATCCCAAACGGAAAATATGTCCACATGCAACAGGTTTCTTCGGTTTTAATCAACAGTAAATTACACGCCAAAGAAGAGGGGGAAGACGACTATATTATCATTTACATTTCATCGTCGCCATTTTCATTTTTACTGTTATCAGTATCATTGTCATCATTATCATTCATTTTCATTATGATAATGAAAATGAATGATAATGATGACAATGATAATGATATTAAAAAAGATAATGATAATCATTATCTTTTTTGATATCATTATCATTATCATTACCATTATTATTATCATTATCATTATCATTGTTATCATTATCATTATTATTAACATTATCATTACCATTAGTCCATTACCATTACTATTATTATTATTATCGTTATTATCATTACCATTATCATTACCATTATCATTACCATCATCATTATTAATATTACCATTTATCATTATCAATATCAATATACATCATACATAAACAAAGCATGCAAAGCAGATGCGGTTATATTTCAGGATTATATTATAAACAAACTGAGATAGCGTTTAGTAAATCGTCAGGACAAACTCACCATAAATTCAAAAGCAGGGAGAGAGTTTATTGGCAAGCTAGACCGAGACAGGACGGATGGAAAACATCGGAAACGCTTGATTTTTATGTCTTATGAGATGAAATTTGAGCGAGAGAGAGAGAGGAAGAGAGAACTTCCTATATCAGCATGCGGGAATTTTATGACCTTGCAGAAATGAAGTTTTCCAGTCATCTGTCTATATTAGGTACGATATCGTTTTGTATTGAATAAAAACTAAATCATTAGAAGTAAACGAAATTAATACCCATAGGAATATGAAGAGACTTAAGATTCGTTTTGAGTTGAAAATGAAAGACGCAATAAGAGTATCATTGCGGTTTGACAAGTTTGATTTTGCATGTTAACCAAACGAACTCCATGGTATTAGGCTGTAGATTTGATATCACAACGTAGGAACGTATTCCTGAGACTATCGTCCTCTCGCTGTTCAGAGTGAAGAATCCAGGGTTTGATATCCACAGGAAGCGTTTATGGTGAACGGGTTTGAAATCCATCTTCTTGAAGCAGGTGCCTAGGAAGACGTCTTCCCATGGGAAGATGGGTGTCTTGAGAGCCATGTGATAGCCCGATTCAACAAGGTCCGAAGACAAGACATATCCAGGACCATTCATATACGGTGGGTATGTTGTTGCCGGGTAATATTCCTCGGAGATGAAGTACTTACTAACGGTGTCACGTAACACCGGGGCATTCAGCATTGTCTCTGATGCTGTCCAGTTTGTGAGCGAGGAATCCTTGAAGAGCCAGAGGAACCGCCCCTGGTTGATCATGGAATCGTCGTCAATCTTCATGGCAAAAGAGGCGTGTCGACAGTGCTTCGTCACCCACTTCAACCCCATCACCGTCTTCCGAGAGAGATTGGCGTAGGTGTCGACGAAATCCTCCTGCACGATGTCGTCGTGTGTCCGGGCCTCTTTGTCTATCATCTTCTGCAGAGTGTCGTTGAAGGTCTTTCCAAGAAGGAACACCGTGGTAAAGACACCTCTCTTAAGAGCAGGCCATTGATCCTCGCTTCCGTAAGTATCCCTGATTACATCCCTCCTCTGGAAGTGTCCTGGTGCGGTTACTACCATCAGGAGTAAAAAGACATTGCGAGGTCGTCCATCTCTATCGTAGCAGCGATGAGATGGATTGTAAATGTAGTTATATTCATGTGGATCCATAGGTTCATCCACGTATCGTTTTACCTGTAAGACAGGCACAGCTCGTTTAACATCCGCATTCAGATTGGGGTCATCCTCAATTTCTTCATCATCCTCATCGAAATAATCACCAATTTCACCCTCGGTTTCCAATAATTTATCAATGCCCATTTCGTTATTCTGCATATCATAGTGCTCTATTTTCTTATGCGATTTATTGACAATATCTGCTTTGTTTTCAGGATTATTTTTCATTTTCCATCCCGGCTTTCCATCAGTATTCGGATATTTGCTAGAAACTTCTCGATGGTGCATTCTCTTCTTTGCGGTACCTAGCCTTTTCAGAGCTATTTTCACTTCTTCACGAAGTTTCGTAATATTCTTTTCTTCCGTATTCTCCTTCGTCTTCTCCCCGACTAGACGAGATAAACTCTTCCTTTCCCCACTCAGACTCGGGGAGTCCAACGAACTTTCACCCGTGCTGCTCAAACTTTGGACTTTGTACTGAAGGAGTTTTCCATACCCAGTCTTTCTCCAGAGAGACAGACGACTTCGACGGACCTCGTGCTGGACATCAAAGAGGTACCTGAAGTTCAAGATTCCGTAGACGAATACGGGGCCGATGAGAAAGAAGCAAGCTAGTTTGGCAATAGTACGACGCGGCCCCATCGTTACGACATTAAATGTAAACGTAGACCTGATTTTAAAAAAGAGAAAGAAAGGTTACTAGCATAAATAATGATCATGGTAATAGTGCTATTAAAAGCGATAACTCTGATAATATCAATAAGAATGATAATTATTACGCTTATTGATATCATGATATTGGTTAGTATACATGTTGTATTTAATTTCATAAGGCCAAAGATCTATTTTTCCCAAATATTTTAGAAAATATTTCTTCCACTGTTGTCACCATGACGTCATCTATACCTATAGATATAAACCATCAAAAAACTTGGAAACTCATTTTTGATCAATTATATCTCTCATGTCATGGGATAATCATCGTTGTATTTAGTATCATTCGAAAGTAGGTTTATTCCTCTTTCAAATTATACTATATTTGTTATAATTTCGCAGTAATGGAATAAGCAGTACATTAGAGTAAGGGGCAGGGTCACAAGTGAAAGTTTCAAAATACAGAGGTACATGCATAACCACTGGTATTGTTTTGCAGTACACTACACATCACCCTACACTCTTCAAAGAAAGGAGAATGTACAGCTGAACAAGAGCAGTGAATTTTGCAAATTTTCACTTTTGACCTCCACCTTATTTTGATGTAATGCACATTTCATGTAAAAATAAAAATAGGGTACTTCTACTTCTTCTTCTACGTCGGTACTTGACAGGATCCATCAGTCAGGATATAATGTCAAGGTTGAAATGTCTGGCAAGGTGCTCTTGTGCAGTGCAGTCAATTGGTGTATTATGTACAGAGTGCGAGTAAAAACAGATCTCGGCCATCAATGGCGTTTCTGGAATAGGGCTCCCTGGAAGGTTTCTGCTGTTGCAGAAACCAAGATATCTGGAGGAGCATGTACCATGCTGCAACTGTCCGTGGGAAGTACGAGTGTTTATAAAGCTCAGTACGGGCAGTGATTAGCTTGAATTTATTTGGGTGGAATTGCCTGGTGTTGCTTTGAGTCATAGGTGTGACAAACTGATCTGGATTTATTGGCCTATATCTTTAAAGAAGAATAATCACACTTTGTTGTGATACTAAATATAGCGATGATTATGCCCTAACAAGAGAGATATAGTCGTTCAAACTTGAGTTTCCAAACTATATCTGAGGGGTTTCTTTTCTATCGCTTTCGAATATGAATATTCATTTTATTATTAAGTTACTGATTCGAACAGAAATAAGCAAAATAGTGAAGGGTGCTCCAATAGAAGAGTTTAAACTCATATTTATCAAAACTCTTAATAAAACCTCATGATTGACTATTTTGTAAGTTGATATACATTTAAATGATAATTTCATGTAACCTGGTGGTACTGAAGGAGAGCCTCATACTCTAGTGCATACAACTAACCGATGGTTGAAGATATACTTCATTATCATTATGGTTCCGTACATGAACATATAAGATACACACAAACATATACAATATACAAGAAATGGGTTTGCGTTCCAAAAATAAAATTCGTACAGATTAAAAAAAGAAATTGGCAATAGTGCATTAAATAGTCACCTTCTTCATATGTTACAATGGTCATATATATATATATACAACTCATACAATTGTAAGTCATCGATATAATTCATCATATACTAATGCTACTTACTTTACAATCTGTAAACAGGAGATCCTTCACAAAGAAGCCTAAACATATGTCATATGTCATGTGCTGATGTGACGATCAGATAGATGTTCCACTGTGAGTCTAAATTTCGTTTCTCTTTATGTTCCTGACAGACTTTGAAGTCCTTGGTCCCAAGAACGGTTTGTCGATCGTAATGAAATCCGATTCCTACGGAATCACCACGAAATAGTAGCATGGTTTGAGGATATCCACGGCCAGGGGTTACCTCGATTGCGATTAGATCTTAACTTAAATTGTCCACTTATCTGAATGGTGGGACGTAATTAGAGCATTCCTTAAAGATTGGTAAACTTTCACGTCCGTTGGACAGTGCATGGGTTGTGAAAATCACTGAATCAGAACGGACCAAACTGTTTCATGAAAAAGGTTTGACAATGGTCGGTTACGTAACCTTTAAAAAAAGGTAACACACATTGTTGGACAGCACAAGCAGGAACTATTGTGGAAGTACATACAAGCGTGCAGGGTTGTCCCAAGGAAAGTGACCAAGAATATATACATGTACTTATCTACCCTTAGAACATCTCAAACCGCAGAATAAGCTGATGTAATCTCTATCAATATGCACATTGGGCATACCTGGAGACCTTCCACTGAATTACCAATGTGCCTTTGGTTATGAGTAAAGGACTCCTAACTACATCATTCAGGAATTGTATGAGTATAATAGTAGGGGCATCTTGCTCAATTTTCAATAAAACCTTTGATTCTACAACGGTGCCACGTATTCATTTAAAATAATAAGTAATATCAGGAAGCTTCCTGGTAATATCATAGATGTTCTTTGAGTATATAGTTCTGTGTTCATTGCCAACGTTCCGCCTCAGGTCAAGCGTTGAGACTGTTGACAATATTCTACCTCACGTACACCAGGGGCGTTTACGGGGAGGGGGTTGGGGAAAACACCTCCCATCCTCCCATTAAATAAACTCTGTCAACTAATTTGAGATATCTATAGCCTTGTGAGGGAAATGTAAAATAAAAACAAATTAAATCACATGTACTACTTTTTCTCACTTATTATATAACTTTCAGCTAACTTCTTGTCACATTTCGTCCGAGACCTCCCTCGCCCCACCCCCCTTCCCCATTGTCTAGTAATGTCATTGCTTCTCCCAATGCCGAAAATCAATAGTTCACTCCACGTGGTGGACCATGGATAATAGCAAAATAAAAAATATAGATTTCCTTGCAAAGAAAATTGATGTTAATGTATACAGTGGTTGTCCGAACACGGATCGTGGAGACAATTGACATGGGTGTCGAAATCTATAAACAGAAGAATTAAAGAAGCCGAAATAGAAGGAGGATGGCTAAAAGAATGACAACAAGAAACAAACGTTGGACGAATAAACATGAGCCAATTGAATGAGAAGAAAGAGTTTACAGCCGTAATTGGGGTAAAGGTTCAAAAGCCCTCAGTTTTCATGAAAATGATCTTTCGGGGAAAGTATGATCAAACAATCATGGAATACTTAGGTGTGATATTTATTGTGCCTAGCTGTAGCAAAATATCATCTAGTATCAACATCATCATCGACAACAACTAGAAGATCCTCTGCTTTCTTTTGGAATTATATTCTTATGGAACAATGGCATCCCTTCTTATTTATCAAAATCTTTTCAAAATGGTGTTACGGGAATATCAGAAGCCAATCGTCATTTACCGGTTATCATGTTAACTGGAATTTTATTAAAGGAGAAACACACGTAACTATTTACTGTAAAGATTACATTTTGAACATTTAATTCCCTGAATAAAATTGAGAAAGAATGGTAAAACGCACATGCATTCTTTAACGCATCGTAATAAGCACATGATCAATTGAAAAGAAAAAAAAATATACCTTTCAAGCTCATCTTAAAGGGCGATTCACTATTTATCTTTAAGTCACTAGCAAAAAAAAGGGAGGGGCCTAATGTTCGAACGACCACGGCCTCTGACGGTGAGGAGCGGGGGTCCGCTTACATAATTGGTAATGCGCCATGTGTGTCAAAATTGACACTCCCGGCTCAATTATGAGAAATACGGTATAATTGTGGGCATATATTTATAAAGCAATTCAATTAAAGAGAAAACAAAATAAACATAATTTTAGCACACTTCAGGGAATATTTTTTTCGCTTTTACAAGACCATTTTATGAAATAATTGTACGATAAACAAGGAAGACACATCTCAGAAGCAAACTAGAGCAAAATATCTTTGGGTATGACTAAAATCAATAGAGGTGATTACGATGTACATGCTATTGACAGATCGATCGTGCTGCGTAAACATTTTACAAAATAGTAACTGTATCCCAAACATGGCTAACTATGTAGCTTTTATAGCCTTTCTGCTATCTTCTGAAGATAGCTTTCGACAGTCACAAAATAATCCCATGTGGTCGTTTCGACATAACTAAGAATGTATATTCATACGTTTAAAAATGTTCCAATTTACCGGGGTTTGAAAGGGGACATATCCCTCTCAGATCCCCCTCGGTACGTAAATTCAGGAGGGGGAGGCACGTGCCCCTTCCCCATAATTCTTCAATTGGGCGCTTTTGTGTGTATGTGTGTGTGTGTGGGGGAGGTCACCCCTCCCATGAAAGCTATTTTGAGAAGCGGAAAAAAGGATAACTGGAGTTTAGTGGATGTAAAAGAGTATGCTATTTTAATGCAGTTTAACAGTACTGTGAAGCTCCTCAGAGATGTATTATCGAGGAAGGTTTATATATATTTTATAGAGAAGTTACAACATTTATTTGTTTTGAAGATTCATGATGGACGGAAATTTTCAGATTTTTCAAATGAGGTATGTAGGGAGATATTTAGTAGGCCTAGGAAAGTTACTATTGTTAACAGACTAAGAGAAATTCAGTATAAACTGCTTCATGGAGCAATATATACTAGAGAACACTTATTCAGATACGGCTTTGTTGTAGATAACTTGTGCTCATTTTGTAAGCAAAAGATTGAAACATATTTACACTTGTTCTGGGAGTGTGCACAGGTTCAAAGGTTATGGCAGAATGTAATAGCTAAGTTTGAGCTAAGGGAATTAAGGTCTATCGACTGGATAGATATTCATTTAGGGTTGTCCGGTAATTCCCCACGAATAAAGATATTTAATACAATTATTTTTGCAATGAAATATTGGATATATAGATGCAAGGATAAGTCCGTAATATTGTCTTTGGGGGAGTTTCAAAAAGAACTGTTGGAATTTAGGGAAGAAGAAAAGAATATTGCAGGGAGGGCAGGCAAATTGGCCTTACATTTACAGAAGTGGGAACAAGTGAAGTTTTCATTAACTTTTAACACTGGGCTATTGTGGCTATTGTAGCCTCGTTTAAATGATTTTTTGTTAATTTTTTTTTGTTTTTGTAAATAGATTGTTTCTGTTTTTCTGTCGCTCCAATTTGGGATATTCTGAGGGGGCTAGGAATAGTGTGCGTATAATATGTGTGGAAGTATGGTCGGATGGTGTGTGTGTCGCATGGTGGGGAGGGAGGGAGGGGTTTAGTAGTGTGTTTGGTTGGATGGGGTCATTTGTTTTATGTTACAATTAATTTCATTTTTGTTTTCATCAATCGTACAATCTATGTTATGAAAATGTTTTGAAATCATGTTAAGAAAAAACAATTGTATTTTATTTCTAAGATTGATTTGTATTGTTTGGAATCAATAAAAAACTATTGAAAAAAAAAGAAAGGTCAGTGTAGTATCAAGCAGGGAAGAATAACTAAAACAACAGAATCATGCGTGTTAAGGGGGGGGGGCGCTACCTCATTGGAACGGTAACTAAAGATATTAACTTTGATAATCTGCTTGTGCTGGTGTGAGAAGAGGCCCGGGGGTGTACTTCCTCGCATTCTAACTCAATTTGACGACAGCTCATAAGAAGTCTTCAAGTAATTGTATCACCCTAAAACAACTTTAAATGGCGTGCGATTTTGTGTGTGTATGGGGAGACGTAGAGTAAAGGGTAGGGTGCCAGGAGGCTGCAGCCACCACAAACCTGGAATAATTGCAAATATCTGGGCATCACAACCTCATATCGTACCCATGTCAGTCCCCCCACCTTAGGCCCCGCATATAACGAAGAACCGGCAGACCCCCAATCCTTCTAATTTATAAATACAGGAATATTCCTAAGCACTGTAACACGAGATTAGTGAGCGAGGACAAACGACTCCTCAGCAGCTATTTTTTATTTTTTTAATTAATATTATTTAAAAAAAGGGAAAAAATATACGCATCTATACATAATACGTATACCGTCCAGTTACCCTGTTGTGGGATTCACGTTTTTGCAGCTCCACATTATTACGTCTGGCTCCGCCAAATCACCCTTCTACATATTATAATAATGGAAGAGAGCAATCAAGGTGTATCACTGATAATCAGAAGATACCAGAAGATCCAGAAGATACAAGGTTCTGTCCCTTAGACCAAGGACAAATTAAGAATTGTTAGAGGTTTTTGAAGAACTAAAGTGAAGTACTATTTCTCAGAGATGCAGGGAGTTTGTTCTATAGGCGTGGGTACCAGACTGAAAGGATTTGAAGCCAGCCTGTTTACGAGATTTAGGAATGAGAAGGGAGGAGCTGATGTAGATCGAAGTGAATATGATGCTCTTTGTTGCTGAAAGAGTGGGGAGATGTATAAAGGTAGTGTGGTTGACATAAATGTAAAAGTTTGTACGAGCATCCGGTAATTATATATACATGTATATACACATATTCTTTTTAAATCCATCTCGACTGAGTTTCTCTCTAGAGTAATTCACTTTGAAAACAAAAGCCCTCTTTTGACCACTCTCTCTCTCTCTCTCTTATCCAAGGAAAAGCTACACATGAACTCTGCAAAGTGGTCTTGGCATGGCTTCCCTCCATACATACATCTCAAGAAGGGGCATACCGAATGAAGAAGGAGCTCCATTTATAAGATGACAAATATTATGACAGAAGAACCCAAAGGTGTCCTCATCAACCTCAACCTTTGCAGATTAGCTAACCAACAAAAGATACAACTGCAAACGAAATGAACAATGAGAGCCGAAGAACAAACAGCGACAAGCAAATCTTTCTCCTATGCTACACAAGAACTGAACCAAGAGGATAAGGGCGCGGCGAAAAAAGGAAATGAGTCAACTTGCCGATCGCCAAAAGCATATACACCCTTTGTTAGATAACATCTCGTCGGTTAAACTCTCAATTCGGGGAGGTCTACCTCAGATAATTGATCTTCCTGCAACTGGGAAACATCAATCAAACGAAGGTGAGAAATGAAACAGAAACACCGTACTCACCCAGTGTCGTCACAGCTTAGTTATTGGGCGAAAAGTCTCTGGATGAGGAATGCCCAGGACCGATACGTTTTTTAAAATTTATTATGATCAAATTATTTTGATTTTGATGAAATAAAGCTTTATTTTTTTCAAATCTCCATGAGCTCCGTTCCTAGAGAGGGATCGTGATTGCTAGCTCAGAGTTGTCTGTATGACTAACACTTTGGTATGATTTTGCAACATAGATCACCAAAGATCATTAATTTTTTTCAAAGTATACATGTGGTATTTATAAAAAATTAAAAAAAATTAGACAACATCCTGAACTTTGAACACAGTCGCAAGCACGTCGAAATAGAACTGAACCCAATTTTAGTAGCCTGTCTATCATCTTTTGAAGTGTTCCAACATTGCAATGACCGAACATGATTTCTATGGTATACGTGTAATAAATAGTTTTATCCTTGCTTGATATCTTGAAACCAGTTGCGATCGCATTTCGACTTCAAACTGAAAGTCATTTTTTTCACTTCCTTTGCAATTACAATCTATTTTTCCACCTTGTCCCATTTACATGTAAAAACTCTTTAATATGAGATGTCAGGCATGTTTAATAGAATAATGAATCTAGTGAAAAATACTTTTGTTTGTTAATCGTCTACCGTTCCTTTCTGTTTTCACCTCTCAGAATCTGGACGCTGTAACGTAATGAACCGGAGACGTCTAAACGTAAACTTTTTGAGTCTAGAGGTTGGTAAACAGTGACCGTCATACGTAACATGTCTTATGAGGGTGCAAAATAAATTAGCATCAGAACACAATCTACTTGTAAGGATTGAGCAAATAAAAAAGACTGCCTCTTACTGTCACACGCCTTAACTACAATTTTATCTGCGAGTCGCCATTTGGTGATTTGATCGCGAAAGGGGAAGATTGTGCCGATCGACAATTTTGGAGAAATTGCAGTGCCCTTTTCGGCAAATCAATCTTAGTTTCATATCATTTCTCTGTTAATGACTGATAAAAGACTAATGGGAAACCCACCGTCGAGTTGACAGGGAAATTCAAGGAAAGGACTAAAGATTTGGGATTGCCAATACTTTTCTTGTCAGCTCATCCTGTGTCTATCACTGAAGAATCATGAAGAAGGGGGTGCATCTGACTCGAGCTATTGGACCCTTCTTCCTTGGTGCTATCTTCATGTACTGCATCCAGATCTTCTACAGCTATCCATCACTCGAGAAATATTCTAACTCTCATGTGCGTGCCATCGACGTTAAAAGGTACGGGTATGGGAAAGGGTATGTGGACCACACCCCACAGGGATATGGATGGAAGCACAATGGACGGTATAATGGTAAGGGACATCCTGCGGGCAAGGTGATGAAGACATCTGAACGAAAAGGGGAGGAAGCAAGTAAATTTCAATTGATGATAGATGAGGTGAATCATCTGTTGGCTGAGGATAGACCTATCAAGAATGATGATAGTGAGTTGGTTATAGACCCAAAGCTTCAACATCCACTGGCAGAAAAAGGTGAAATTATCTACAACAAAGATATAACCATACCTAGGCACAAACATTACCTGGACGAACCCGTTGATGCTCACAAGTATACTTATATACATAAACCACATGTCTGTTCTAAGTCGGACGGCCGGAGATTAAAAGTGTTTCTCATCTTCATGGTGACGACAGCTCCTAAAAACTTGGAGCGCAGGATGTTGATCCGCAACACATACGGCAACAAGCGCAGATGGCCTGTTCTCTCTGCTGGTGTGTTCCGGACTGTCTTTCTATTAGGTGCGGTAGATAACAAGACCCTGCAGAACAACATTCACAACGAATCTGAAACTTACAAGGACATCGTGCAAGAGGATTTCGTAGACAGCTACGCGAACCTGACCTTGAAAACGGTCATGGGACTGAAGTGGGTGACGAACTACTGCAGACATGCTAAGTACACGATGAAGATCGACGACGATTCCATGATCCACCAGACTAGACTGATTCGGCTGCTGAAGAACGCTACGGCTGTGAACTTCACAGCGGCGGAATCGCTGATGGATGCCCCGGTGATACGTAACACAAGCAGCAAGTACTACATCTCAGAGACATACTACCCTATGCCCACATACCCTCCGTATCTAAATGGACCAGGGTATCTCCTATCGACTGACCTCACCGAAGGAATATACAACGTTGCTGTCAAAACGCAATTGTTTCCTTGGGAAGATGTGTTCTTGGGGATTTGTCTGAAGCAGCTTGGAGTCACACCAAGACTCTATCACAATTTCATCCTCATCGTAGACGAAAAATCGCGGATTAAAAACAAGACCGTAGCGGTAAAGCTATTTAAATGCTTCACAGTGGTCTCGAACCTAACGCCTCAAGACATGTCGCTTATGTGGACCAATACCCGGACAAGGATAAAAGGGATAAACGACAGTAGGAATCTTACTAGTATGATTGTATTGAACTGATCTCTCTTTTGTGTATCTGTATTCTGTTATAATGATTTCGGAAATGTATGAACTATTTCTATTGAAACTATTATGGTAAGATTCATGCTTTTTGATTGAATGAGTATATTTGTGTTTTAATTAAGATATATAGGCCTACGTTGCTATGGAAGCCAATCTTAATGGACTTTTGATGGTGCTATTTCTAAATGTGACATTGGTCCAATTATGTATATAGGTATAAATCTGTCCTAAACTGCTTAATATTGTCCTTCAAATAAATTTGCTACTTTCTGCATTTCCTTATTTTCTGAATGCATTTTGGAAAGGCACTTTTGAATTGGGAGAAAATGTTAGACTTCATGCGAACTACATTTTCAAAAGGAATATTTAGCAAGGTATTTGTTTTCTTTGTAATCTGGATGTCTCAATTATTTCAATTATCCATTTCGCCAGATGTAGAAGAGTTAAATCGTACAAATTACAGTATTTTCGTAATTACAACATTTTATGAATGTCGATGTAGTTAATAATGTAGAGTTAATTCACTTTCCATTTAATCGAGAGGTCGATGGTGGAGTGGGCACTGTACGTTACACATATCCTAGGGACTTTATCCCAGTGGCGGATCCAGGGGGGGGCCCGGGCCCCCTCCCCTAGAAAAAAAACAGGTAAAAACACCCTTTTTTTGAAAAAAAAAGAAGTTGGGCCCCTCCTGGCGCCCAAGGGGTGGCGGTGGAAAAAATCACCCTTCCTGTAGGAAAATTTTTTCGGGTGCCAAAAAAAATTGTGCTCACTACCCCTGGCGCCCAAGGGGAGGTGGTGGTGAAAAAAATTTTCCGGAAAAAATTTTCGGGTGCCTTTTTTTTTGCTCACTACCCCACTAAGCGAAAAATCGACCGGCACGATTTTCAAATTTTCGCACGAAGTGGGCCCCTTTTTAGGCCCCCTCCCTTGCCGCCGGCTGGATCCGCCCCTGCTTTATCCACAGTTATCTCTATCGACTCAGGGTTAGCAGATAGTAGGGTTTAGTCCCTTTAATGCATTGTGCTTATCTTGTATGATCTTTTATTTTGCGCCAAAAACGGTTGCCGGTGCAGAAATATTAGTTTATGGAGATAATTGTAAATTATACTCGGTAAATAAAACGAAACATTAGTGTCGCCATTCCATGAAAGTACTACATACTACTAGAATGTCTTCATAAAGTACTATTATTGCAAGTATATATTTATTGGTAACTTATGTAATATACCCCCTGGGGAGCGATGAAGTGCCTATACCTTCACTTTTCTATAACGTACCATTTGGAACTTTGGTAGTTTTAAACCAATTTTTATTGGTTTTTCTCACCTCTGTCTAAATTAAATGTAATTTGTATAAGAACCATGCATTAGTAACCCTTGTAATGACTATGATACAAGAGTACCTGTCAATTATATTTGCGTATTTTTGTATATCCAAATCGTGTGATGTGTGATCGAATCTCTTTGCAATTTTGTATGTAAGACTGTATTTAAAAATGACATGAGCTGAACAGGAGGTTATTCCGTTTATAACATGTATACACTAGGCTATAGAAGATTACTGAGAAGCGTTTAACGGGAAAGATAAAACATTGGCAAAGGGACAGATTATTCAATATCATGTACCGGAATAATTAGGGAGACGATGTAGTTCTACGTACATAAATCACAACCGGTGGCGTATGTAAATATCAAACAGGAAACACAGAGAGAGAGAGAGAAAGAGGCGGAGGGAGGGGTGGAGGGAGAGAGAGGGAGGGAGGGAGAGGGAGAAGGGAGAGGGAGAGAGAGAGGGAGGGAGAGATTGAACTACATTTGTCTTGATATCTTGTACATAACTGGTATTAATTGAATTTACTAACAGAAATATATTTGAACGCTTCCAAATTTGACACATCTAGTTAAATGAAAATCTCGCAAATTATCAATATCACAAACAGAAATATTTGAGAAAAAATCAAATGAAACACTTCTACTTAATTGATTTAGAACAATACATGATACACATGCAGATGAGATGTGTTAGTCCTTTCTATTCCCCCTCAACAGTATTTGACATCATGATTTTGGGGCATGTATGGCCAGGCGATCCAAGCTACCACACACAAACATTGGTTGTAACAATTCATTTTTTTTTACTATTCAAAACTTGTTTCAAGAGTATACAGAACACTCTTGTTTGCTTGGCCAACAAATTAGAATTACTATTGTGATGACTGAGATTGAAGAGGCCGCCTCCAATCCACAAGTATTGTACTTCAGGGCGCCCTACATGCAAGTAGGTCATCTGTTACGTAATCATAGGCTTCTTCGTGGTTTGTCCTTCAGTTGGTAGAAGAAAAGTGAAAAAATGTAGCATCATAACCAAATATTTGTGCCTCAAACAAACACTTGTCCTTTGATCCAAATCCAAAACACATTAATTCTTATTCTTCCCATTTCTGTAGAATTGAACAATTGGCCGCAAGACGATGGATGCTTGTATGAAAATTGGTGGAAAATGAAGGGGAAAAGGGAGGGGTGGGGTTCATTTTGAGCAACCATCAGTCAAATATAAAGTATATCTTTGAGTCACGATATGCCATGTAGTCACCACATTGAAATCAGGTAATGTGCTCATTTTTGCTCTATTCTTTTACCCCCCCCCCTATTGTAATAGGTACGTGTAGAAAAATGACCGAGAAGCCAATGAGGAGCACGAGGACAGACATTCTCTTCTCATTTCAGTAAAACGTGTGACAATTGTCAATGGAGCACACCTTTGTTCGTTGCGATGTTATTGTATCACAGAAAAATATGACATATCATATCGAAAAGGGCCAAATAAGGACCCGATGATTCGAACGATAATTGAATGCCTATACACAACAAAAAAAGGGAGTTTTCTTGTTTGACATAACCACAGAAAAGCAAATTGCGGGCAATGCCAATGGGACATCGATGCCCAATATTCTAAATTATCTCATTTGATAATTTTCTAGTAAATTCATTGAATATTTATTCCTATCTTTCAGTGACTATTTATCAGATTTTCTTGTTATTTCTTTCAATGAAGGGCCAATTATCCCCTTTTCAGGCACTTATTCAATTCATTTTTATGTTCATTCAGTGTTACTCTTTTTACTTTGTATCCGAGGGGAGGGGGAATGTTAAAGCCCAAAATTGTAAAATTAGACATGGTATGTATGGAGGGTTCATTGAAAATGATCATGTAGTTGTGCCCCTCCCCCTCTCATCGTGAAGATTGATGGACACCCAACATTCTACATCTTTGTATTTATCGAAGAATAAACTCTCTTGCTCTTCTTCTTTCTCTCTCTCTCTCTCCCTTTCTCCACTCTTTTCTCGAAAAGAAAACTATTATTCATTTTAAAGCAGTCATAATTACATTGCTGCTAATCACTCTTTATATCAAGCATATTTTTGTTTATGTCTTTCTATTAATTACCCATCAATACCAGTCATAATTAACTTTGCCTTTCTGTTTCATTCATTAGACATTACCTTGAAAAAAATCTTCTGCCCCCTTTCCCCTCCTGCATCTTGACGAGTTCTTTTTGGTTTATTATCTCATTACAATCATAGGGTGGTATTCTCGAAAGCAGACTAACTTTAGTCCATGGTTTAATCCTCCGACTAAGTATGGAATGCCAAGTGTCCATATGAATATGTTTTGAATAATTTAATCCGTCACTAAATTAAAATAAAATGTTTTCATTAAAGAAATATTTTGTAATAACGTAGTTAATTACAACAATATAACTATGAAATAATTATGTTATCATGGTAATTTAGGGGCATATCAAATTATTCAGAAATATATTCATATGGACACTTGGCATTCCATACTTAGAGGATTAAACCATGGACTAAAGTTAGTCCGCTTTCGAGAATACCACCCTACAGTTTCATAGTCATAATTCACCCATTTCTACTTCAGAGATGATTCCCCCTTCCTCACTTTCTTACTCTCCGCCACACACTCTCTGTCTTTCTCTCTAGCTCCCTCTAATTTCTTTCTTTTTCAATAGTCTTAAAAAGCTACAATTATTTCTTTTGACCTGAGTTTGATTGCAATGCACAGACCATGGTTCATGGGTATACTGGAGCAAAACAGTAATTTACCTCAAATCAGTAAAACATTTTCAGACGTCTTGGTAAGTTGTTTATGTACAAATATAATATAAAATACAAATATGAGAAACAAGTATGCACAATTATTCACATAACAGATACATCTTTGCTAATACAGTACCAAACTTATGATTTACTTTCCAATATAAATAAGAATGGTTGTCAATTACATACAATCATATACTTTAGAGGTATTGAGTTCTGAAATATAGTTGAAAACTACATGTAGTCCAAAATGGTATGGCAAGCAAGACCATATAATTAATGCAATGGTATGAAATTTCTTTAAACTACTCAGCTAGTTACAATCCTATGTAAGATTTTAAGGTTATCCATAACAGGCATGAATTTAATCAATTTCTGAAAGTGAACATTTATTTTCCCACAAGAGATGTTGGCCAATCTTCTCAAAATTTCAAAGAATGTTGAACGTTACATTCTAGGCCAAATTAATAAACGATTCAACTCCTTTTGCAAAATATATGTTTCGGCTAATAACTGGCTTTTATAGGAAAGACAAAAAGTCAAGATTGGAGTTTAAGAGAGGATAAATTTTCCATTCCCTCTCAATAATGAAATTATTTACCGATATATTAACTAAGAGACTATAAACTTATGAGTTTTGAAATCTTATGTATCAAATGACAATAAACACAGCATGTCATTAGTGAAATCAGCATTGGTTTAGAGAATACCAATGATAAACCTCCATGTTGGACAATTTCTAAAATATTTTATTGTAATATTGCCTATGACAAAGTTTGGCAGTTGTGTCAATATATCAACAGATAACTCATTTACATTTCAATATTTCAAAATGTGCAGTCATTTGGAAGAAATAATATCTACACATATTTAGTTAAAACTATTCAATTAATGATAACCAATATGTGACACAAAGATTGATTGAATCCTGTTGAGATATTACCTAACCTTCATAATAAGCAAGCATACACACTGCATTCAGAGAATAATTAAGATAGTTTACTCTCTCAGATAGTTCTTCCTGCAAAGGTTCAAATATACATAAGGGCCCTGTCTCGTTAAACTCGTTATCAATAACAAGATACAATAAATGTTATAAGCTACTGAAATTCTTACACTTGATTGGCTTACAAGCAGCTTTGTTATAGATCTGTGGCAGTTGTTATTGAAACAGGGCCCAGACGTGGGTGAAGGAGTCTGACTAAGCCATGATTTTTGGAGAGGTAAAATCATGGCATTAACGTGAAACTTGAACGACTCATTTACTCTGCACAGTAGCACTTATATCATGGAAGGCATTGGTGTCTTCTTTACTCTCCATAGACTTTGCACGCAAGTGTGTCCATGCACACTGAAAGAGTGGTTCTGTTTCACAATATAGCTCTATCCATATAGAGCAAGCCACTATGATATGCTTCACTAGATGCCATTCTGAAAGAAATTCAAGTCAGAATCAATGAATGACTACATATCTAATTAGCCCACCACCCCTTATTTCTCGCATCCTCCCACAATGCCTCAGGATGGTGAGTGCTGCCCTCGCTGAGGAATCCATCTTGAGACTGCCGTGTCTCCGCAGGTCATCCTCCGTCACAAAGAATGTTCCTGAAAAGAAAATGTGAAATATTAATGGTCATAAATCATTATTTGAGAATAGAAAAATCCAAACATCTTGCTTTGATGATTGTTCAGAACATAAAAGCATAATATAAAAACAACTGGCTTATCACAACTACTACGAGTCTGGTCAATACCACTTAAGAGCTTTTTATCCAAAACCCATTAGAGAACCTTTTGTTGCGCAATACCATGGTGTTATCAAAACTGCATATATATAAATCAGGAGGAAAAAATAATCTGTAACTTATTTCATAGTAATTATTCTATGGTGAATGCCAAATCCGAAGCATATATTCATACTAAAATCTTAAATTGACAATACATAAGTCAACTGCAAATTCTCATTTTATCAATTATTTCAGAAGTTATAATTTGTGGAGTGTATCCATGACATTTGTTTGGAAGAATATTTTACCTACTTTGTTAAGAAGCTCAAGGGGGCTGTTTCACCAAAAGTTGTGATCAAATATTGATAATAATTTGACTATCCCCTGATCAGAATGATGAGTTCACAACTTTTCTGTTTAGTTAAATTTTTCTGGAAGAAGCAAGTAAGGAACAAGGTTATAATACAAACATAATATGCTTGAATTCCGCATTGTGTCGGGGTAAGAGCCATTACCTTTTGTATCCTTGTTCTCCTGTTCCTTGTATTTCTGGTACTGTTTCCTGTCCCTGTCATTCAGTCCAGAGCGAGGGCGCTTCATCAGTCTGTACTTGACCTCCATAGCGGTGTTGAAGCCTTCCACTGCTCCGTTGATGTTATCGTATGTCATCCGTCCTTTCATGTATCTAGGATGAGGAGGAGATTAGGGGTTAGGGGGATATAAAAAGAGAGGGACGTGTTGCCTGGAATGCTTTCAATAAAATCATGATGACTCTCTAAATCACAGGGTAATATCCAAGAGCAACATATAAACTTGCCATGTGTGTGGCTCTCTCGACCTGGACAATTTGAGATATGGGAACACCTTCATAGTTTGTAACATGGTCTTGACAAGAACAGAAAAGAGACTTCTAGACATGTGCTACTATTAAAAAACAAAGAGTGGAAGAGTGGCTCCACCTCCCCCTGCAAAAAATGATTGCCCCCAACAACAAAAAGAAAAAGAGGGAAGGCATAAAAATAGAATGAGATGGAGATGACAAAAGTGACTAATACTCTTTATATACTTCACTTCAGAAATCTAACCATCTGTTTGGTCGAAGTTGGAGTTGTGATTTTAAGCCATGCCCCGCCTACCAGTCAATAGTCTTTAATTTGTGCCCTCGTACCCACCCACAAGTCAATAGTCTTTAATTTGTGCCCTCATCCTGCGATCCCCATTGGTTAACGTGTTAAAATTGTCTTTGTGCGAGCGCGGACACCATACATTTGTGTGTGCAATTTCGTCGCTACATTTTAGGTTTTTTAATTGCACAGCGCAGCGCAGACGACCGGCGATCTCGATCGTACTTCGTAGGCCTACATGTAAATCTCTGATTTTTTGGTTTCTTAACTTTATTTTATGTCCAACCGAGACAATATTGGCTGAAGGATGGAGTTTTACGGAGTTTTATGACAAAGTTACTGTTCGAGTTAACTATTTATTAGTAGACAAGGATCTACTTCTGCTTTTCCTGTTCTACTAGAGCACAGTTCTGCTTTCCCTGTTTAATACTGGAGCACAGTTTGATGATGATTTTTAAATGTGAGGACCCCATGATTGGTAAGTTGACTCTTTTTCACTATATAAAAGTTATAATGACTGCTTTAATATTCGAGGCATAGTTTTTTTTTTGGCTCGGGTTACATCGTGCTATCACCCCTTGGCACGCCTCGGGGTAATATCACGATGTTACCTCCCCTTGAGCCAATAAAAACAACTATGCCTCTTATAGCAGTCATTATTACTATACTATGAATACACTGCACCTTTTATTGGGTGCCCCATCCTCTCAATGACTGGATTCATGCTACAGAACTAAAAGCCAGGTAATTTATTAATTAATAATAATAATAATTATAAATTAATAATTAATTGACTTGCAACACATCAGATACTCACTTTGGAGCATCTTCAAACTCGGGTACAGTGACGTAATCCATGATGGGTGCAGGAGGAGGTTTTACAGGCTTGGTTGACATAGAGCTTCCATGTCTTGTATTCTGATTGGTGTTCTCAGTAACAGGTTTGGATTGAAGAGGGAGCTGATTTTCTTGACTGTTGGTTGAGAAGAGAAAGAGAGAGAGAGAGAGATAGATTTACTAATAATTTACCACTGTTAAAAGCATAATTAACGATCTGTAATTTAATCATATAAAATCTGAGTCAATAATATATACACATGGCAACTACATATACTGCATCAAAGTTCATTAGATTCTGGGTATACGGAGACCTATTCTAGGTCTACTATCACTGAATAAATGAAACAATTTTTTAGCAGAATTATGAAAACTATTTCTTTGTGCATGTGGAGGTGCGGCTCATATTAGAATATGATGCATAGTTCACTGTGTACACTTATCATATATTATTCTTATGGCATTTAGTACATTAAAGTGTCTAAGCACTGCACAAATTTATTACCTCTGCATTGGCAATGCTATCATGATAAGGTGCACTTTAAACATTTAAAAGAATTCCTTCCTACCACACAAATAGTTCAAGAAAGGCAAAAAGTCCTGCCAAAGAATACTGGTGCTAAGTCTTAACAAGAAGCAACTTGACTTTCCAACAGAGGATTGTATCTCACCTTGGTTATCTTCGGTTGTGATGAGCTGGGAATCTGTCTGTTTGCCTGTCTGTCTGACTGTCTTTTATTGGGCAAATATATATCTTGCCTTCGTTGTCTTTGAACATGTTTGTGATGAGCTGAAAGTCTGTTTGAGGAACTCTCTGTCTGCCTGTCAGTCAGTCAGTCTGTCTGCTTGACTGTCTCTCTTTCTGTCTGTTTTATGGCAAAAATATATCTTGCCTTGGTTGTCTTTCAACATGTTTGTGATGAGCTGAAAGTCTGTTTGACCAACTGTCTGTCTGTCAGTCAATCAGTTTGTTTGTCTGTGTATATTCCTGTCTGTCTGCATGTCTCTCTTTCTGTCTGTTATAGGGCACAGATATATCTTACCTTGGTTGTCTTTGAACATGGTGGTGATGAGCTGGGAGTCTCTCTGGGAGGTTGTGCTGCATGTGAGAGAGGCGACTGTTCAATTCTTTCAGGTTCTCATGTAACACCTACCAAAGTAATAATTAAAAACATCATTAATTTATTATTTTCTTAATATACTTTCTGGACAGTCTCACTGTATTGCAAATATTATTTTGTATGATACAGAAATACAGTCTATAAGATTCTAAAGTTATGCAACAGTTAATATAGACTATAGAGAAATACTATTTCACATTTATGACATTATGACAATGCATTATTATGAAGTGTTATGATTTTAAACAACAAAAAAGCAATCACCCCAGTAAGATAAGACTGGAAAACATTGTCAAATAAACCTACCGTCATCTCCATAAAAACCAATGTAATCTTTATCTCTATTCAGTGTGCTCAATATCACTACCACCGCCACTTTCATCACTGTCAACTTCTCTTACATTTCCACCACCAACCAACACGATCAATGTCATCATCATCATCATCATCATCATCACTATCATCACCATCATCATCATCATCATCATCATCACTATCATCACCACCATCACCATCACTTTCATCACCACCATCATCATTACATCACCATCATCGTCATCATGACTGCTACCACCACCACCACCAACCCCATATATCAACATGATCACCTGTGTTGCCTGTAGCTTTTCCTGGTGTTCTGTGACCCATTCTCTGATCCTTGTCACAGCTGACTCTGCTTCACACAGGTCTCTTTCCATCATGTTTAACTGCTCATGGCATTCTGATCTCACCCCATAAGGCTCTGATGCTGATCAGAGAGAAAAGAAGCGGAAAAAAATGTACAATTGTAATTTTTTGTGTAAATAAAAACCTATTTTTTCCTACATTAGCAATATGGGTCATCCATGAATCTCTCTCTGTCTCTCTCTCCTTACAAATTATTCTCTATTCATTCAAACCCTTATATTTCAAAAATGTCATATTAAATATAGAAAAGTTACAAATATGTAGACTAGCATTAGATACAATGAATCTAACAGGGTTGGCATATTTCCCGCTTCGGAGGCTTATTTCCCGGACGCCGGGAAATAAGCGGTATTTACCAGTATTTACCGCTTTTTACCGGTATTTTCCGCTTTTTACCGGGAAATACCGGAAATATATTTTCCACTCACTTGTTCATAGGGATTGTCCAATTTTGAACATAATAACAATGGTGGTGAGTATGGTTGCTCTGTGTGTGTACTATTTGTGTGTGTGTGCGTATGTAAATCCTTCTTTTGGGGACATTTGTCCGCTCCACACCCACGCTGTGGGGATATGGTCCAAAGTGGGGATATCCCCACAATGAAAACCGTCTAAAATCATAGAAAATGGCAAATAATTTATGTTAAAAGCGCCTCTAGTGACCTATTGGGTATTTTTGTTTATTGCCCATAATCAATGTGTAGGGTCATAACGAAGTGTATACGTGTGTATGAAATCCCCATTTTGGACCATATCCCCACACTGTGGGTGTGGAACGGACAAATGTCCCCACAAAGAAGGATGTACATGTACGAAAATTCCTCATTGTGGGGACATTTGTCGTTACACATCCATATCCCCACTTTGGACCTTTTACCTGTATGGGTGTTTGGGTGTGTATACATGTAAATGTATGCAGTGTGGATTTTATAAATCTGTTTTTGTGTTTCTACTATGAGTGTTGTGCTGCTAATTATTTCAGAACAATATTTTCAGTTGTTGAGGCTAAAAACAAGTAAAATTATTAATAAATAGAGAATTAAAATCATATTTCCCGTTTTTTACATATTTACCGGACGCCCATCTTATTTACCGGACGGTATTTACCGCCGATAATTACCGCCACCGGCATTTACCGCCCAACCCTGGAATCTAAACCAATGATAAATTCCAGCTACATCTGGGAAATATTGATTCATTTCTCATCCCTATTTCAAAGAAGAAAGTGAAAGAAACATTCACACATGACATGAATTTGCAGTTGGAAATGAAATCTACAAAAAATGTTATCTGGTATCAAAAATGATAATGGTAAATACCCTCAAACAAATGTAAATATCAGAAACAATTTATTAATAAAAAAACTTTGAAAGTAATGCTAATGTCACATAGACCCTAGCTGGTAATTATAATGTTGAACTATCAAATTGGTGACACACAGATACTGGCTCTTTTTTGGCCAAAATACTCCAATAGATCTTGTGCAGCTTACCAATAGAGACCAAATCCATGCATGTTGCTAGACTGGTGAGCTTGACCTCAAAATGGGTTTTCAATTCATTCAGTGTATGGCACTCCATCTCTGTCACAGTTCACAGCTCTGGAAGAAAAGAAAAAAGTCAATTATAACTTATAAGTTAGGCATAACAGATCTAGAGAGTCTATAATGTATTAGACTATGCATGTAAAGACTAAAGACAAGGTACGAACAGTCTACTTAAACTTAGTCTTACTCTTAGATAGGTCTAGTCTAGACCTATATAAACTAGAGTAGTGTCTAGACCTAGCGTCCTAGGTCGAGCGATGATGAGCATACAAAAATTTTATTTTATTTTGTACTCAACACCTCCCCTTGAGCAAAAAAAAAGAAAAGGGTAAATTTGTGGTTACCATCTTTTTTTTAAAACTTTTTTTTTTTGCCAGGGCAGGGCCAGTGCCAGTGGCAGGTGTGCATGTGGGGTCGCGTCTTTTTTATAACTTTTTTTTGCCAGGGGAGGGGCGGGCCCGTCGCCCCCGTGGATCCGCGCCTGTTGGTGCTTGTGATGAAGCGTACCAAACATGTCGAGCATACCAAAGGCAAAGATAATCCGTTCACACCGTTGTTGCCGAAAACGACAAGGCAAATCCATGCAGAATTACAACACGAATGTTAACGAGTGGGACAGATGTCTACATGTAGAACATTTTTTTTACTGTTCCGAAAGATATTTTTAATAAAATCTAGTGAGATAACAAAGGAAAGTTACTGTCTTCTATTTCCTTTAATATAATATTCAAACTCTAGATACAATGATGTAAGAAATACGGGTAAATATATTCGAAGAGCTTACCATACCAAAACCACTCTTCACGGATCACACAGTTCAAATTTCGCGCAATATGAAAACGCCCTCTCTATAAATATGGGATATGCCTATCTAGTACTGTGTACAGCCAACGAAATACAAGTATTTCGTTGTGTACAGCGCAGCTATAGAGATCATATCAAAATGAATTTCCAGTTTCTCGTCCCAATTTTTTTGCTAATGGATATTTTTGGTTTGAAAATAAATCGTTCTTAAATAGCAAGACATAGCTAACCCTTTGCACGTTTTTCTTTAAAAAAATTTCCTTCCTTCCTTTTTTTCTTTCCTTCCAAGTTCATTCTTTCTTTTTTCTTTCCTTAATTCCTTCCATCCTTCATTCTTTCCCCCCTTGTCGTCTCTCTCTCTCTCTCTCTCTCTCTCTCTCTCTTCCCCCTCTCCCTATCTCCCTCACCCTCCCCTCTAACCTTCTTTTTCCTCGCCCATTTATACAGTATTTTATTATATTGCTGCAGATAAATTTCAAATTTTATCATTTTTTCTTATTTGCTAATGATTATTCTCATTACCCATCTCATAGAAACGCGTGTTATTTCAATACTCGCGTTTCCATATAGGATGTCGGTGAACTGGACGAGAATATACCGAACGGTCGCCTGCACTTAAAGCGAAGAAGAAAAAGAAGAACTGTCGGTTTCGATCGTGAAACATAATACTGTCTTCTCGGAGGAAAAGTCAACTGAGCTCACTGTCGACCAAAAACCAATAATCTTACCTCAATACATGCCTAAATTCAGTAATTGATCATTTTTAGCAAATATATAGCACATAATTATTAAACTACTTTTTTGTTTGTTATACCTGCAAATCTATAATGCCATGTTATTTTCGTAATAGACGTTTGTGTGTTTGCATGCCTCTAGTCCTTTAAAAATAAAATCATGAGGCAAGCACAAGTCATGAAAAAAACTGAAGCACGAGGCCCGGAGAGACTGGAGAGAGAGACTGGAGAGGGAGTGAGAGAGAGAGAGAGAGAGAGAGAGAGAAGAGAGAGAGAGAGAGAGAGAGAGAGAGGGAGGAGGAAAAGGAGGAGGAGAGAACATTTAAAAGCATCAAGAAAGAAAAAAAATCAGCCGATCGAAGAAGGTGTCTACGAAATCGAGTTTACGATCTCGACCACATAAGAATCTGGGCAAGTAGGGACTAAAGGAAAAAGAAGAAGTAAAAGAAAAATATATTGAAGGAGAAGACGAAGGCGAAGAAGAAGGAGAAGGCAAAGACGAAGGAGAAGGCGAAGGAGAAGAAGTAGAAGAAGTAGAAGAAGAAGAAGAAGTAGAAGAAGAATAACGAGAAGAAGAAGATATTGCCATAGAAAATATATATGACCTTGTGTACGTGTGTGTACGTGTGGCGTACGTGAGGGAAACAGAATATGCTCGGGCTTGTGATGTCAGTTTACGATGGAAATGTGTTGACAACTCTGAAGTTTCGAAAGGTGATAATAATTCGTCACTGAAACCACTAAAAGCGATATGAAATTGTGAACGATATTTTTCTTTCGTGTGAGTTGATTTCAGCTAAAGTGATCAAATCAAGGTTGGAGAGCCACCATGAACGATATATGAAAGAAAATAAGCTATGTGGCATTCAAGAGATTTACCTACTATTTATCCTTGTTTTACTCGTATTTCATTCACAGGCTTCTCCAAAATCACATCAGTGCCTGCCCGGCACCTCAAGGTTAGCACGCTATGCCACTAAAGTATGTCTACCCGCAATTTCTACCAAATGCTCCTTTGGAGCCTGAAGGCGGCCGGGAGTTAACTCATATACTTTAAAGGTACTATGTCCCATGTGCAGGCCCCAAAAATGAAAAGGTTAAATACCAACGGCATTTGAAAGATAATACTAATTTAGACTAATAACGACTATTAGTTGTCGAATCGACTTAAGTGCTACCAAGTCAGTAAGTATATAATAGTCTGATTTTCAGACCATTATACCGAATGGTCGTACGTTTTGTGCTGCGTAAAGATTCAATCAGTTTAATTTTGGCCATTACAAGAAGTCGGTTATTGACAGGGGCGGATCCAGCCGGCGGCAGGAGGGGCCCAATTCGTAATTTTTTTGGTGCTATTTTGAACCCCCGTAAATGATGTTTTCCTGGCATCTACTAACACAATGGTGACCATAAAAAGCAGTGCATGATAACGTCTTTTTAAATCAAGTAACAGTTTAAACAGTTTGACCAAATAACGATGCGGAGCATCGTCCACGAGCTGCGTAGCGCCGAGGCGATTTTTTTTTTTTTTTTTTTTTGGGGGCTATTTTGAACCCCCGTCAGTGATGTTTTCCTGGCACCTACTAACACAATGGTGACCATAAAAAGCAATGCATGATTACGTCTTTTTTAAAGCAAGTAACAGTTTAATAAACAGTTATATCCAGAGTTATCATGTGTTTGGTTAAGTTACCAGATGAGTTGAATATCTTCTCACAATATTTGCACTTGAAAGGTTTCTCTCCAGTGTGCGTTCTTTTTTTTTTTTTGGCGGCCCAAGGGGTTCAAACCCCCTAAACCCCCGTAGATCCGCGCCTGAGTGGGGGGTTAGAGCACTATTTTTTCTCCTTTCTCCCTTTTCTCCTTTTTTTTTCCTTTTTTTTTTTTTTTGGGGGCTATTTTGAACCCCGTTAGTGATGTTTTCCTAGCATCTACTAACACAATGGTGACCATAAAAAGCCGTGCATGATAACGTCTTTTTAAATCAAGTAACAGTTTAAACAGTTTGATCGTCCATGAGCCGCGTAGCGGCGAGGCGATTTTTTTTTTTTTTTTTTTTGGGGGGCTATTTTGAACCCCCGTAAGTGATGTTTGTCCTGGCATCTACTAACACAATGGAGACCATAGAAAGCAGTGCATGATTACGTCTTTTTAAATCAAGTAACAGTTTAATAAACAGTTATATCCAGAGTTATCATGTGTTTGGTTAAGTTACCAGATGAGTTGAATATCTTCTCACAATATTTGCACTTGAAAGGTTTGTCTCCAGTGTGCGTTCTTTCTTTTCTTTTTTTGGCGGCCCAAGGGGGTTCAAACCCCTAAACCCCGTAGATCCGCGCCTGAGTGGGGGTTAGAGCACTATCTTTTTCTCCTTTCTCCCTTTTCTCCTTTTTTCTTCTTTTTTTTCCTTTTTTTTTTTGGCCAGGGGCCGGGCCCGTCGGCCCCCCCGTGGATCCGCGCCTGGTTATTGATGTAGACAAATGCTCATATACCCTTTACAGTTCATTTTATGTATGTTATTTCCAAAGAAGAAAAAAAAATAGTGTCTGACAGTGAATTCTAGCAAGTAAACGGGTTTCCTTGCATAATTTGAATATTAGGACACTGCTAACGTTTAAATTTCACAGATAGGACATACATGACATATTCATAATTCCTGCAAAGTTCTACAGAATTTGAAATTGGCTGCAAAAGGGACATAGTATCTTTAAGCACAGGGTCAATGCCCTTCTAAATAGCTCTGAAGAGAAATTTAATAAATATAAACTTGTCCAAGTTTAAAAAAGTTTTAGAGGGTTGTATTAAAACAGCATAGTTAAAATCATAAACAATTTTAAGAGGTTAAATTCAAAAGATATCCAACCGTCCTACTATTTTTTTTTAATTTTAAATCCCACTTCGTCATTTTTTCGCGGCCGGCGTTGAACACGATAGTGACGTTACAAACATGTCAAGGGCATGCACTATCCAATGGCATGTAATGCGGGGGGGGGGGGTTATGAGGCTGACATCCCGTTTACTCATTTTTGTTCGAAGATCTATTGTTTTGGTTTTTAAAAAACCTTTATTGTTGTTGTTTTTTTTCGTTTTTTGTTCGGGTTTTGCTTGTTAAGAAATTTTCAGCTAAAAGTCAATACTAGAAGTTTAACCTATTTTTGTCGGATCTGATTTGGTCACTCGCCTTCATCAAAATGCATTGATCACATCTAGACGTGCTCACTGGGTGCTATTATATGCTTTCATTTTGCCCATCCCGTCCCCTCTAGATCATGGACCGACACCCCTATCAATGTATATACCATGTCTTGGAGGAAGTCATCTTAACTATTTGAGTTTAACAAAAAAGACAATTATGACGGACACACAATAATTTCAATATGCCCTTCATTACAGGGGTTCATTGTCCTAGAACCCAAAAGGCTATACTGTACCGCTCCTGTACTATGTTAATCATCTGGCGGCCGCCAGATAATTCCTCTTCAATCTTAATTCACATGGTGGCACTAATGGGCTTCTGTAATATTAAGCGAATTTTCCTTATTTGCTCGAGTGCATCTCTACCAGGGTGCCGAGTCATGATCTGCATTCGGGGGTATGTGTCAGCTATCCCGGGAATCGACGTAGCGCTAATCCACATCATTTTTCGGAATAAATGGGTGCTTTGAGAAAGAAAGAGGGACAATTCTCCAATCTAACAAAACATCAACAACAACATCTTCGAACTGATGTACATTTTGCTTCGTCACCAGCATTCAACGAATCACATAGAAGCACAATCATGACGTTACGAACTTAATAACTTACATTTTGCTTCGTCACCAGCATTCAACCAATCACATGGAAGCATACTCATGACGTTACAAACTTAATAATCGGTCATGATGGTAGTTTAAAGGTTGAGTATTCAGAAATAAATCATTATAAACCCATGTCTCAAACCTCGGCTGTCTCCGAGATAGTCTACAAGTGGTTTACTGTTTGTTGCAGGACATTTTCGGGCGGAGGGCATATGATTGTAATTGAACTGCTTTATACTTGCTACATATGTTTTACTGGAGAGGTCCTATTTGGAATACAGGATAAAAAACATGGGAGCGGGTAAGATATCTTGGAGGAAGAAGATACTGAATTCGATAACACTTCGGAGTGAGCTTGGACGATATCTCATCTGCGAGTTCTACTCGACGTTCATTCTATCGGTAAGTAAGCACCGACCTATCATTTTGACGACCAGGGCGATGTGGAACAAGTAGGGGTGCTCAAAGAGAACCAGAGTGCATGAGCTGTTCTAGTAATACATTTTTGGGGGCTGCTTTGGGGAGTTTTATGGGGCTTTATGGGGCTTCGAGATTATTCTATTAATTTTATACATATGCCTCGCAAAAAGAAAAAAATATTGAGGGGGAGGCCCTAAACCCTTTTAGAACCGCTACTGCCAAAGTGCCCAAATTATGTTGTATCTATTCAAAGGGGGAAGGCTCAAGCCTCCTGAGCCCCCATTTTCCGAAGCCTAGTTGTTTCGTATTGGCAACGTAAGTTGATTTACCTTCCAATTTCAAGCTCTGAGCTTATTAGTGCGCGTCATCGATCTTATTATTGCAAACTCTGTCGGATATTATTAATCCTCTGGGATGTGTTTGTTTGAACAGTTGAACAGATCTTGGCATGGGAAATTACACGCGATTCCATGATTGAACGTCAACGAATGGATATACTTGTCTTTAATTTGTAGAGTATTCGTTGAGTCAACCTCTTTAAGTTTGATGAGACAGTGTAGCCAAATGAAATTTGATCTGAACAAAAGAATTAACAGAACGAGGCTTAATTGCCCCGCTTAATTGTCATATCATATTAAATGTTCAAAACAAATAACAAAATACAAGGGAGCAATAATAATATTAGCTTTCGTTTGAGAGATCCAAGCCAGCAGCTCTTCGGCTCAGGGCACTTTATCTCCAGTTGCCTATCTCGACCCAGGTGTAACAAGCATGGCAAGTGGGTCGTTATAACGTACTTTAAGGGTTGGTTTAATACAAGCATTACTATAGCCAAACAGAGCGGAGCATGCAGGGGAGGGGGGGGGGGTTGGATGATTAGAGATTTTCGACAATAATATACTCCGCCGGCAGATTTAACGTAATGCGAACGAAGAAGAAGAAGAAGAAGAAGAAGAAGAAGAAGAAGAAGAAGAAGAAGAAGAAGAAGAAGAGATGTTCTTTACGGTGATGTTGTAGCGCAACTCTGCCCTTCCTGACCTTGAATAGTGAGGGATGTTTGCCCCTGTTGAACTTTATGTTCGTAAATTGACTTTCTTATAAACACATAATATTTATGAGGTTGAGGAGAAAACTATAACTTACAGGTAAGAGGTAGTGCTTCACACAAACAATTTGAAACAACACGGCTCCTCGGATTTTACTTCAGACAGGGGCGGTGGAGCGCCTTTCAAAGTAGGGGGGGGGGTACCAACGAAAAAGGGGCACTTACAAAGGAACACCGCAAAGCGAAAATATACAATTTTTTAGATATTGGTATATACCCCTATAATGTGATAACATGCAGTCGGGTGTGATGGTCTGATTATTAATCATTTGCGAACGAGCACAACTTTTAAGATTTGTGAGGTCGTAGTGCAAAAATGTACATCTTATAAAGAGGAAAAACAATCCCGATGGGGTTTAAAGCACAATCTAATCGGGAAAGACTGAAAAGATCTTTAATAAGAAGTATAATTATATCAACTATAAATACGAGCGAGCTCCGGGGGAAATTAAAGAAAATTTTTTCTCTTAGTAGCTTTAAATTAGGGACCCTTTTATGGTGAAAGGAAAAGGGGGCACTCATCAAAAGGGAAAATGACACTTATAAGAAAAGAAAACGGCTTGGGAACTCCTAATTTTACCAGACAAAAACAATGATTTGTCGGGTTTCACTTCGCACCCCCTCCTAAAAATTAAGCCGCATTGTGCACCGCCAAATATAAAAATCATAACAAATGAATAAACAAGTTTACACGTGATAAGATATAGAATGATAATAGAGTAACCTGAGAGATATCATCTTTTTTCCTCCACTTTATATTTGTTTATATTTGTCAAACCCCAAAAATAAAGTGTGGGGGAGTCTGCGTGCACCCGAAAATGAGATTGTTTAACCATGTTTTTGTGCTTCCTTTCAATAAATTTGTAGACCCAACAGGTATACTTCAAAAAGGTTGTAATCTTTGACATAATACATACCCGCTTCAACTTTTCCTTTCTTTTGATATATTATTTTCTTTATTTTGTTCTTCAGATATCGGAATTGTACCCCCCCCCCTCTTTTTAAGAAAATCCTGGATCTGCTAAATGATGCATATTATAGTATCTTGATTTATTTCTTGCTTTGTTTTGATGAGGTCTTCGTACATGCGGCCGTTGCTCAGGATGTCGTATCAAGGACAGGATCAGGATTCAACGTCGCTTTCACCGTCGGTATGGGGGTCATTTTCGCCGTCTATTCCGGCTTCGGTGTCTCAGGTAAAACCAATGTAGTTATTTGGGGCTACAGCCCGCGAGAACGTCAACCCACGAGACCGAAAACCAACGAGACCGACAACCAAAGAGGTTGACAATATCGGTCCCGCAGGTATTCTGTAAAGCTATTCGAGGGTTCACGAGACCGATTGTCGGTTTTGCTTGCCTATACTGACAACTTTTCCCAGGGCTCACCACACCCTGATTGCCTGACCACGCCAACATTGTCGATCACCTAGGATATCCTTGGCACTTTGACCTTGCCCTTTATTCTCATTCCATGGCTGCAAAATCATAAAAAAGTATGATATCATTTTATACATACTGTCTAATGATACTAAAGAAAGCGGTAATTATCCCATGACAAGAGAGACCTAATCGATCAAGCTCGAGTTTCCAAACTTTTTTTGAAACGTTGTACATTCAGGCGCGGGGCCAGTGTACAATTAAAACCCCGAAAAGTCGTAAAAGCTTTTGAATTCGTAACGGCTATCGAGGCCCTGTTTGGAGAGAGGAGCAAAATTCGTCCAAAATGCACCTTCGCGTATCTCCTTTATTTTACCACCAAAGATCGTGAATTTTTTAGAGCACCAACATAATGATAATATTATTATTCAAATAAATTTTCATTCAAAACTGTTTGGTATTATTAAAGATATAGGTACTTTTCAGTTTCAGAGGTCTGTGAAAAGAGGCTTCGTTTTTTTCCAGACATAACCGAGCGACAATATGAATATGCAAACAATTAACATTTTACTAGACTTTCAACTCCAGTCTCACTCTCAGCGAAGTTTCGTGTTTGAGCAGTTAGTAGTTTTGTGTAAAAATGCTTTCAAAACTAGGGAAGATTCATGAAAAGACTGGAAACTACAACTATATCGGAGGTGTACGCATGCGCTGTTTGCTTCACCGCGCTCACAGGCCATGCATGCATACCATATATGGAAAATACGTCATCGATCAGCTGTATTTACGCTGTGGCTAAGTCTAGATCTAGTAAAGTCGATTGAGCTGAGTTACAATTACAGCAAAGAACTCCACCATATTTTCACAGCTAGTACAGATACTTATTTATTTATAAGTCATTGTTTTGCTAAATTTCGACCACACATCAGCATGTTTTACTCGCATCATTACAAAGACCAAACCGTCGATGCTTCGATCATGAGATTCATACAAACACACCCGAGTCCAGAGCACACAGTGCAGTTCTGCACGTATCTACGGTACGTGTGACTACAATTCACCAGCACGAACCCTTATAGATGGGACTAGTCCTACGCTTCCGCGAACGTTTTGCCCTGGGTTCGTTGATGACATTGCCTTCGATTTTTTCCAGACATAACCGAGTGACGTAAAATCATGAAAAGATATTCGGAGGAGAGCTTTAATATACTTTGATTTATCAGCTCCAACAGTCTCGATCTTGAGCAATGATGGAAAATATGAAAATACTGCAATATTTTCAGTGAAAAAACACAAAAATGGCGCTTCGTTTCGCACAGTTTTCCCTTTTAAAAATAGGATTTGACAACTAACTGCAATATTTATGAGTTAGAAAACTCTTCTTCTTCAATTTGACGCTTTAATCATTTCATTTGGTGGTTTCTAAAGCGAGATATTACAGTTTAGCTGAGACTCTTTTGTAGCGGTTAAGCGTAAACAAGTTGTTTACTTTATGCAAATTAGGCTTCAAGGACGAAAGCTTTCGCACCGTTAATTGTACACTGGCCCCGTGCCTGCATTGAAACTCTCTGTCTTTATATCTGTGTTTATTTATTTAGGGGGTCACGTCAACCTTGCCCTATCAATAGGAATAGCTGTTATAGGAATATTCCCTTGGAAAAGGATTCCTCTCTATTTCTTGGCCCAACTAGCAGGCGGGTTCGCCGGAGCTTGGGTCGTCTATCGAGTTTACGAAGGTGCGTAAAATCTTTGAGAAACCGCTATTTGACATAGTTTTTATCGTCTAGTATTTTATGCTAAATTAATCTGTTTAACGAAGTTTTTAAAATGGCAACAACAAAAGAGTAAACAAAAAAGATGGTAACCACAAATTTACGATTGTCTTTTTTCAAGGGGTTGTTGAGTAAAATAACGGTCTGCGCGATTTTCAAATTTCCGCCGCCCCCCATTGGAATATCCTGGATCCGCCACTGATGATAGCCGTTTATTTGTTTGTAAAACGTGATTTAAAGTACCCAGTCTTCTACATTGGGGAAACTTGTGAAAGAACTAAGAAACTTTATGCCATACCATAGAGCAATCAACAGTTTCTGTAACGAATAATATTTTTTAAATAATAGAATCAAAATGCTAGAACATTATTCGTAGAATCAAAGTGATTTCAGGTGTCGGGTGAATATCAGCTTTCTATTTACACTTCAGATTGAGAAATTCTTCCAATATTCATTTCATTTTCAAGAAATACATAGCAGGACCCATTACCTTTATTGATCCTACATGTTTCATCTTCCTTAACTGTTCAACAGACGCCTTTGATCATTTCGACGGTGGAACGCGTCAAGCATTTGGCGAGAATGGGACAGCAGGGATCTTTGCTACATTCCCGCAACCGTACCTGTCTGTTACGACCGGGTTCCTCGAACAGGTATTTTTTAAACATTCATATTTAATGTTCCTTAAATGTTTTTTTTCTATCTCGTTTTACATATAATATGATCGAATCCTTCAGATTCTGCTAAACGTGTATTCTTTGCTCAAGGCCCCTATTTAATTCCAAATTTTCAACGTTAAATTACACAAGGGTTCGTATCTTTCTATGAAAATACACATTAAGCAATTGGCGGAAAATACCCCGTGTCAAGTTTAGCTGAATGTATGCGGGTATCATAATATTATGATGCTCAAAAAGTTGTAAAACGACTTTGAAGTAAAGAACATGTATTTTTCTTTTTCTCAAAGTGTGTGTTGATGCAGGGATGCAGGGTCGGATCCAGCCGGCGACGAGGGGGGCAATTCGTGAGAAAACATTTGCGCCGCGTTCCGCGGAAGAGCAATAAACGATTGCTGAATTTTAGCGACAATCGTTCGCCACTGCTGCACTACTTATAGCTACTTGCGCCCTCTATCTAGCAAACAATGCCTAATCAGTGACCATTGGTCCCCATGGTCCCCCTTTCCTTATGTTAATTGAGAGCTGATTTGATGAGATAACCACCTGTCAGTGACCATGCAGGGAGGTCTAATCCCTCCTGACCAAACTAGTGCAGATAGGATTTGATACTACTATGACAAGCAGTAGCAAATTAATATTTCAGGACGCATGTTAAATTCGTTTAACAGTTGATTCCACTCGGTTGATTCTATTGTTCGGATTATTTTTCAGAGAGAGATAGAAGTGAACGGTCTCACGCTTAAAGATAAAGTTGAGTACTGGTCATGCGATTGCATTGTGAAAGATTTTTACTAAACATGAAGCAAAAGATTGAATACAAGATTGCTGATAAGAGAGGTAAATTGAGCCTGCATTAACAAAAATTGACGTTTCAGTTGTAGACCATTAAGGTTCCCCCAACCTCTCCAACAGAAGACAAAAATATTGTGTACAGTTGTTATAGAGACATTTCTTGTGTGGGTGTGCGTGTGTGTATGTGTGTGTGTGCGTGTATTTTGTGTTGTTTTGTGATGTTTTGTGTAGTGCTGTGTGTTGAGTACTTTTATTCCTTTCCATGTTTTTAAATAAGGTTATGGATAGTTTTATTTTATTCATTCATTTTTAAGCTGTTACTTGTCATATTTCGAATATGAAGGCATTTGAAGAGCAATGCTTTTCAAGGAACATTTTTTTCTGACGTTCTTCCACACTTTCATAATAACAATGATAACGCTCACAAATTATTTTTCACCTCTCCCCAGAACTCAACCTTCTCTTTAACGGCGTTGTAGTATTATTCTTATTCGTTCATCGTCTCTACAATGCTCTTTGAATAAAGAACAGCTTTTATTGTTAGGTTTCCTGAAAGAAGTTTCAATTGTTGTTAAGAAATTATTGGTTGCACCCAGTATATCCCGCTGGTTCCAAGACTTATGTCTGACTTGTTTTTTTAAATAACAAGATCGAACACAAAGTCATGATCATTATCTACTGGGTGCAAGCCAATAAGTTCTTTACAACAATAAACTGCAATGAGGTGCTATTCGATGTGGTGTTACATGGAAATCACATGGTAGCTGATAAATGATCATCAGTACCGGGTCTAATTATAATTTAAAGAAAATTAATTTGAACCCGGGCCAGACTCTCTCCCTCTCTCTCTCCCTTCTTCTTCTTCTTCTTCTTATTCATTCTCTTCTTCCTAGTAGTAGTAGTAGTAGTATTAGTAATAATAGCAGCAGTTTCATAATAATACAACTATTATTATTGTTGGTGGTGTTACTAATGTTATTTTTGTAATTATTATAATTGTTATTTTTATTATTAATACATGTGTCATTATTATTATTATTATTTTCATTATTATTTATTATTATTATTATTATCATTATTATTATTGTTATCATTATTATGAATATGAACATGATGAATATGATAATAATGATTATTATTATTAGTAGTATTATTATAATTATGATTATATCATTGTTATCATCTGCATCATCAGCATAATCATCAACAGCAGTAGTGTAGTACTACATGACTGTAGTGTAGTGTAGTACTACATGTAGTAGTAGGCCTAGTAGGAGTGGTATCATTCTGATCCTTATTATCCTGATTATTTTTTGCAATACGTCGTGTGCCCAGGATTGATTGCTATACTACATCCGAGATGTCTACAAAAACTCTCAATTCGTTGCTTAAATATTATCAGGAGAAAAGAAGTAACATTAGAATATATATTTTAAATAAAATAAAATAGGAAAAAGAACTAAGTAGAGAATACAATCATGACAATAGACAATATGTCATAAATTAATGTCTCTAAGATTACCTTTATTTGCATCTGGTTCGAGTTTTGCTTGGTTATTTGGTACTGGAGAATTAACATGGACAAAATGCACTTGTTTACATGATCGCATTATCACTTCTTCATTCTAGTTCCAATGTTTTCTGACTGTTTTCAAGACATTATCATGTTTGTCGATCATAGTTCTATGTAGCTTGATGTCTCATGGTAATTTTTAGGGAAATGCAATTTAAGCAACGTTTTCTGAATTTTAGCGACAATCGTTCACCATTGCTGCACTTTAATACATTCTTTGACATGCAGTAACACATTGAAATTTCAGGACTCATGATAAATTAGTTTAACAGTTGATTCCACTCGGTTGATTCTATTGTTCGGATTATTTAGCAGAGAAAGATAGAAGTTGACATTCTCATGACTATGCCTAGGTCACATTTGCGCTACGGCTAGGATACGGCGGCCGTACGCCCCCGAAATCGAGAGATACTTGCGGCTGCCGCAGAGAATCTGCGGTGGCCTCAGGGTGTATCCCTATTTTTACAGGCCGTACGGGTCGCCGTGGAATTATAACGCGGAGTTATAACTGTTTTCATTTCTAGGTTCGCCGATTAGACACGCCGTATCCATGCCGTAGAGCGGTTCCACGGCGACCGTACGTCGGGCGTACGGTGGCCTTGCGTTTTATATACTCCAGTAGTGAAGCGGGAGCATCAGTCTGGCCGCACGGTCGCCGTATGGTCCCCCTTCGGCCGCCTTGCGGCTACCTTGCGTCTGCCTTAGTATTTGTCAGAAACCTACGGCCGCCGCAGGGACGCCCTAAGGCGACCGTGCGTCATCACTTCTAAGGCCGTACGGCAGCCGCAGATTTTCTGTCTCCACAAATTCAAAATACGCCGTGCGGCTACCCTAACATATGTGACCGCTACCGTATGTGACCGTGGGAATCCTGCGGCGGCCCTATAATTGCTATTGGTCGTAGATATTTTAGACCGCACGGCCGCCGCGGCAAATGTGACCTAGGCATAACGACCTTGCATTATTATTCTTATCTGTTCATCGTTTCTACAATGCTATTTCATCAATATTTGATGACAATGAACGGCACTCGATCTGGTACTATTTTTATGTAGCGTCAAATTGCAATCACATGGTCGATAAATGATCATCAGCACAGGGTTTAATAATTTAAAGAAAACTGAATTTGAACCCGGGCTATGCTCTCTCTCTCTCTCTTGTCATTCCCTTCATTTTCCCTATATTAAATGTGCATGTGTAGGCTATGCCTCGATCAAAGCGAAAACAATGGCTGATATCGCTGAAATGATTCTTCTCCTTCCCCTTCTTCTTCATCTTCTTCTTTCTAGTATAGTAGTTTGAATAATTTCAAATGATTACCTTTTTGTTACTCTCTTAGTTGTAAAATATCTTTGTACCATTTATCTGTATTTCGTCCATGCCTCAAGTGGGGCCGTTTAAAAAATAAAACAAACCTTTCAACCTTTCGACCTTTTCATTAATCAGAATGATTATGCTATTAATGCACAGATATATCTCAGGCTATCAGTATCAGTTTGATTTTAATTCTAATCTCGGCAGTACTTATATTCTATTCTATTTCCAGGTATTGAACACAGCTCTATTATTAGCCGTTATAGGTGCGGTAATGGACCGACGCAACAACCCTCCTCTCAGCTTCGCACCTTTCTTCTTTGGTTTGATTGTATTCACCATCCTCATGAGCTATGGGTATAATGCGGGAGCACCCCTGAATCCTTCGGTAGACCTATCGGGACGTCTTCTTCTGGCTGCAATGGGGTACGGCAAGGAGGTCTGGACGTAAGTCATTTCCATATTTGTCAAAAATAGAAAGAGGTTATCATCAATACAGAGTCATGTGATTATAGTTTAGTTGTAAAATCGACTTTTTGAATTTTGAAATATGTTGAGATCGGAGTTGTGGATAGAGATGTAAAATAAAAACCAAAGTGACTGTCATCTTCAACATTCTGACCATCATTACAACATTTAGGGCTTACAATGTAATTCATATATATATATATACCTATACCATAATTATCATCCTCAGCATCATCATCATCATCATCATCATCAGATGCTGATGATGACATCATGACAATTAAGATGATGATTCATCGTCATCATCGTCATCACCATTATTCAGCATCCTATTTACAATCACCACCATCATCATCACCACCACCATAATCACCATCACCATCATCATCATCACCATCATCATCAGCAGCAGCAGCAGCAACACCATAATCACCATCATCATAATATAATCATCATCATCATCACCCCGCTTATTATGTCACTTCCACTACACTATCATCACAATCACCAATGTTGTTATTCTGAACCTTTATCCATCTCGATTCACAGACCCGGTGGTATTCATTGGTGGTGGATACCCATCTTAGGACCCGCCATTGGGAGTGCTCTGGGATCCTGGGCCTACTACCTCGCTATCTCCCTTCACCATCCTCCTCTTGATGTGAAAGAAGATGCAACAGACTACAACGAAAACATAGGTACTATTATTCACCATTTCTATCCTTATCGTCTTTTAACAGTAGTAAATGGAGAGGGGTGTCATTACGCTTTGTATGAGCAGGAGGCAACCAATTTATTTCAATTACACACTCTCAATTAATGTATTAAAGTATAAATAAATGTTTAAAAAAAGTGTGCCTAAGGCTTTCGAATTGCCTACAAATCAGATCTTAGAACTCGCGACTTGCAAAAATGCAAACGAAAATTACGGATGAGCCGACAAACATGTATATTAAGTGTCACACCTCAATACTTCCGTTTAGTGACACCTTCTCTTTACTTTCCTATTACGAGTTGACAAGTGGTCACATGTGTAAAGGGAGGAGGGGGGGGGGGGCAAGGGGCCCTGCAGCCCCCTAACAATTTGAACCTACAAAATAATGTTCGGACAACTGTTACCACATACCTTGGCAGATAGGTGGTCTGTTCAGTAATTTTTCATATCCTGCCTGATATACATTAACGGTTAGCTGTCGACAATGCTGAAGTAATTAAGACATAACTGAATAATATTTAACTGTGTTATACACTCACCCAGCTCTATTTCTAACTAAGCATTTTGTTGTTTTCGTTTATTTTTTATAGAGCTTGGCAAAAAAGATGGAATGACTAACAACCACACTGCGGGGCAAAATGGTTTAACGAATTCGACGACGATCACACTGAGAAGAAGGTCATCCGACGTCGACCAGGATAATGATATCATGGATGAAATGTCGAGACCGCTATCTGGTGATGCCCTCTGCAATCATTCATTACAAAACGATGCCACGCATGATATATATTTGTGACTTCTAGCAAGGAAAGTAATATAAACATACCATGAAATATAAGGTATGCGTTGATGAAGGTCCTATAGACTGCCATTAAATGTGTTTCTCTCGGTGTATCTAGCATAATATACAGGTCAAAGACGAAATGGACACTTTTGTCTTCAGTAATGCCTAGGTCACATTTGCCGCGGCGGCCGTGCGGTCTAAAATATCTACGGCCAATAGCAATTATAGGGCCGCCGCAGCATTCCCACGGTCACATACGGTAGCGGTCAGGGGCGGATCCAGCCGGCGGCAAGGGAGGGGGCCCAAAAAGGGGCCCACTTCGTGCGAAAATTTGAAAACCGGGCCGATTTTCCGCTCAGTGGGGGTAGTGAGCACAATTTTTTTTTTAGTTGTTGTTGTACAAACGCCATTTTGGTACAGGGCTTCATTATGACCTGCTGAATGATGGTAGGGTAGGAGCCCCCGGCATAAATATTCATATATGTGTGATTGGGGTCCCATGGCGTTGTACAACAAAAACTAAATGTTATATTACCTTACAAATTATTTGTGGACTACGCGGCGACGCCCCTGTCCAACACCCTTATATGATATTCTTGCCGGGGGCTCCTACCCTAATATCGTTCAATAGGTCCTAAGGAAGCCCTGTACCAAAAATGGCATTTTTACAACAACAAATAAATGTTATATTACCTTCTTAATTTTATTTGGGGGCTACGAAGCGATGCCCCCGCCCCACACCCTTATATGATATCCTTGCCGGGGGCTCCTACCCTTATATCGTTCAGTAGGTCCTAAGGAAGCCCTCTACCAAAAATGGCATTCGTACAACAACAAATCAATGTTATATTACCTTCTAAATTATTTGGGGGCTACGAGGCGACGCCCCGCCCCACACCCTTATATGATATTCTTGTCGGGGGCTCCTACCCTATTATCGTTCAGTAGGTCCTAAGGAAGCCCTGTATCAAAAATGGCATTTGTACAACAACAAATCAATGTTGTAAAATCGTTTGGGGGCTCCAAAAAGACGCCCCCGCCCCCACACTCTTAAATTGAAATATTTGCCGGGGGCTCCTAGCCTAATATCGTTTAGTAGGTTCTAAGGAAGCCCTGTACCAAAACATGGTGCTTTTATCTGGCAAGTAACGATAATCGATAAATTTGACGCTAAGCCACCTTACTACTAGGCTTTAAATTGAAACTCCACCCTGATATCAAGTTGGTTTTAGTAGAAGCAGAAAAAATGAGAGAAACGGGTCAGTGAAAGTTTGAGCAAAATAAAAACGATTAAAAATAAGAAAGTCATGAAGTTTTGAAGGTGCAATCAATCAAACACAAAGTGGCAACTATGCGACGTATCTTGCGAGTCCTCGCCTATTTGCCCTGTACAAAAAACTTTATATTTATTCATATTTTCCTTAAGAAAATGTCAATCATACAATCACCATAAATATAATTATTGCAAATGTGTTTTTATACAACCCCTGTATGAAACAAATCTATTCCGTTATAAATAGCTAAGAAAATGAAATTTTATGAAATTTTCTGTACCGATCAATTTGGAGAGGAGCTCGCAATTTGTAGGAAACCAGCCTGTAGGTCCCGTGACCAATCTCTGGGAACAAAGGTTTGAAAGTGTTTTTGTGTTCCCTGATGAATACCGAACAATTTTGACTTGGGCTGCCCCCTTGAAAATCCCGGGCATTTTCGTGAGGGGTCAACAAAGGTCATACAGGGGTAGAAATTCAAATATATTCCAATCGTGCCGATATGCATATCAAATTACTCGTCTGGTAATGGGGATTGACACATATATGTGGGGATTGACCACCAGTCTAAAGTGCATTGACCTTTTTGACCATAGCGCCCTCATTTAAGGTCGGAGGTATAACAAACTATACATTTTTGGAATCCTCATGACCAGACGAGTAATTTGATATGCAATTTGATAAGGTTAACTGTGTTGGTGAATTTGACTACCAGTCAAAAGTGTGTTGACCTTTCAACGTTTTTGACCTTAGCGCCCTCATTTAAGGTCGGAGGTATAGCAAACTATACATTTTTGGAATCCTCATTACCAGACGAGTAATTTGATATGCATATCGGCACGATTGGAATATATTTGAATTTCTACCCCTGTATGACCTTTGTTGCCCCTCACGAAAATGCCCGGGATTTTCAAGGGGGCAGCCCAAGTCAAAATTGTTCGGTATTCATCAGGGAACACAAAAACACTTTCAAACCTTTGTTCCCAGAGATTGGTCACGGGACCTACAGGTTGGTCTCCTACTATTGTGTTTTACTGATGTCAACTTGAAAAAGTCATATAACTTTCCTATTTTCACTCGGATATTGCTCAAACGTTCACTGACCTGTTCCTCTACTTTCTGCTTCTATTTAAAAAAAAAACAATATCAGTGGACTTTCCCTTTAACAGTGCTTGTAACTCAGTTTTTAACACCTATTTTTAGTACCTGGCATCTCTTAAACATAGCTTTGTTTCCGTCTTCGATACTTTTATCAGAGATGTGTCGTTCCACTCAGGGGCGGCGATCCCGGGGGGGCGGGGGGACACGTCCCCCCCTCAATTTTTTTAGGGGGGATCGTCCCCCCCGGAAAATTTGAAAAAGTGCACACAAAAAATGTATAGCAAATACTGACTATAAAGACCGCAACACACTTTTAGGCTCTGGAGGGCCCAAGATTGCAGTGTTAAGACAAATAAAAATGCAAAAATCTTCTCGCTCAGGAGCTTGCTCCTCGCATAATATCCTTCAAAATTTACATGTAAATATTGTAGAAATGTGAAATGTGAAAAAGTATATTGCTTGTTTTCTGTTATACTATAGTTTTGCTAAGGAATGTAATTATTTAATACAACAAAACTTCAAAAACCTGTGAGGGGTAGTCACTTCCGTCACCTTCACCCCTCTCGTTCACTATGCTCCCTCGCACTGGCGTACTGATAGTGGGCTTGGGGGCAGTTGCCCCCCAATAAAATTCAGACATGGTGTATTTCTAATTCGATACCAGTGATTTACAAATGTTGCTGAAATGGCATGATTTTTCCCTGAGCTTCCGGGGGCTCTGCCCCCTGGACCCGACTCAATTAATGCCAGTGTCACAAATAAGGTATCAAAATATGCTCATCTGACCGTAATTAAATGCCTAAAACCCTGACCTTCCTGGGTCTCTTCCCTAGACCCCACCAAGGGCCCTAAGGCGGCCCTCGGATGCTTATCTGATCGTAATTTAATGCCCAAAACCCTGAGATTCTGGGGCTCTGTCCCTGGACCCGACTCCAATTAATGCCAGTGTCACAAATAAGGTATCAAAATATGCTCATCTGACCGTAATTAAATGCCTAAAACCCTGAGCTTCCGGGGCTCTTCCCCTGGACACAACCAAGGGCCCTAAGGCGCCCCTCGGATGCTTATCTGATCGTAATTTAATGCCCAAAACCCCTGAGATTCTGGGGGCTCTTCCCCCTGTACCCGACTCCAATTAATGCCAGTGTCACAAATAAGGTATCAAAATATGCTCATCTTGGGCAATTAAATGCCTAAAACCTCTGAGCTTCCGGGGGCTCCACCCCCTGGACCCCACCTGGGGCCCTAAGGCAGGGTCCTGGATGCTCATCTGACCGTAATTAAATGCCTGAACCCCCGGAGCTTCATTGGGCTCCGGCGGAGGCCGGGGCTTTGCCCCTGGACCCTACGCCAATTTACGCTCCACTTGCCTCGCTCGCTTTGCTCTGCCTGATCGTAAATACTTACTTTAGCCCCCCACTTTGAAAAACGTTTCGCGGGGCCTGCATGTAACATGTGGTTACATGCAGTTACATGACAAGTGGTGGTGATGCAGATTTTTTTCTGCCCCCAAAAAAAAGTTTTTGCTCGTCCCTCGCATTTCGTCCCCCCGGTCATGAAAAGAAATCGCCGCCCCTGGTTCCACTTAACATCTTTAAAACTTGTTTCATGTGGATCTCGAGACTGCTAGTGGGTCATTTGTATATGTGAATAGTCTAAGTAGTATATATTTTCCATTTCATTCATGAACTATGCAGGTTAGACCTGTATCATAAACGAGCTGATTACTACATTTTTAATTAAACGTGTGTGTATTGAGATACATCGACTATCTGTTTTTAATCATATTCACGTTGGTTCTATTCTTCGTGTCGTCGTCGTTGTTGTTTTATTATTGCTGTTGTTATTGTCGTTGTTATTGTCGTTGTTGTAATTGTTGTTGTTTATGTATCATTCAATTTTAGGAATATTTACGCCAATAGTTATAGAAGAGCTATGTGAAATCAGAAACGTTCGCGACATAATTTAACTCGTCTATACATGACACCATTTACAGCGTTAAGAAAATTCTAGCGTGTTTCGAAACATGTCGAGAGTAGGGAGCGAGGTATGGATGGTTTATCAAAAATTGCATTGTAAATATGAAGGGTGTAAATAATTTTGCTCATTCGCTTCGCTCACTCGCAAAATTTTGAAAATTTGAAAGGCGATATTAGGACAAGAGTCGTCACCCCCCCGTGAAGGAATCGTGCCCATACGCCTACCTGGTTATTATTTAATCAAATTTAAATATTTGGGGGCATGAAACATTCGATAAGCGTGACAACTCGCGAAAGTCCCAAATGGATCAAAGTTGGTAACTCGAAAGTTTCTGATTTTAGATTATATCTCTTGCTATAAACAGACTCGTATATAACTGGTTACAATTACAAATTATGTCTCATTTCTTAAAAAGATTTTTTTTTCCATAACGAGTGTTGAGAAAACCATCATTGTAGAAAACCATCATTGGAGAAAAACATCATTGGAGAAAAAACGTCATTGGAGAAAAACATCGTTGTACAAAAATAGCATCAATGAAAAAGAAAATATAATTTTAACCTTACTGTTTGCTAAAGAATCACACCTACCTCCCCACCCTTTGTCATACCCTGAACTACTGATAGAGGTATCGAAGTCGAGTGCATTGAACACTTGACTGGAAATGTAAAGGTCGTAGGTTCGACCCCCGGCTCGGCATTTATCTAAATCGCTTCTCTCCACCTAGTTGTTAAATGGGTACCCGATAAGATGCGGAAGTCATTGTGGTTTTTGTTCAGCATTTTGAGCATCTGTAAAATGGCACCTGTATGGAATACTCCCAAGGGAGGGTAAAAGGTGTTATATATCTGTAAAGCGCTTTGAGACATTGTCGATGTAATAAGCGCTATAAGACGGAGAATATTTTTACTATCATTAATATTATTATTTGTTTTATTGTTATTATCATTTTTATTATTATATTCGTATATGCCTGGAAAATCTTATCACTAAAGAAGAGTATAAGGATAATAGTTACATGTATGAATCATAAGCTTCAGCATTAGCGCAATGTAAATAAATAATGGAGGTTAGTGTAGGCCTATAAATCTATATAATTTGAATGTAGGGATGAAATTTACAAGATATTTAATCTTTCATTTGTCCCAACTCATTTTTAAACGAAGCTTTACTTGTATTTATTTTCATGATGTTTGTAATTATATATTTTTGTATTTGTATTTTATGTGGTTTTAATGAGTGAATAAATTAAATTGAAATTAAAATTGAAATCTACCTGCTTCTGATTATATGTCTGAAAATGAACTTTTGTAATCGAAATCGTTTTGAAATAGTGTCATACATTTTTTTTTTGGTCGCATAAATCAATTTTTGAAAAGAATAAATATTGCTAATGCCAAAATTATACTTTTGTTGATGTCATTTAATTTTGAATGTTTATTATTTATATTTTCTCTGCTTAGACTGACAAATCTCTCGTGCACTCGACATGGGGTGTCTTTATATTATTTTGAATTGAATTGTCGGACCAAATATGTTAACACGTTAACAGACAGACAAATGGCAAGAAAAGGGGCAAATGGTCCTTAGAGTTTCTAAAATTTAGGTAAAAACTGATAAAAGTTCATTTTTCCAATAAGTAATACAAACGCCCATACGAAAGAAAATAAAGATTTGTCGACAGAAAATATTCATTGGGTGAGTACTGTCAGCCCCCCCCCCACACACACCAGTGGAGACCCTGATGGCTTTTAAACTTAATCAATGAGAAGAAATGTGACTTTTTATAACGCTTATGCTTGTTATAAAATAAAGTTTTATTGTAGTTGTTTTACAGTTGTCAATCATTGAAATAAGTTATCGAAGGATATTCTTTTCACCCTAATTATTACATGTTAATGATTAATATCATTTTACGATGTATTTACATGTATACGAATAATCCTCGTTAACACATCTCTCTTGAACACGATCACAAAGACTTTCGAAAAATCAATTTCATTAGCCTTGTACAATGTACATCACATATTGAAAAGTGCAAACATGGCAAAGACGCATAACCTAATCCGAACATGATTTCAATAGGATATACAAAAGAGAGTTGAAATTGCCCCTAAAAGGTTAAATTCCAACGGCATTTGAAAGACAATACTAATTTAGAACTTCCCTCAAAACGAAAGGGCATGAAAATGGCTTTTAGTGTGAAAATAACGACCATTAGTTGTCGAATCGACTTAAGTGATTGCAATCACCTAAGTAATAGTCTGATTTTCAGACCCTTTTACCGAATGGTCGTACGTTTTGTGCTGCACAAAGATTCAATCAGTTTAATTTTGGCCATTACAAGTAGTGGGTTATTGATGTAAACAAATGCTCATGTACCTGTTACAGCTCATTTTATGTATGTAATTACCACCAAAAAAGATGTCAGTCAGTCACTCAATAGTGTCTTAACGGGTTTCCTTGCATTATTTGAATACTAGGACACTGCTAATGTTTAAATCTCACAGATAGGACATACATGACATATTCATAATTCCTGCCAAGTTCTACAGAATTTGATGTTGGCTGCAAAAGGGACATATTTTCTTTAAGTTAATATATTTTTTTTCGAGTCTTTTCGATCGTATTTCTGAAACTTTATAGCAGGGAGGTATACAAGTCATCTACAAGAAGTAGTGAAACATCCGGATACTGTATTTGTTATTATTTCCTACGATTTTTTTTCTTCAAACTTTTTTCTTCTTCATCTGATAACCCCGATTATATTTTGGACCTGATCCACAAAACGCTGCCATGGTTTCACACCGCCTTGGAATGTTACACATGTTTTCTTTCTCTATAACTTACAAGATATCACAGGTAAAAGGATATCGCGAAACATGTGGTGGATTTAAAATGCCACATGCATAACACGTGCTTACAGACAGACAGTCAAGGGGGTATTGTCACTGTAACTTATATCTGGTGATTACACCCCCTTTTTTTAAATAACAATAATAATAAATAAAAAATAAGATAAAGAAACTGATGTCCTTTTTTGGACATGATCTAGAGTTTAAGAGGTACATCATGTAAAAGCCATCGGCATCTTAAAATGTCCATTTTTTGCTCGTCTATAGAAAGCCCAAAACAGTGATTAAAAACGACTTTCTAATGACCTGCCCACAGGCGGGTCCGGGATGAACCCATATTTTGCGAGAACTGACAGGGCTTTTGACAGTCGTAAGATATTTTCAAGAAAAAACAATTATGGGACCCCCAACATCGATCCCTTTTTGACAATAAGTGATACGCGCCTGAACTTACGGCCCCTCAAATATGAAAACGATAGGGGGGTTCAATAGCATCGAGGTGGATGAAGAGAGAGAGAGAGAGAGAGGGGGGAAGGGGGAAAAGGTGAGAGAGAGAGAGAGAGAGAGAGAGAGAGAGAGGGAGAGAGAGAGAGAGAGGGGGCTTGGGAAAATGAAACGACCCTCTTTCAGACCATTATATCTTCTGATCGCTTAGCTTCAATCAAAAACTATACGCAAATTAATGAAACTCAGATTTATAAAAAATATTTTGGCAAATTTTATTTCAACAAAGTTGCAAATCTGCGTCAAAAGTACGTAAAGATAAATTATTCGACTTTGCAATCGAAATAAAAGGTAAAGAATTTCTTTATTTTTAATGTTTTTGATAGTGTTATTTCTTACAAGCTAAATATATGTTTATTTATTAATTGATTGATGTTTGATTCTCTTTATTTTTCTGAATGTTTACAAAATTAACAAAACCAAATGTTACAAAATGTATACACGACAAAAGAGAGGCTCACTTCAAAAGGAAAACATACATATTACATCAAACAGGACGGTTGAAAAAATAGATAAACATGATAGCATGACTACCCTTTGTTTTGCACGGTAAGTAACAAATATTGAATAGCAATCTTTTTAAATAAGGCTATATGATTATTGGCGGCAGGAACACCGTTTACAATCTTAATAGGGTACTTAGTGTCTACTTCCATTACGAAATGGATGTTTTTAGTGACACCGTATTGCGAATCAGGCAACCTTTCGTACCTTTAAATACACAACATCCCTGAGTATCATGGGGTTTTCTTCGTACCACGTGCTTAAATATTTTCTCGTATTTTCATCGAAACAAATCTGACAGAAGTAAGAACGAATACAACAGGGTCAAGAGGGGTAGAATGAAGTTACCATTCTTTACAATTCTTTAGCAGATAGACCATTCCATAACTAAAACTTAAGCTATCGACAACCATTTTACTGTTTAAATAACCCTTTTCCCGCCAATACTGCAATTAGTTCCCATGAAGTTGACTTTTCGTTTCAACTTTGACAATTTGAAACAATCCAATAGACGCATGCGATTACATTCATCGCTAATAAATCATACGTAAACTGCAGTGTCAGAATATAAACAAATGGCCGTGTTTTCATGTGTTAGTCATTATTTTAAAAAGTCAGAAGGATTGCGAATTAGGCTGATGAAGATAACAATGAAAGGGAATACAATATGAAGTGTGCAACAAAATGTCGACGTTAATGGAAAGGAAAAGAACATATCAAAAGGGCACCAAAATCACCAACCCCAAATAACGAAATTACCTAATAGGGGAAAATGATCAAAGGCATGAAACACAGTAGAAGCATAAACATAGCAATTAAAATACTTGTCATTTAGAATGTATTTGGTCAAGGGAAATGGGCAAATTTCTTTTGAGTAGCAATAGCAATTTGTCTGTTAAAAAGAGTTAAAAAGGCTTGACTTGATACAAGTTAAGCAGATTATGTTAACTTCTGAACGGGTCTACAAAAAGGGGGTTACCTACAAGAGAAAATTGTACAATGACCGGGATACGAAGAGGCTTACGTGCAGAATGACATCTCATCCGGTCCATATATCTCGTGGGAAATATTGAAAGCAATTTTAGATGACATGAAAATATTTACATTATTCTCTCCCGGATAAAGAGAGAGCGTGTAGTGGGAGGGGAGGATTGTTGCTTAAATCCTAAATCCTGCTCATGAAGGAGTCCAGCATATAGAGTGTATAAACCTTAATCAGATAACGTTGCGAATAAGCATTTTTCTTTACATCATCTCTCTCTCTCTCTCTTTCTCTCTCTCTCTCTCTCTCTCTCTCTCTCTCTTTACTCTCTCCCCCTTCCCCCTCTCTTTCTCTCTCTCTCTCCCTCTGTACGGACATTTTTGGCCTACGTTGGGACAGCAAAATAGAGCAATAAACCCTTTCTGTATCACTATATCCTGGTAATGCAAGGGGATTTGGGTTCATTTTTAGTTATTTTCTTATTTCATTTTATATTGGGTACATTGATGAGACCTGATTATATTTTGGAAGCTCCTTCCCAAAAAAACAAAAACAAAAACAAAAACGCACAACTGTGGAGTCATAAGACACTTTCAATTACTGGATCCCAAAAACATTTAGGATTTGTTTAAGATGATATTCTATCAAAAAGCCTATAATTATAAACTTCTATTATGGACGTTCCTTCTTTAATAAAGATTGTCTGTAAAACACGTTATTTTTTTGTTCTAACACAAAACAATTTATTCTTCTTCGAACTTTCGTTTGTGCTAATAGTCATTACTACAATGTCACTCTGGGGCTCAATATTGAATCATAGATCCTGGTATCTATTGGCATAATTCTACTCTGGGGTCCTTCATACTTGCGTAAATGTTACATAAATCAATTATTACAAGACCCAAGGTCAAAGGCCAAAAACTTACATGACATTTATGAGTTATAGCAAGAGTCTGTTAATTTGATAAGCACAAAATTGCGACTTTTTCGTGTGGCCTACTTTAAAAAAAAATCTCCCATTTTCTTTTGTCTGCTTTCATCATCATCATCATCGTCATCATCTTCTTCTTCTTCTTCTTCTTCTTTTCTTCTTCTTCTTCTTCTTCTTCTTCTTCTTCTTCTTCTTCTTCTCCTTCTCCTTCTTCTTCTTCTTCTCCCTTTTCTTTTTCTTCTTCTTCTCCTTCTTCTTCTTCTTCTTTTCCTCTTTTTTTCCTTCTCCTTCAATCTTCTTGTTTGATTTGATATCACGAAGTTGACGATGATCATCATCATCATCATCGGATCATAATCATCATCATCACCATCAGTATCATCATAACCTCCATCATCAACACCACCACCACCATCATCATCATCATCATCATCATCGTATCATCATCATCATCATCATCACCGCTATTACCTTTATCAGCATTATCATCATTGTTTGCATTGTTCTTCTGTTATTTAACAGTGCAAAAATGACGAAGAGGAGGATGGGAAATTACCCACAATATTGATAATTTGGGACTTTTACGACACTTTTTCTTGAGAAACAACCCCGCCCCCTCCTCCCTCCTCCCTCCTCATAAAGAAATGGCTGAGAGATTGGTAGAAACAGGTAGGATGGATTAAAATTCAGAACATTAAAGACCTTGGGTTCAATGTAGCAGTCAATACTCATTTATCTCCCACTTATACCTCTTGGGTTGAATGTACGTTACGATGGTAACAATGTATAGAATGGAATCAACCAATCAGGATGAAGGATTCTCTTGCACATAGGTGAACGGCTTAGAAGTGTCGAGGTCTAGTGGATACGTCGTCAGACTGTAGATCACATGGTTCGCGGTTCGAATCCCGCCGCAGCGCTAATGTCTTTTGGCAAGACATTAATCTACATTCGCCACTCTCTACCCAGGTGTTAAATGGGTACCGGTAGGAAAGAATTCCTTGAATGCTGTGAGCATCGAAACCGTAGGCCTATGCTAGCAGAGCCGGGGTAATATTGGATCGCCTTGAGCACCTTGCGTGGTGGATAATTATGTGCGCTATAAAATATCCAATGTTATTATTATTATTGAAATAGACCAGCCCCGTACTCGGATTTTTGATGTCTCGTTCTAGGTCTCGACTCCGAGACCAAAATTTTAATGCTACAGGAATGAAATCAAAAGTTTTCCTTCTTGGTCTTGTCTCCAGAATCCAAGTATCGACTGCATCTTTATTATTTATGCATATTGCAAATTCAAGATACACTTTACTGTAACGTTCATACAGATTTGTACATGCCTTTTTCATCTATAGATGGTAATTAAAAGAAGAAACAAAACAAACAAACAAAAAGCCTGAAAGCAAATGGCATGCAAGAAATACCGAAATTGTCGGTTTCAGAAGTTAGTGGTAATATTCGCACCCCCTTAAAAAACAATTGCTCATTACGCCACTGGGTATTAGGCCTATAATAGACATTGAAGTTTGGGGCCCGTGGTAGGGCTGGATTATAATTGTGTGTACAGTTTTGGCCAAGAGTTGAACTTATGAATTAGCATTTGAAATTGGCCGAGGAGTAATTGTTTCGATAGAGCATTTTAGAGTATAATGTGGTGTCGCCGAGGGGTCACCCCCGGCAGGCAGGCGACGTCGTCCCTGAACCCAATCCTTTGGTCTGTCTCCCGCCCCCATCTCTGATCTCATTCCCCTGACTGCATCACACTACATGCTTCACAAGGGATGACTTCTCAGCGCTGATCGATGATCACGCTACAAGCAAATAACAAGCCGGACAAAGTCCAACTCGGTGAACAAACATCGAAAAAAATAAATTATGATATATGACTAAACAGTGACGAACCTGATACGAGCGTGCTGCTCAAAAAGGCTACGTCTGGAAGCAAAGGTCAAAATACGACGGTATATATACATGTATATATACCAACAAACTTGGGTGTATGTTGAGAGGCTACTCCTGAACCCTGCGGGAATATGTGAGCGGACATGAACGTGCACTGTACGGATGTGAAATCAACATGGCGTCCTTGGTAACCAAGAATGCATGGAGTCGACAGCGGCGGATCCAGGGGGAGGGCGGGGGCGCCCGCCCGCTTTTGTCTTCCAAAAAAAAAAAAAAAAAAGCTAAGAAATATTCACATAAATGTTCAGTTTACGCATCCAGAAATGCCACAGAATGTAACCATAGAGCATCTTAAGGTTCAACAATTTCTGGGGCCCTTAAGCGGGCCCCGGACCCCACGCCGTACAGGCTTCGCTCGCAATTTCGTACATTTCACGCCTCCCTCCCCCTTTGGAAAATCCTGAATCCGCCTCTGTTTAGTGATGTTTAACCCAGAGCCCTTGTCTGTATTCATCACGATGACTTTACTTTTCACATCATGTGGTTCCACTGTAGGGATCAAAGTTGGTAAGTTCATAAAACCAAAGACATATTCAATATATATTTCATTCTGTCAGCGTCCCAATGTAGATATATACAGCTTCTTAGATACTTGATTGGTTCACAGTATTTTTTGGTACTGCATATGAATTATATTAATACTCATGAAGAGAACGGTGAATTGCCGTTGGGTCTACAACCAGCTCGTCTCCTACCCAATTTGTCTATTCCATGTGACCTACACACATCCCGTCTACTGTCCAAATAAGGTCTAATAATCATATGATGATGATTATTATTTACGATTAAACGGTTATTAGACCATATGGGTAGTAGACAAAATGTGCATTAGACAAACTGGGAATGAGACCGACTGGAAATAAGACTAAATGAGCAATGGACCAAATGACTAGTAGACTTATTGGTCATTAAACCAAATGATAGGTATAGACGAAATGATTATTAGACCATGTGGATAGTAGACGGGCTGGGTGTAATATTGGAATCGACCAATAGTGTAGTAAACGAACTGATTGTAGACCAATAGGCAATAAACCAAGAGAATTACACAGCCACTTCAGGTAGCTTCTATTTTTAATCCTATTTTTATGCACTAACCTATACCGACTATGTTAGGCATTTTTTTCAAACCAGCAAAACTCCGAAAAAAATGTATTTATGAGGCACTCTCTTTAATATTAAAACAAGATCACATCTTTAAGCCAAAAGTTTAGAAAAAAAATCATATACTGTTTCACACTTTACATATTATACTAGCTGTGACAAGCAGGTATGTCTTTAAAGAAAACGTTCAATCACTTTTCCTTGTACATACCCAGGCCTCGTGAAATTATGTCTTGTGTTTGATAAATTGACCGGATAGCAGCACATTATGAGTCAAAGATGATTTATGTATCAATAACAATGTTCATGTGTTTTGGATAAATTTGCACGAAATATTGCGAAGTAGAATGGAAACAAAACATGGAGGAAAAAAAATCATTGTCGTCTTTTTATCCATTTTTTTGTACGACTGTAAGTGCCTGGTCATCTTTAAATTATATAATTATTCTTCATCCAATATTTTCTGTCTGAAAATTTCGATCCTTGTCGGCAAATCGCAAAATTTAATGATTTAATTTTTTTTAAATAAATTTTATCAGGGAGGGGGGGGTGAGGTAAAACGGTTTCAAACTTTCTGCCGGAAATTCTTTGGGAATTTTTGGAAATCTGGCGACTAGATTTCTGTCAATTCCAAATACCTTAAAATTGCCCTCCCTTTTTTGTTGTTGCTTGTTTGAAACATGTTGGGAAAACTAATCGGTAAATTTGGTCCGACATTTCCATTCGTCATCGTGCATATCCATCATTTTTCTTGACTATAGATACGTCTTGATTATTGCTGTTGATTCGCATCTAAATCAGTTGCGAAGAGAAATAAATTTGGTAAGCCCTCCCTGGGATGACTGAGCTAGGAGGATGGAATAAGTTTCCATCGGACACTCGAACTGTCGAGTTGCGTGTCTGATTAAATTGACTTGATTCACCTCTTTAAGAAACTAATGACATGATGACAATAACCATAAAGACTAACTGTGTGTACACTGACATCATGACCGAATTTTGTCGTTAATTATCATAACGTATACTTTGATACGTTAAATTGATAAGGGTGGGATGTCAGTCAAATTGATGATATGCTTTCTTATTTTTGGTACAGCGCCCCTCCTGAACCTAGGTATTGGTATCTCGGTCATTGTCGTCACTGCGGTAATTTTAATTCTCTTTGTACAGATCATCCCACATCATCGGAAACAGGAGACTCTAGTCTGAAACGATTGGTTTCTCAAGTCGACCGCGACATCAAGAAAACCCGTACGCGAAGTTGCCGTCAGACGGCTCTGACGTTCAGAAGGAAGATGATACAAGTAATGTTTTAAAGACGGATGACATCGGTGGAGCAGGAAAGTTTTCGGTCGAAAGCGATCCTCAAAAGTTGCTCCATCACAGTATGACTCTTAAAAAGCGTTTCAGGACAATTACCCCCTGGACAATCACCCCGCGGAAAATTATCCCCCCGGAAAACTACCCCCAAAGGACAATAACCCCCGCCCCCAGGAAAATTATCCCGAAGGACAACCACCCCCAGGACAATTACCCCCCGGAAAATTACCCTAGGACAATTACCCCCCCTAAAAATTACCCTATAGAGCACCGAAGTGATGACGTCATAAAAATTGGTTCCAAATTTCGATAGAAAATCAAAAGGGAGTTTACACCAAATTTGACGAGAATCTGTCAATAGCAGCTGAGATATGACCGTTTGAATACGTAATTTCCAAATGAATCACTGTATTTTCGGCTTGGTTCCTAACTTTAGGAACCGAGCCGAAAATACAGTTATTCGCATGGGGAAATTATATTCAAATGGCCTTATCTGATTTCTCAGCTGTTATTTGACCGATTCTCGTCAAAGTTGGTGTGTGAACGTCTTTCTTTTTATATTATCTATCGAAATTGGAAATAAAAAAATGTCAAAGCCAAAATTTATATTTTCGGGACGTCACACTTCGGTACTCTATAGCACAATTACCCCCGTGGACAATTACCCCTCCGAGAACAATTACACCCACCCCTAGAAATTACCACCTAGGACAATTACCCCCCTCCCAAGTAACCACACCGAGGACAATTACACCCATAAGTTGGTTTTGTTAAAAGCTGAATTTTTTAAAGGGGGTAATTGTCCTCGTTGGGGGGGGGGGTGGTCCAAAGGGGTAATATTCAGGGGGTATTCTCCTCGTGGGGTAATTGTACCGTTGGTAATTGGCCGGGGGTAATTGTCCTAGCACCCTTAAAAAGATGTCGTTCACTTTTCATTTTCGTTTACCGAGAGCCAAGTGGGCGTTGATTTACTCATTTAATCAAGTGTTAACGCCCTGCCAACTCTCAACAGACGTTTAGTTTCAGTCTTTCAACTATCATGTCACTAGGGACTTTTAGATTTTACACGACGAGAACGTGGACTGCCACGGTGACATCCTTTTAAGGTAATGTGACGTCCCTTTAAGGCACTGCCGGGCACGGGCCAGTCAGTGCCTTGAAAGAATGGCACACGTGGCAGTCCACTACGTCGACGTGCAAATCTAAAAGTCCCTAATGATCAGTTAAGAATGGATAAGACTTGATGACGACAGACTTTGAAAATCTCCGTCCATCTTTGTTTTTCGAAAAGGAACTTGTTTGATTGTCATATTGTACATCATGAAATTGATTTAATAGACATTGTTGTAACTTTTCCATTAAATTATTTATTGTTCTTGTATTATGTATAATATGAAATAAATAGTGAAATAAATTGGATTGGAAACAAACCCATTGTAATAAGATAAGATATCATTTATTGTCTTCTTCCCAAAAAAGAAGAAACTTGCCATTCAGGTGAATCATACATATTACATAAAATTACACAAACTGATACAAAAATTGTAAAATAAGTACATTCATAAAAATATCAAAAAGCATAACAAGTATGAATAAATAAATATAAATTACATACATATAATACAAAATGCATATAACATATAAGGGTGAAGGGAAGAAGACTACAAGAAGTAGAGAAGAATAAACCGACCCCCCCCCCCGGACTTCAATCTCTACAAACAAGTCAAAGAGACAGAGAGACTGGAGAGAGAAATGGAATGAGAAGCGAAAAAAGGAAAGGAAAGTAACAGAAAGAAAAGGAGAGAGGGAGAGAAAGAGATGAATTAGATGAAGATAAGAGAGGGTCAGGAGAGGAGGATAAGAAAGAGAGAGAGTCAGGAGAGAAAGGAAGAGGGAGAAAGTACATAGCATATAAAAAAAAAGGTTAAAAAAGTTACTGGGAGGGCAGCTGCACTGCTGCTGCTCGGAGGAAAAGTACACAAGGTAAGGTAAAATACAAGCGACTAATACGTGTACGCTTACAAATTCATCAATGATTTCACTTCTGATATCTTGTTTCAATTTCACTGATTTATACTGTTGCAAGAAACTACAAATATGTCCAAGACGATATCATATATTGCTATAATTAATGATAATTGATTCACCAATTTTGTTTTTCCTTTCCGTGTGGCGATCATGCCCACACACTCTCATTCTCTGTGTTGTCAGCAATTTGCATTGTTTTGTCTGGATTGTATGACTGCCTGAGAGTTTATTTCATGTACTAGATTCTCCCCCACCTTCAAGTTTTTATTGTCCATATATAATACAGAAATTTATTTTCTATTGGTGTAACATGTGATATGTGAAACATAAGACAAAAACATGGTGTCGTGTGCTGAAAGCCAGAAGGGCGTCAAAACTCTATAAAGAAAAAGTCTATGAGCAGGTATACGGTCCTCCGGCCCTCTCTCTCCTCCATCTTTCTACCACTTTGAGCTCCCCCTCTCTTCATTCCTTCCATCTGCACTTCACTTCTCTTTCACTCCCTTCTTTCCTCTCTCTCTCTCTCTCTCTCTCTCTCTCACACACACACGCACACACGCTCACACTCTCTTTGTCTTTATGTCTGTCTCTGCTCCTGCAGCCATGTCCCACTTTCTTTCCTCTACTCGTTCACCCATAACTTTATTGTTCATTTGCTTTTACATCTGTATTTCAATAATGCATATTTTTCAAGCTTTCTCCTTTCAAACTATTCATTTCACATCCAAGAAAAATTCATAGTGTCAATTATACACGGATACAATACAATTTTCTTTTTTTTCTCTATAAAATTTAATATCAAAAATTAAATTATCTCAGCTATACATATATACATACATGTTGATCTGCCTTTGGTATCAGACATGACATAAATAAAAACGTCAGAACAAGCAAACCAAGGTGGTCTACAGAGTATCGAAGAGTGACGTCATACTGGCCAAGTTGTCAAGGTTGCGCATTCCAAACAATTTTGTGCTAAACATTGGTGTGGTGGTGATCACACCAGCCCCAAATATTGAATTTGCCCTTCTCCAGGCCATTGCTTGGATGATTTTGCAGTGAGCCTCATGCGCAGGCTCTTATGTTTAGAACCAGTAACCTGGACAACGAGCGAATATGATGCTAGGTTCTTGTATAAATGAGCGGGCTAACTTTGGAATGTATGTAAACATTCAAAGTTACAATGACCCCTGGTAATCTCTCCTGGTATGTGTAGATTTGTCACTGTAAATCATAAAACTCAAATATACCCTTCTTCCTTTATACATAGAAATAATGCACACTGTACACAATTAGAAATGCATGTAATGTAAAAATATTGAATTCTGTTCTGGAGTTGATATTTTTTATAAAGACAAATATCACCCTTCTCTTTCTCTCCCAAAATTGCATGATATAATTTAGTGTATTCATCCACAAATTGTTTTTTAAAACAATGTTTTATTCTTGCTATTCACATTGATTTTTTTTTTCAAGACAAAAATCACCCTCCTCTTTCTCTCCAAACATTACATAATATATACAATATATTCATTCACATTTCATATGAAAGAACTCAAATTGTTGTTTCATGAACAAAATGTCTAGTAAATATGTAACAAAAAAATAAAAACATTTTGCAGGAAAATAACTTCATTTATAGACATAGTAAATATCTGTTAGGAACATGTACATCAATTGTACAATCTACATGTTGTTACCAACCTCGTACATATCCATGTATGTTAATTTGCTCATGAGCAGAATGCTGGCTTCTGAAGGGGTTATTAATGATTAAGACCTATATGACCGTCAATGTCACAGCTATTTTATTATTTGTTTTGTTTTAATACTGTTGCTACTGTTGTGTTGTGAAGAGCAGGAAGATATGATTGTATAAACTCATGTCAACTTGTTGTGACAAAGTAAATCTGATGTTCACATGTTCATAGAAAAAAAAATGATCATATGTTTTCTCTGCAGGAATTGAACTGCATGTTTCTGCGGGAGGTACACTGGGTTGACCCAATGCAGAATAATAAATGCCATTTATCTCTTATCCTGAACTAATTAAAACTCTAACAAGACACCTTGGTCCTGCTCGGCAAGCTGAAAACTATTGTGCTAAAAGAAACAGGACCCCCAAAACGAAAGAGATGGAACAAACTATCCTTGAAGTTGAATTAGCTGCGAGAGCCAATCCCGACATTCCTGCAAATCTGAGAGATCGTCTAATGAGAAATGAACCGGAGGATAGTTATACAAAGTCAAGCAGTAATTGTTTACGCCTACAGACCTGGATGAAGCGATCTGGGCAGGAAGCAGTCTTCCAAAGGGTGGAAATGAAATGAAAGAAAAGATTAGACCTGGGCCCTGTTGCATAAAACTTTTGACCTACCATAATAGTAACTCCCAGAGATAATATTATGGTAGTAACCATCAATGGTAACCAGTGGCGGATCCGGGGCCGGACTCCCTCCCTGGCAAAAAAAAGCACTGTGAAAAAGGATAAGATGGTAGGCTTGGTAGCAAAGATCAAACTGTTTCCTGATTGCCAAGATCGAACACAGGAAGGGAGGGGGAAAGGAAAGTCCATTTGTAAAAAAAAACACAAAATAATGAAGATTCTGAGTGTATCTATTGTTCTGGGCCCCGTTGCATAAAACTTACCATTGATGGTAACTTTGCCCTCAATGGCAACTACCATGGTAACAGGTAGAGATGAGAGCCATGATTGATCAGCAAAACTGGTTGAGAGTGCTTCCATCTCTGCAACCAGTGAACACGCTTGCTGCGTTGGTTCACTTTAGGCCCCTGGGCCCGTATTCAATAAACTAAGTCTAAGAAAATGTCTAAGAATTTGTCTAGGTTAAGAAAGTTGCCTTAGCCGTATTCTAAACATGAAAGCAGTTTATCTTAGGTCAGACTACAGTTCAGAAAAAAACTTAACTTTTGTGACGTCATAATTTTTAAAGCCGCTCATCTATATTTTTTGATCGAGTCCGCCAACTTTTTTCTATGCAATTTGCATGTAAAAGAGAAAATCGCACCGCAGGAAATTACCTTTGGCATATTCATGATCTACCACTTTACCAGCTATCTCGATTAATTGACATGACCGGGCAATGGAAGACAAAATGACCCACAGGAAGGCAAATTTCACACATTCGGAGAAGTTACTCCTTGTAGAAGAATCTAAGAGTAGGGAAAGCATTTTGAAGCCGAAATTCGGAGTGGGAGTCACAGCGAAACTGAAGGAGAGGGCATGGGAGTCAATCACTGAAAAGATGAATGCCAAAAACCCATTAGTGAAGAGGACGGTCGAGGAGACTAAAAAGAAGTGGCACAACTTGACGGTTACAATGAAAGAAAACTTCTTTTAATAAAGAGAAAAGAAACATCCAGAAAACCAGTGAGTACTAGGTTATTTAATAGTTTTCATTGGAGCCTGAACCAAGACTAGGGACTACCTCTACAACATGCCAGAAGAGAAGAAGGAGAGGTATCTGATGGATGCAATGCAGTAGAGGAAAGCTTTCCTGAAGCTCTACCAGAATAGTAAAAACATCAAGGAGAATGTCACTGAAAAATTACGCTTGGCAAAACTCAAGAAGGAAGACAAACAAAAGGAAAAAGCCAAGCAATGTGCTGAGAGCACAGCCAATGAGTTTAAAGTGTGTGGAATGTTATATGTACATCTATAGAGCATGTTGAAGAGTTGTGTAGTGACCCAGCCCAAGCCATTATGGCTCTTCCGCACTGTGTGCTCGAGTGACGCTTTCTGCGGCACTCACGGATGTGTCCTGGTGGTTATACTGGGTAATACCATTAAAATTGTGTATGATACTGGACCTTGACGGACGCGACTTACTACTACTAAATGAGACTCTCCTAGATAGCAAGTTTACGGCAATCTGTTGATGAAAACAGTGGGTCAAATACAACCAATGTCTTCAAAGATAGCGTGTGGGAGGAAGCAATGATGGGCTTTCGTCGTTAAAAATTTGACATCCATGCTCACTTGGGTGTTGTGTTTTTCCACCATTCATTGGAAAACAGTGAAGAGGCAGAAGGTGCAGTATGACTTTGAGGTCATGTACCGGGTTATTAACATTTTTGAAGTTTGGCATTTAAAAAAAACCTCACAATACAACACCGTAGAAAACAAGGGAGGTCTATTTACGGAATATGTAAACACATTTCTCAAACTAAAACAAGAGTCAAGTGGTTGGCCTTCTGATTGTGTACCAACGTCTGATCACTCCTTGGAATCCACAGAAATAAAGGAGGCACTCATAAGGACGTATGTTGAGTCATACTTTAAACACGAAGGTGTACATCTCAATCTCGATAATATCAAAAGCTGTTTCAAAGTTTTGTCTCAATTCGTTCTTCGGTAAGTTCGGTCAGAGAAGTAACTTGACGCAGACAAAATACATCACTGACTCCTTTGTCTTCCCTCGAAAGGATGACTGATCAGACGATAACCATCAAAGAAGCCATCCACTCGGGGAGTGATAAATGTCCAGCTAAACAGGTGGAATGTTGTCAGGTTCGTAAACAGATATGTAGCGAGGTTTTTAAAATCTTTGACGGTGTTGTACCGACGGCCCACGGTGATAGAGTTCAGGGAACTCCTCGCTCATGGAAATGAGCTTGAACAGCAAATGTCCAGAGCTAAAAAGAGATGTGTCCAGGATGATGGCGAGGCTGACACCATGGTTAACCTGTCAGAGCTCCAAAGAGCACAGGGGTTGGGTTTGTTGAACAACATGTAACCAAACGGTAAGACACCTTGTGAATTTGAAAGATTTCAAATAGGTGTGGGAGAAGGTTTTGGTCTGAAATATGTAAGTGTTATCTCATACGATAATGAAGTATTCGTTCACTTACGTCAATTCGATAGAGTCGATGGTAAAGTAAAATTGACTCCTTCATCGATATATCTGACCGAAAGGGGAGCGCTCAAATTGCTCAGTTTATTAGAAAAGGTGGGAGATATATCGCTACAAAACATGAACAAAATGTTGTCAGGTTCGTAAACAGAGATGTAGCGAGGTTTTTAAAATCTCTGACGGTGTTGTACCGACGGCCCACGGTGATAAAGTTCAGGGAACTCCTCGCTCATGGAAATGACCTCGAACAGCAAATGTCCAGAGCCAAAAAGAGATGTATCCAGGATGATGGCGAAGCCGACACCATGCATGGTTAACCTATTAGAGCTCCAGAGAGCACAGTGTTGCATAAAAGATAAAAGATACAACAGAGCCGCTCATTTCAGAGAAAAGAGAAAACACATTACAGAGAGATTTCTAGTTTTGATCAAGGGGGATAAAAGATGGTTATCAATGGGCATGTGATTTCAGAAAGGAAATTAATGAAAATGAACTCAAAATGTTCACAGATCAGTTTACTACCATTGAACATTTGAACCCTAGGAAAGCGTACTATGACGGACGAATGCTACCCAATTGTTCAGGGAGGTGGAAGGGTGTGACAAAATAAGATATGTGGATGTATGTAGTCTATATCCATGGATATATACCAAGAGTTTCCCATCGGCATTCAGAAATCATCACCGAAAACTTCAAATCCCCCCAAAAGTATTTTGGTTTAATTCATTGTAAAGTGTCCCCTCCTAGAGGGTTATATCATCCTGTTCTACCATATCGATGCAATAACAAATTACTCTTCCCTCTGTGTCAAAGTTGCAGTGAAAGAAATTAGATATATGCACACATTCTGAGGAAGAACGTTGCATTACGGGTACGTGGATAACAGAAGAAATTAAGAAGGCCATGACTTTGGGGTACAACAAGTATCCAAACGGTAAGACACCTTGTGAATTTGAAAGATTTCAAATAGGTGTGGGAGAAGGTTTTGGTCTGAAATACGTAAGTGTTATCTCATACGATAATGAAGTATTCGTTCACTTACGTCAATTCGATAGAGTCGATGGTAAAGTAAAATTGACTCCTTCATCAATATATCTGACGGAAAGGGGAGCGCTCAAATTGGTCAGTTTATTAGAAAAGGTGGGAGATATTGCTACAAAACATGAACAAAATGTTGTCAGGTTTGTAAAACAGAGATGTAGCAAGGTTTTTAATCTTTGACGGTGTTGTACCGACGACGCACGGTGAACCGAAATACACCAATATATTCATCACTAGCACAGTGTTTGAAAACAGGATGTACATCCATGTACGCAATTTCATCAAAGTTTCAGCACAGATAGGTATATACCAACACCAATAGGTGTCAGCTTTGAGACGATAGAGTTCAGGGAACTCCTCGCTCATGGAATTGACCTCGAACAGCAAATGTCAAGAGCTAAAAAGAGATGTGTCCAGGATGATGGCGAAGCTGACACCATGGTTAACCTGTAAGAGCTCCAAAGAGCACAGGGGTTGGGTTTGTTGAACAACATGTATCCAAACGGTAAGACACCTTGTGAATTTGAAAGATTTCAAATAGGTGTGGGAGAAGGTTTTGGTCTGAAATACGTAAGTGTTATCTCATACGATAATGAAGTATTCGTTCACTTACGTCAATTCGATAGAGTCGATGGTAAAGTAAAATTAACTCCTTCATCGATATATCTGACCGAAAGGGGAGTGCTCAAATTGCTCAGTTTATTAGAAAAGGTGGGAGATATCGCTACAAAACATGAACAAAATGTTGTCAGGTTCGTAAACAGAGATGTAGCGAGGTTTTTAAAATCTTTGACGGTGTTGTACCGACGGCCCACGGTGATAGAGTTCAGGGAACTCCTCGCTCATGGAAATGACCTCGAACAGCAAATGTCCAGAGCTAAAGAGATGTATCCAGGATGATGGCGAAGCCGACACCATGGTTAACCTATTAGAGCTCCAGAGAGCACAGTGTTGCATCAAAGATAAAAGATACAACAGAGCCGCTCATTTCAGAGAAAAGAGAAAACACATTACAGAGAGATTTCTAGTTTCGATCAAAGGGGATATAAGATGGTTATCAAATGGGCATGTGATTTCAGAAAGGAAATTAATGAAAATGATGAACTCAAAATGTTCACAGATCAGTTTACTACCATTGAACATTTGAACCCTAGGAAAGCGTACTATGGCGGACGGATGAATGCTACCCAATTATTCAGGGAGGTGGAAGGGTATGACAAAATAAGATATGTGGATGTATGTAGTCTATATCCATGGGTATGTATTAAATACCAAGAGTTTCCCATTGGCATTCAGAAATCATCACCGAAACTTCAAATCCCCCCAAAAGTATTTTGGTTTAATTCATTGTAAAGTGTCCCCTCCTAGAGGGTTATATCATCCTGTTCTACCATATCGATGCAATAACAAATTACTATTCCCTCTGTGTCAAAGTTGCAGTGAAAGAAATTAGATATATGCACACATTCTGAGGAAGAACGTTGCATTACGGGTATGTGGATAACAGAAGAAATTAAAAAGGCCATGACTTTGGGGTACAACAAGTATCCAAACGGTAAGACACCTTGTGAATTTCAAAGATTTCAAATAGGTGTGGGAGAAGGTTTTGGTCTGAAATACGTAAGTGTTATCTCATACGATAATGAAGTATTCGTTCACTTACGTCAATTCGATAGAGTCGATGGTAAAGTAAAATTGACTCCTTCATCAATATATCTGACGGAAAGGGGAGCGCTCAAATTGGTCAGTTTATTAGAAAAGGTGGGAGATATTGCTACAAAACATGAACAAACTGTCGTCAGGTTCTTAAACTGAGATGTAGCGAGGTTTTTAATCTTTGACGGTGTTGTACAGACGACGCACGGTGAACTGAAATACACCAATATATTCATCACCAGCACAGTGTTTGAAAACAAGGTGTACATCCATGTACGCAATTTCATCAAAAAGACAAGTTTCAGCACAGTTAGGTATATACCAACACCAATAGGTGTCAGCTTTGAGACGATAGAGTTCAGGGAACTCCTCGCTCATGGAATTGACCTCAAACAGCAAATGTCCAGAGCTAAAAAGAGATGTGTCCAGGATGATGGCGAAGCTGACACCATGGTTAACCTATTAGAGCTCCAGAGAGGACAGTCTTGCATAAAAGATAATAGATACAACAGAGCCGCTCATTTCAGAGAAAAGAGAAAACACATTACAGAGAGATTTCTAGTTTCGATCAAAGGGGATATAAGATGGTTATCAAATGGGCATGTGATTTCAGAAAGGAAATTAATGAAAATGATGAACTCAAAATGTTCACAGATCAGTTTACTACCATTGAACCTTTGAACCCTAGGTAAGCGTACTATGACGGACGAATGCTTCCCAATTATTCAGGGAGGTGGAAGGGTATGACAAAATAAGATAAGTGGATGTATGTAGTCTATATCCATGGGTATGTATTAAATACCAAGAGTTTCCCATTGGCATTCAGAAATCATCACCGAAAACTTCAAATCCCCCCAAAAGTATTTTGGTTTAATTCATTGTAAAGTGTCTCCTCCTAGAGGGTTATATCATCCTGTTCTACCATATCGATGCAATAAAAAATTACACTTCCCTCTGTGTCAAAGTTGCAGTGAAAGAAATTAGATAAATGCACACATTCTGAGGAAGAACGTTGCATTACGGGTACGTGGATAACAGAAGAAATTAAGAAGGCCATGACTTTAGGGTACAACAAGTATCCAAACGGTAAGACACCTTGTGAATTTGAAAGATTTCAAATAGGTGTTGGAGAAGGTTTTGGTCTGAAATACGTAAGTGTTATCTCATACGATAATGAAGTATTCGTTCACTTACGTCAATACGATAGAGTCGATGGTAAAGTAAAATTGACTCCTTCATCGATATATCTGACCGAAAGGGGAGCGCTCAAATTGCTCAGTTTATTAGAAAAGGTGGGAGATATATCGCTACAAAACATGAACAAAATGTTGTCAGGTTCGTAAACAGAGATGTAGCGAGGTTTTTAAAATCTCTGACGGTGTTGTACCGACGCCCACGGTGATAAAGTTCAGGAACTCCTCGCTCATGGAAATGACCTCGAACAGCAAATGTCCAGAGCCAAAAGAGATGTATCCAGGATGATGGCGGCCGACACCATGCATGGTTAACCTATTAGAGCTCCAGAGAGCACAGTGTTGCATCAAAGATAAAAGATACAACAGAGCCGCTCATTTCAGAGAAAAGAGAAAACACATTACAGAGAGATTTCTAGTTTTGATCAAGGGGGATAAAAGATGGTTATCAATGGGCATGTGATTTCAGAAAGGAAATTAATGAAAATGATGAACTCAAAATGTTCACAGATCAGTTTACTACCATTGAACATTTGAACCCTAGGAAAGCGTACTATGACGGACGAATGCTACCCAATTGTTCAGGGAGGTGGAAGGGTATGACAAAATAAGATATGTGGATGTATGTAGTCTATATCCATGGATATATACCAAGAGTTTCCCATTGGCATTCAGAAATCATCACCGAAAACTTCAAATCCCCCCAAAAGTATTTTGGTTTAATTCATTGTAAAGTGTCCCCTCCTAGAGGGTTATATCATCCTGTTCTACCATATCGATGCAATAACAAATTACTCTTCCCTCTGTGTCAAAGTTGCAGTGAAAGAAATTAGATATATGCACACATTCTGAGGAAGAACGTTGCATTACGGGTACGTGGATAACAGAAGAAATTAAGAAGGCCATGACTTTGGGGTACAACAAGTATCCAAACGGTAAGACACCTTGTGAATTTGAAAGATTTCAAATAGGTGTGGGAGAAGGTTTTGGTCTGAAATACGTAAGTGTTATCTCATACGATAATGAAGTATTCGTTCACTTACGTCAATTCGATAGAGTCGATGGTAAAGTAAAATTGACTCCTTCATCAATATATCTGACGGAAAGGGGAGCGCTCAAATTGTCAGTTTATTAGAAAAGGTGGGAGATATTGCTACAATACATGAACAAAATGTTGTCAGGTTCGTAAACAGAGATGTCGCGAGGTTTTTAATCTTTGACGGTGTTGTACCGACGACGCACGGTGAACCGAAATACACCAATATATTCATCACTAGCACAGTGTTTGAAAACAGGATGTACATCCATGTACGCAATTTCATCAAAGTTTCAGCACAGATAGGTATATACCAACACCAATAGGTGTCAGCTTTGAGACGATAGAGTTCAGGGAACTCCTCGCTCATGGAATTGACCTCGAACAGCAAATGTCAAGAGCTAAAAAGAGATGTGTCCAGGATGATGGCGAAGCTGACACCATGGTTAACCTGTAAGAGCTCCAAAGAGCACAGGGGTTGGGTTTGTTGAACAACATGTATCCAAACGGTAAGACACCTTGTGAATTTGAAAGATTTCAAATAGGTGTGGGAGAAGGTTTTGGTCTGAAATACGTAAGTGTTATCTCATACGATAATGAAGTATTCGTTCACTTACGTCAATTCGATAGAGTCGATGGTAAAGTAAAATTGACTCCTTCATCGATATATCTGACCGAAAGGGAGTGCTCAAATTGCTCAGTTTATTAGAAAAGGTGGGAGATATCGCTACAAAACATGAACAAAATGTTGTCAGGTTTAAACAGAGATGTAGCGAGGTTTTTAAAATCTTTGACGGTGTTGTACCGACGGCCCACGGTGATAGAGTTCAGGGAACTCCTCGCTCATGGAAATGACCTCGAACAGCAAATGTCCAGAGCTAAAAAGAGATGTATCCAGGATGATGGCGAAGCTGACACCATGGTTAACCTATTAGAGCTCCAGAGAGCACAGTGTTGCATCAAAGATAAAAGATACAACAGAGCCGCTCATTTCAGAGAAAAGAGAAAACACATTACAGAGAGATTTCTAGTTTTGATCAAGGGGGATAAAAGATGGTTATCAAATGGGCATGTGATTTCAGAAAGGAAATTAATGAAAATGATGATCTCAAAATGTTCACAGATCAGTTTACTACCATTGAACCTTTGAACCCTAGGAAAGCGTACTATGACGGACGAATGCTACCCAATTATTCAGGAAGGTAGAAGGGTATGACAAAATAAGATATGTGGATGTATGTAGTCTATATCCACGGGTATTGCAAATACCAAGAGTTTCCCATCGGACATCCAGAAATCATCACCGAAAACTTCAAATCCCCCAAAAGTATTTTGGTTTAATTCAATGTAAAGTGTCCCCTCCTAGAGGGTTATATCATCCTGTTCTACCATATCGATGCAATAAAAATTACTCTTCCCTCTGTGTCAAAGTTGCAGTGAAAAGAAATTAGATACATGCACACATTCTGAGGAAGAACGTTGCATTACGGGTACGTGGGTAACAGAAGTAATTAAGAAGGCCATGACTTTGGGGTACCGGGCAATTAAGATTTTTAAAGTTTGGCATTTAGAAAAAACCTCACAATACAACATCGTAGAAAACCAGAGGGTCTGTTTACAGAATATGTAAACACATTTCTTAAACTAAAACAAGAGTCAAGTGGTTGGCCTTCTGATTGTGTACCAACGTCTGATCACTCGTTGGAATCCGCGGATATAAAGGAGGCACGTAAGACGTATGTTGAGTCATACTTTAAACACGAAGGTGTACGTCTCAATCCCGATAATGTCAAAGTCAATAAGGGTTTGAGAGCTGTTTCAAAGTTTTGTCTCAATTCGTTCTACGGTAAGTTTGGTCAGAGAAGTAACTCGACGAAGACAAAATACATCACTGACTCCTCCGTCTTCTTCGAAACGATGACTGATCAGACGATAACCATCAAAGATATCCATTTTGTGTCAGATCAGATGATTCGTATCCAATATGACTCTGATGATTCCTTCATTGACATTCTTCCAAATACGAATGTTGTCATTGCTGCATTTACAACTTGTTATGCACGTTTGAATATTCGTATTTCATTTGGAAGAATTAGAACGCAATGTGTTGTATTATGACATAGATTCCATCATCCGTTTGGATGATGGAACTGTTCCTAGTGTACCGACGGGAAACTATCTTGGTGATATGACTGATGAACTAGAAAAAGTTTTTGATTCTGGAATTCATATCACCATTTTTGTCAGTGCTGGACCCAAACAATACAGTTATCGGGTGTGGTCCAGCAAACAACAGAAAGAGGTTCCCGGTACATGTAAAGTCAGAGGGGTAACGTTAAAAGTGTTGAACAAATCAATTTCTCAAGTATTCTTTGTATGGTTAATAATCATGATGAATTCGAGGTTGTGCAAAACAAAAACAAAATTGCAAGGGACAAATTAGGATTAATTTTATAACAAAGCGAAACGAAAACACATCGTTTGTACGATAAACGTATTCTCTTGGATGACCTAGATACCATTCCTTTTGGCTTTTAATAATGAACTCTGTCCAACGTTTTTAAGAGTCTTTCTCTTGATCTCATTTCATGAAAACTGTTATTTCACATGATTAACTTTTGTACTATTATATTACATATTTGATATTATACTTTTTATTAAATTTATGTTGTATATTTATGATTATATTTAGGATTATGTCATAAAATGAATACTTTACGTACTTACAGAACTACCCAAGGAGCAGTATGTTTCAAAGAACGCCAAAGGACACTGGAAGCAGAGCCCAGGTGCTGCCGACCCAATGTTCAAGTGGGGTCCCAAGCAGGAAAAGGCATTCAAGAGGTCCAAGGAACTACTTGTAAAAGCACATGTAATCACACACTATTAGAAGCCATTATCCGTTAATGGCCGATAACAAATAAATTATGCGTAATAGAAACTGACCTTCTCCGCGATTATCCGGATAATGCCTGTGAGAGCTGTGACGCGTTGACGGGCAAAATTATCCTTCTTTTAGAAGTATAATGCAGAAATTATCCTTCTTTTAGAAGGATAATGCAGAAAAATGATGTTGACAGGTCATCTTCTGCACCAGCGGATGTCACGACTCCCATGTTCCACGATTTATTCAGGTGCCGGTGGGGCTTCCCAAGTGAATTGGAGAAATGATGTTGACAGGTCATTTTCTGCAACTTTACCTTCTTCCTCATCAAGACCGCCAAGGCCATCATCGACAGCCTGATCTTTGTTCAGGTTACTTGCAAGAACAGAAGAAATGGATGTGGAATTCCAGCATGAAGATTTCCTGGTTAACCAGTTGGGACCGTTACACAGGTGCGTAACACCGGATGGTTTTCCAGGTAACTAAATCTGTGAATTCTAAAAGTTCAATTTTTTAATGTTTTTTTAACGGGACACGATGAATAGACTCTTTGATGGAAGATCATCAAGTGAGCCAGTGACTCTTGCAAACATAAAGGCGGAGTACAATTTTTGCCATGCGAAAAAGAAGGCAATGGCATCCTTCAATCAAATGAAAGTATTTGTTCATTTTTCACTCGAGGGCTACATCATCTTCTTGTGCTGAAGCTGCTAAACATGGAGATGGTAAATAATGAAGTGCAGGATATTTCGAATTTACAATAACAATATATATATTTATTGAATTCTTATATGTATATTAAAGATTAAAGTATCAACTTGAGCCAATTACATGTAAACTGTTGGGGAAATTGTGTATTCCACCGTAAACAGAAGATATCAGAAATGATGCAATTTCTATATATCTTTAGTAATTGTTTCCTTATCTTTAACCACTTCTGTCATGATGAGGTGCCATTGAAAGCATTCAAGAAGTATACCTCTGTCACGAGACAAGTGTATACTGAAATGTTAATTCAAACATCGGACATTATTGATGACATACCACAAGACTACCCACAGAACGGGGAAATGACCAAAAAGACAAGTGATCATACATGTCTGGGCACCAGTTAACCAGAATGAGATAAAACAGCATCACATCTGCACCTGACCACTTCAATTCAAATGCTGGACTTGCCTTATGTTTACTTCCACTGTATAAGTGGTTAAATCAAGTGAAACGCTCTCGGCGGTCTCGCCTGCATTACGCAATTCGGCATTATGCAATTCGGCATTACGCAATTCGATATGATGAAAAGTTGAGGTTGGGACATTATTTTTATAGGCAGGGTGGCCCATTTGCAGACCCCCGAAAATGAAATCCTCTGAATATAATAAGCATTTTGAAGTGAATATTGATTATGAATCATCAGAATAATTATTTACTGTATCATAAGAATACAATATAATGAGATTTAGTGTATGGGTAAGACTACAAATGTTTCAATGCTTGTCAGTAATTTACAAATAAAGTTATCTAATAAACTTTTTAAGAAAAGAGGATTTTCAGCACTTTGTGTAAAAACAATTGGAAGGTAGAACCCATCTACATCACATCACGTCTCATTAGCATAATGAGAACATTATTATGAGATATACTCCAATATATATTATCCAAACATCAATATTGTCACCTAGCTGTAACTGATCATGTACATACTAGGCCTGGGATCGAATACTAAAATTACTATTAGAATATTCATGGGAAAGTACTCGAATGATTCAAATATTTACTTTCATGAAATATGAAAAATAACAATTTATTTATTAATTCTCATATTAAATTTTGATAACATAATCCAAGTCTACTGACCTAAAATGACCTTTGACCTTGACTTTGTGACCTGGAATTTGTGTCACATGATTTGTGATACTTGATAGCCCTTGGGTACAAGTTTCATGGAATTTGAACAAACACTTTTGAAATTATGCTAAAATTTCAAAATCTTGATGTTGATGCCACAACAAAGTCTAAGTTTCCAGACCTGAAATGACATTTGACCTTTACTTTGTCACCTAAAAGACTAATAACATGATTGGTGATACTTGATAACCCTTATGTTCAAGTTACATGGAATAGGAATGTATACTTTCAAAATTATGATAACAATTAAAAAATCTTAGCCTGATGCCACAACATAGTTAAGTTTGTTGACCTGAAATGACCTTTGACCTTGACCTAGTGGGCTGAAATTCTACTCACATGATTGGGGATACTTGATAACCCTTTAGTCTAAGTTTCATTGAATAAGAACTTATACTTTCAAAATTATATTACAAATTCAAAAACTTAACCTCAGGTTAAGTTTTTGATGATGATGCCACAACATAGTCTAAGTTTGTTGACCTGAAATGACCTTTGACCTTGACTTTGTGACCTGAAATTTTCCTCACATGATTGGGGATACTTGATAACCCTTTAGTCCAAGTTTCATTTAATAGGACCTTATACTTTCAAAATTATATTAACAATTCAAAAACTTAACCTTAGGTTAAGTTTTGATGTTGACGCCGCCGTCACCGGAAAAGCGGCGCCTATGTCTCGCTTTTTGCTACGCAGGCGAGACAAAAATTAGACTCACAACCAACATCTAAATCATTAACAAAAAAAAAAAACTTCCTTGGGCCTGGTTCAACCATTCAACTGTATTCAAGTAGGGTGGTCAAATTTCAGCAGAGATAGAGCCACTTACAGAACTACTCAAGGAGCAGTATATGTTTCGAAGAACGCCAAGGGACACTGGAAGCAGAGCCCAGGTGCTACCTACCCAATGTTCAAGTGGGGTCCCAAGCAGGAAAAGGCATTCAAGAGGTCCAAGGAACTACTTGTAAAAGGACAGTACTCACACACTATGACCTGAAGAAACCGCTCTTACTGCAAACAGACGCAAGTCTGTATGGACTTGGTGCAGTCATCAGTCATGTGAATGCAGATGGCCAAGAACTTTGTCAAAAGCCGAACGCAACTATGCCCAGTACGAGAATGTTTCAAGCTTATCTACTGTGAAGGAGGGATGTTTGCTGATGAAGTCCTGGATGATACTCTTACTTTATACTGGGTGTGTGCGTTTGTGTATCTGTGTGTGATAAATGTATGTAGTCTTTTTTGTTTATTTTCAATCTGTAACTGTTTTTCACTTTTCCTTCTTTCAGGATATCAATTACAAGCATTTTGCTTTTCGGTGTTCCTAACCATAATTTTATTTACCGTTTTAAATTGATATTCTGTTATTGTTTTCATTTGATGTTATTTTATGGTTAAATCAATAAATACAATATACAATAAAATACTGCCTGTTGCAGTGGTAAAAGTGAATGTAAAACCACATTATGATCAGCAACTTGGGCCCATTGAGTTTGCCTTGTTATGATAGTGCTCGTTCTGACGAGGTTCCGCTGTACGCCAATAATATAGCTATACATGTCGATTATATTTTGATGCTTTGTAAGTTTTATGACAGCTTTGAAATTGTAATGTTACTTATTTATAATGTACAGACAAGAAAGACCATTTTATTCAATAGAGGTTTATTCAAAGTAGTTAGATTTGTTCAGAAGTTTGTCGGTTAGAAAGGTGTTTTCTTGTCACAGCCAGTGTTAGTTTTAAATTGTTTGAGGAAGCCAAAGAAGCTATTGACATTGCTTTTGTTTTGTTATTACTTTCAAAACGTACACCATAATGATTGATGATTAATAAAGACTATTTGCTTTTTCTTTTTTTTTTGAAAGATGAAAAATCGTATTTTAAGAGGTGATATCGTATTATCGTATTTCATTCTTATTATCGTACTGGTTGGCATCACTGACACGCCCTTGGGAGGAAGGAGTTAAAATATTTGGCCAAGTTGGTATCCCAGGCCAATGGGATAAGCCGAGCTACCAGAGTCTCACCCGCCAGATCGAGGATGGAATCTCGAAAACCTTGAAAGCAAATTGGACTTGACTTTACCCGAACTACGAAGGATCTTTAGATGTCATTTCCAAGAGCAGGATGTGATCACTGCATATCAGGAGCTGACCTCTGCCGTGCAAGGCAGACGTGAAAGCCCCCAGGACTTTGCCATTACAGTGATGAATATGAGACAAAAGGTGGTGTTTGCCTCTAAGCAGGAGTATGCCCCGATACGGTATGATGCACAACATGCAAAGAACATTCTTGCAGACTCTCAATACAGCACTTGAAGAGGGTCAGGGTGTGAGGCATGAGATCCCCAAGCTATTGGAGGAACCTCCTGCTTCTGATGAAGATCTCCTCGAGGGCATCATTGTAGCTATGGTGATGGCATCCTAACGGAAGGAGAAGCAGGTCAAGCATTCTTCAACCTCTGCCGTACGAAGAGGCGAAGAGGCCTGGCCAACTGAAGTCTCTGTGATAGCCCAGGGGTTGGCTAACCCACAGGCAACGGTTGCGTCCTTGCAGGAGACAATCACCAAGTCCATTTGATGGCTGGGTAAAGTTGATATAGAGCTCTCAGCGGACTGAAATATGCCAATTCGATAGAGTCGATGGTAAAGTAAAATTGACTCCTTCATCGATATATCTGACCGAAAGGGGAGCGCTCAAATTGCTCAGTTTATTAGAAAAGGTGGGAGATATCGCTACAAAACATGAACAAAATGTTGTCAGGTTCGTAAATAGAGATGTAGCGAGGTTTTTAAAATCTTTGACGGTGTTGTACCGACGGCCCACGGTGATAGAGTTCAGGAACTCCTCGCTCATGGAAATGACCTCGAACAGCAAATGTCCAGAGCTAAAAAGAGATGTATCCAGGATGATGGCGAAGCTGACACCATGGTTAACCTATTAGAGCTCCAGAGAGCACAGTGTTGCATCAAAGATAAAAGATACAACAGAGCCGCTCATTTCAGAGAAAAGAGAAAACACATTACAGAGAGATTTTTAGTTTTGATCAAGGGGGATAAAAGATGGTTATCAAATGGGAATGTGATTTCAGAAAGGAAATTAATGAAAATGATGAACTCAAAATGTTCACAGATCAGTTTACTACCATTGAACCTTTGAACCCTAGGAAAGCGTACTATGGCGAACGGACAAATACTACCCAATTATTCAGGGAGGTAGAAGGGTATGACAAAATAAGATATGTGGATGTATGTAGTCTATATCCATGGGTATGTATTAAATACCAAGAGTTACCCATTGGCATTCAGAAATCATCACCGAAAACTTCAAATTCCCCCAAAAGTATTTTGGTTTAATTCATTGTAAAGTGTCCCCTCCTAGAGGGTTATATCATCCTGTTCTACCATATCGATGCAATAACAAATTACTCTTCCCTCTGTGTCAAAGTTGCAGTGAAAGAAATTAGATATATGCACACATTCTGAGGAAGAACGTTGCATTACAGGTACGTGGATAACAGAAGAAATTAAGAAGGCCATGACTTTGGGGTACAACAAGTATCCAAACGGTAAGACACCTTGTGAATTTGAAAGATTTCAAATAGGTGTGGGAGAAGGTTTTGGTCTGAAATACGTAAGTGTTATCTCATACGATAATGAAGTATTCGTTCACTTACGTCAATTCGATAGAGTCAATGGTAAAGTAAAATTGACTCCTTCATCGATATATCTGACCGAAAGGGGAGCGCTCAAATTGCCCAGTTTATTAGAAAAGGTGGGAGATATCGCTACAAAACATGAACAAAATGTTGTCAGGTTCGTAAACAGAGATTTAACGAGGTTTTTAAAATCTTTGACGGTGTTGTACAGAAGACGGTCGGTGAACCGAAATACACCAATATATTCATCACCAGCACAGTGTTTGAAAACAGGGTGTACATCCATGTACGCAATTTCATCAAAGTTTCAGCACAGATAGGTATATACCAACACCAATAGGTGTCAGCTTTGGGACGATAGAGTTCAGGGAACTCCTCGCTCATGGAATTGACCTCGAACAGCAAATGTCAAGAGCTAAAAAGAGATGTGTCCAGGATGATGGCGAAGCTGACACCATGGTTAACCTGTAAGAGCTCCAAAGAGCACAGGGGTTGGGTTTGTTGAACAACATGTATCCAAATGGTAAGACACCTTGTGAATTTGAAAGATTTCAAATAGGTGTGGGAGAAGGTTTTGGTCTGAAATACGAAAGTGTTATCTCATACAATAATTAAGTATTCGTTCACTTACGTCAATTCGATAGTCTATGGTAAAGTAAAATTGACTCCTTCATCGATATATCTGACCGAAAGGGGAGCGCTCAAATTGCTCAGTTTATTAGAAAAGGTGGGAGATATCGCTACAAAACATGAACAAAATGTTGTCAGGTTCGTAAACAGAGATGTAGCAAGGTTTTTAATCTTTGACGGTGTTGTACCGACGGCCCACGGTGATAGAGTTCAGGGAACTCCTCGCTCATGGAAATGACCTCGAACAGCAAATGTCCAGAGCTAAAAAGAGATGTATCCAGGATGATGGCGAAGCTGACACCATGGTTAACCTATTAGAGCTCCAGAGAGCACAGTGTTGCATCAAAGATAAAAGATACAACAGAGCCGCTCATTTCAGAGAAAAGAGAAAACACATTACAGAGAGATTTCTAGTTTCGATCAAGGAGGATATAAGATGGTTATCAAATGGGAATGTGATTTCAGAAAGAAAATTAATGAAAATGATGAACTCAAAATGTTCACAGATCAGTTTACTACTATTGAACCTTTGAACGCTAGGAAAGCGTACTATGGCGGACGGACGAATGCTACCCAATTATTCAGGGAGGTGGAAGGGTATGACAAAATAAGTATGTGGATGTATGTAGTCTATATCCATGGGTATGTATAAAATACTAAAAGTTTCCCATCGGACATCCAGAAATCATCACCGAAAACTTCAAATCCCCACAAAAGTATTTTGGTTTAATTCATTGTAAAGTGTCCCCTCCTAGAGGGTTATATCATCCTGTTCTACCATATCGATGAAATAACAAATTACTCTTCTCTCTGTGTCTAAGTTGCAGCGAAAAGAAATTAGATACATGCACACATTCTGAGGAAGAACGTTGCATTACGGGTACGTGGGTAACAGAAGAAATTCAGAAGGCTATGACATTGGGGTACCGGACTATTAAGATTTTTTTTTATTCATATTTGTAAATTTATTCTGTGTTTTTCTGTGTTTATTTATGTTAGTAATTGTAATTGTGTGATATTTTGTATACTGCTTTTTTTTTTACCCGGTATGTTTTTTTGTTTATTGCTTGGCAAAATTAATTGAATTGAATCATCACTGTATGATAAACTGATTGGTGAATATATTCTTCTTCATCACAGATACGCAGGAAGAGATGATTGGATGCAGCAACTCCCTGTGTAAACGGGGATTGTTTTTCCATCTCTCCGAGGTAAAACTAACGCACGCCACTCTGCCTGGCAGAAGGACGGACTGGTATTGCAGTCCAGAATGCCGGGCAAGTGGAACATCTCCATTCCGCATCTGTTGCTAGGCACACAAGCAACCTGTCGAGAGTACAGTGCAGCCATCAGGAATGTACATACGGGCAAATTTTTCACATCTCATGTCTTGTCTAGAGAGAAAACCAGGTAAAACAAAAGATACTTGCACTATATACATGTACATTGTACCAATCAGTTGCTATTACCGGTATATCATTGAGACATTCATAACCTTCTGTTTTTCCTCAAAAGTGTTTCTATTGGCTTATCCATTTTTTGTTCGGGATCAATGCTGCTCCAGAGATTTATTAATATGAGATACACAGGGTGATAGCTGGTATAGAAGGAGCTGCAAACATATCCGATGACATCATTGTGCATGCATCGACCCAGAGAGAGCATGACAAGAGGTTGAAGCATGCAGGTGCTTGGCAGACTGCGGGAACCAGGAATTACTGTAAATGCAGTAAACTGTAAGTTTGGTGTCTCTGATTTGGATTTCATAGGGACTCAACCCAGGATTGGCCAAGGTGAAGGCAGTTGCAGAGGCCAGTGAACCCCAGAATGCAACGGAGATGAGAAGTTTCTTGGGGCTATAGTCAACTACTGCGCAAAGTTCATTCCATACTTTGCTACATTGGCAGATCCACTGAGAAAGCTAACCAGAAAGTACACGCCATTTCAATTTGAACAAAGACAAGCGTTTAGGGCGCTGCATGAAGCAAATCTTAGTGAGTGCAGAAACCCTGGGCTACTATGAACTAAATGCACCGACAAAGGTCATAGCGGACGCTAGTCCAGTTGGCTTAGGAGCGGTGCTGGTGTAGGTGCATGCTGATGGCCTTGGACTTGTGAGGGATTCCATGCGTACCTGTATGGAGTGAAGTTTGAACTAGTGACTGATCACAAACCGCTTAAAGTCATTTATTCGCCGAGATCTAAGCCCTGTGCGAAATGAATTTGCAAAGAAGGGTAACATTTCACTCAAAGATTGTGTTGGACAAGCCTACGACGGGACAGCAAACATGTCTGGTTCATTATCTGGCCTTCAAAGGAAGCCAAAAGAAAATTGTCAAACGACGTGCAGAACATCCAGTTAAAACGACTCATTGACACACGCTGGTCTTGCAGCATTGATTCTTTTCGTGCTGTAAAGGCAACATAACCAGCCATTATTGAGGCATTAGAAGACATTGAAGATAGAGAGGAAAAACCCATGGAGGATGCAGAAGCAAGGGGTCTCGTCAATGCTCTTTAATAGCAAAGTAGATTTTCTTTCAACTACGGATTCCCTGTCAAAATACCTCCAATCTTCAAAAATTGACTTGATCAGTGCTGGAGGTGTTATCACAGCAACATCAGAAGCAATTGGAAAAAAGAAGAAAAAAAACAGAAACAAAATATTTTTCCACTAGGTTAGAAAGAATTGCTGTATTATCTGTCTTTGCCAATTGCACATTTGCAATGATTTCTTGAATTTTTAAAGTATTGCAAGTTTACTTAAGGGAGTTTGTCAGCTATTTTGCATAGTTTTAAATCCCTGTGAGTCAACACAGTACTGAACCATAATGAATGAGAGATCAAATTGCACAGGAAATTTTGTCTTTCACTTGATGTAATTTTCATAATTTTCAAAGATCACAATCAAAAGATACCCCACTCCACAGTAGAGCTCCTTAATTCCTTGATGGGTTAAAGCGAGTATATGTAACTACACATTCCCACTGAGTGCACCCTTATTGCAATCTGGGTTTTTTTGCTCACTAGCCAAACTACGTACTACAAGGTTTCTCAGCAAAATTCTCCATTTTTGGTTGAATTTCCCCAATGATCCTGAAGTCTCATGGTTCTACGGTACTCCAAGCACACCAGGTGTCTGTTCGTTCAAATTCTTGATATTATTAAGGTTTTGTTGTTTTCGATAGGAATTAGCATACAATGTTCCGATGTTGTTTGCTTAATGCCTTAATGGAAAAATACAGCAAACTAATTGAACTTGGTAATGTCAGGTAGATGTCACCAATTCATATTTTATAACTTCAGACTCACAGCCAAGTGAATCTTGATGTGATTATACTTTATGTTGTCATTTGTATTTCTTGTAATTGTGTATTGTATCTTGCAGGAAAGAATTTGCTTCGAACCATACAATCCATTCAAAAAGGGGGGGGGGGGCAAGGGCGTCTCAAGTTCAGGCTCGAGACTTCTTGCACCTTGCACCCCGCACCGGGTATTTTATGCCTGGTGTGTCCGGTGCTTTGCCCTTTGGTAAGTCGGCTACTATACCGCCCGGGCCGGCAATCGTGCTGCGCCCCGTCGCCAGTATGCCACAGTCTATAAATTCGACGCCAACGGCCGAAAATATAAAGACTGTTACAAATCAAAACAATCTGGCCCACAATGTTCTACTAGAAAGGACAGGGCAAAATCATCTGAGATAACTTTTCAGATGGGATGGCTTCACTTTAACCCAAAGCGACGAGAGTATGTTCAAGTGTGAGCAATTAAAGGTGGTGGATCCCCAACTCTGCGCCTGAGAAGGGAAGCTACAGGGAAGAAGTGATCATGTTGGGGAAAACACTTTTTTCCCAAACGGACACTCCAAAATGAGAGCTTTGAAAGACATGATCACAGAACTCGCAGACTTCAGAGCCAAGCTAATACATTATGAAGAGGGCTGGACACTGGACAGCAGTTCTGTCATCGGAGTGAAACTACGACTCTACTTATGTACACAGTTGAAGGTAAGAATAACTTTGTGTTATTTCTATTTACATTCATAATTAGTATTGTGCTCCTGCTTTTTTTCTTCTTCTTGTATCTCTCATTTGCATGTCTGGATTTTCTGTACAAATGGTCTTTGCCCAGCTTTTCATTGCAAATATCACTCTTCAGGATGAGCCCAACTCTGAACCAAGCAGTGATACTGAGAGTGACCTACCTGATCCAGAACTATCAGGTAAGATTTTTCATCCCAAAAATCCAAAAACCTAATATTAATTCGCAAAGGAACTTGGTTTGGAAATAGTAATTTGTCTCTTCGCAAAAGTTTGTTATTAATGTACTGTTTTATTCATAAAATGCTGTATAAACAAACTGTATGAAACAAGTATTTCATCAGCGGATAGTGACTCTGATAATAGCAACGTTTTGACATCATCTAAGGAGACCATAGCGGATTATTTTTCATACTGTCGTGAAGTCTGCCAGTGATCGCTGGAGACAAAACTGCACACTAAACAACCCATTGGAGGCCCTGGATTTACCGTTGAAATAGACGAATCTAAATTCGGCAAAACAAAATACAATCGCGGGAGATTGGAACCGATTATTCTTCAGCACATCAAACCAGGCACAACAATAATTAGCGATTGTTGGAAAGCATACGACAATCTTGGAGCTACTTTTTTTTCTTGATTTCGTGGGGGGGGGGGGGCGGTGCAACAGGAACTCTTACCCAAAACAATGAAAACATCAAAATCAGATAAGACATAAGATAAAGTTACAGCATCTTAAGTCATGCATAGTTGGAAACAGCTAAAACATAAAAATTGGCTCTATGCAAGAGTTATTGGATGAGATCATCACCTCACTTTCCCATTTTTACTCCACATTTGCAGTATGAGTATCATATCTATGAAAATTGACTGGACAGGTAACAACCAGCCCCTTGCTCTAGTCATAGTTTTTGTCACAAACTACAAGGTACATTTTTATTGTACATGACAACTAACCTAAGTGTGTCAATCTTTTGCAAGCCTAATAATTAGAAATATCTTAAGAGAGTGTTATGTTGAGGCGAATACAATTTATGAACCTGTATGAAAGTCTAGGGAATTGGTCACCTAAAATAGAAATAGAAAGTGGTTTCTTTTCTACCTTGTCTTGTAGCAACACCTGTTGAAACCGGCACCAGAATTAGTGAGCCACTAATTGTTGGGACAAATTATCTCACAAGTCACAGTGAGATAATAGGGACTTTTAGATTTGCACGTCGACATAGTGGACTGCAACATGCAACGTCCTTATAAGGCACTGTGATGTCCTTTGAAGGCACTGCCGGGCACGGCCCAGTGCCTTAACACAATGTCACACGCGGCAGTCCACGCTCTCGTCGTGTAAATCTAAAAGTCCCTACTATATATTCACAAGGTGAATTATAGGCAGCCGTTCAAATATTGCACAGTTCCCGTAGAAAGAATATGTAGACTATATACAAAGTAATGTCGCTTCTTTGCGGATGAAGTAAGGGAGACGAAACTCATAATCTCAATAAAGTCATAAGGCCTTAGAACCGAGTAGAGAATCGAGCAAAGAAGTAAGACATGAATTATGATGAAGCTGAATTAGCTTTGATGTAGACTCTCTCTAAAAGACGTGTGCTCTATAAGAACAGCTTTAATAGGAGGAGTGATGAAAATAGGTGTGGCAAAAAGCAAGTGTAATATGCCTGTATAGGCTCTACCAGTACATTGGGTGGTTGCACATCCCGACACATAGGGTGTGGAATGTGCTTGCCAGAATAACTGAACATCCCAATACAATAGGGTTTAGAATGTCTTGCCAGAGAAAGTTGGTCTGGCACTCTAATAATAATGTTACAGGTGTCACTATAAAAATGGGTGACAATTGAATAAAAGGCAAGACTTCTAGCCACACAATAAAGTCAAAACAATAATGTTTACAAATGTAAAGTTCTTATAAGCCGAAGGTGGAGTCACTACAAAAGAATTGGGTTTGGACACTTATGTAAGTGGATTTTTAAGACTGTAAAATTTAGATTTGTCCGAACTATTTTTCTGTTGTACCAGAAACTTATTTACTGCATGCATATCATTATTTCATGTCCATGTAGGGATGCATATTGTGAAAAATGACAACCAAGTGTGTAAGTTTTTGTTGTTGCTGCTGCAAAACAAATCAAAATCAACCTTCTGACATTCCTCCCAGTGAGTGATTTCTCCTATATCTAGTGATATATCATTTTACCGTTTCATTTTTTTCTCACTTTACTCCATTTATTTTCAATGAGTGAATAGATGCATATATATTCTGAATATTCTTTTTTAGTTTTGATTGTGCATGTGGAAATGAAACAAATGCAAATCAAAACAATTCAATTCAATGTCAAATACACTTTTTTACATCTTCAAATATGCAGAATTGGGAACATAATATGTCAATAGCTTCTTCGAAGAGGAATAATAGAAGTACGTTAATAGAAACATTGTCATTACTAGTGATAAGTTAACCACCGATTTTGTCAAAATTCAATACATTTAACCTTTTTGGCTAATGGAATGTATGGGCAACAGATAGAAAATACATTAGCCACAGTTGACGGAGCCGCACTGACAATTCTCAAGAATGAAGAACGTAATACCTTAAAAACTACTGGACGTAGGTATACAAAGGAGCTGTTGCTTCTGGCTTGCTCTATACATTACATTTCTGCCAGCTGTTATGGACATCTCAGCAGCGTCTTTGCCCTGCCCTCCGAGTAGACCATCCGTAAACTTCCGGCAAGCAACAATGGCGAGCCTGGATTCACATTGGAGGCAATAAGCACAATGAAGTTAATCCAAGATAATCTTCAAACACCACTTCATTGGACATTGATTTTCAATTCAATGAGCATCAGATCTCAGATCAATCAACTATAATAAGAGTAAAGGTAAAAATATTGGCTTCACAGATGTTGGTAACGCAACGGCCAAACTTCAAGGGGACCCAAAGCATCATGTGCGTGTGCATGAATAAAAGTATTACCGGTAAACTTACAAAATGGGTACTTTTTAGTAAAGAAGCTAACGGCACTCTTTCAATCTGCCCGCTTGAAAGAGTGCCTTAAGCTCCTTCATGAGAACAATATCAAGATATCTGCAGTCGTCTGTGATTGCACATTGGTAAATAAGTGCAAAATCCTATTTAAAAAAATGAGGAAGTGGTGAATTCTATCCCATTCGCTTTGTAATAAATCTGACTTAAAATTTCTCTTTTCTCTAAAGAAAATATTTCATCATACATATTATATATGTCTTGGTGTAGTGGTTCATTCACTTGACTCTCAATCCAAGGGTTGAGGGTTTGAATCTCAGACTGACCGTCACTATAATGCTTTTTGGCAAGACATTAATCCACAACTGCCACTCTTCACCCAGGTGTAAATAGATACTCGGAAGTTGTGATTCTGATGACGCCTCCCTGGCCCCCCAAAATTGTTATTATTATACCTGTTTATCATTCCAAATGGTTTCTACACAACACCTGTATGAACAAAATATACTTGTTGTTCAGCAATTAAGAAAATGGACATTCAGTAACTTTTCTGTACAGAGAAAATGGCAGAAGACCTCGCAAGATTGAGCACAGTGTTGCCAATTTGTGTTTGATTAATGCAATTACAGAAATTCTGAACTAAAGTATTTTTAATCAAAAATTGCTTTAACTTTCACCTATTTATTTCTCTCATTGTTCTGCTTCTATTAAAACCAACTAAATATGAGAGTTTTACATATACCGGTATCTGCTCATCCCCAAATCACGAGAGATTAAAAATTTACTGCATGTCGGTACTGCTTCTTTTGATTTCATGAGAACGTGAAAGCATTCACGTGGGCAGACTCTTAACTTAGAAACTTAAGTTTCAATTTCATCACAAAATTTAAATTGATACCAAAATTCTAATCTGGATATTACAGGCTTTTTGACATGCTCAATGGAAGAAATACCATGCAGAAAGGACAAAAGGGGCTTCTGTACAACAGCACATGGCATACCTGGGAGAAGTACTTTCAATCACGAGACGAAGATGATGCTGATGTCGATGAGGTTCACTGATGGCACTATTGTTGCATCAAGCAACAGAGGGACACCAATTGTTGGATTCATCACACTAGCCGTTGAGATCTTGAATGATCCACAATCTGGAATGGGGTAGAAATGCATTAAAAAAATACTTTTGTCTTTTATATTAATAATCAATTTGGTCATAAAATAATGTACACATTTCTCATCAAATAATAATGCTTCAGTTTTTAATATCATATCATTGAAATAATTAATGTAACAAGTCTAGCAATAAGGACGCATGCAGGATTCAAGAATTGCCATTTGGCTCCACATTTATTTCAAGTTCAAATTTTAACAGCTATTTCTGTATCTCTCAATATAGGACCTCCGACCTGCAAAGGACACACCCAAACTCAACATGGGGTCTTACATGTACAAGAACCTCCTTTCTCAGAGCCCACCAAATCATGTCTGCCTCTATACCAACATGACCAAGGAGCTAGCTAACACTCCTTCCCTTTTCATTCTAACTCGAAAAGTATTCAAACAATGTTAGAATGCCCAAATAACAATGAAGCCTTACACTAGTTGCAGACCTACACCTGAATGGTATACACATATTTGATTCAACCACTGCACCTTGTGTAAGCCATGCGACTTTAACAATGGTCAACACTTCAGTGAGCATGCATGGGCATGCATATATAAATAAAGGTACATGGACAGTGTATGCAGAGAAGGTATGCATTAACCTGCATAAACACCTGTAGTCATATCACTATACAACTCCGGAGTCCCCTACTTGACTATATAATCTCCTCCTGGAGATCAAATAAATCCAACAAAAAAATCATTTCATAGCTTTTAATACTCTCACTACTTGCATATAGCTTGTGAAGTTATGAAATAATTATTTTTGCAAATTCAATATTTCATGTATAATTATATCATAGAAGCTTTACAACAAATAAGTACCATACTCTGGTGAGAAAACAGAAAGGCTTGAATCTAAATAATTATTAAAAAAAAACTTCATTTAACTACTAATTAATACACAAAGCTTCAACTTGAAAAATCACTGATTCTTGCTATGTACCGGTATAGCTCATGTACACGTATAGTCAGTGACATTATAGCAATCAAGTCAAATAGTCTATATATATACAGTCAAACCTGCTTTAGTGACCACCTGTCTACAAAGACCACCTGTCTACAAAGACCACATTTGTTGTATCCCTTGAAAATGGTTTCTCATAGAAATATGTACTAAAGGAACCTGTCTACAAAGACCACCTGTCTACAAAGACCACTTTTTGTGTTTCCCTTGGGCGGTCGCTATAGACAGGTTTGACTGTATATATATATATATATATATATATATATATAATGGACTGACAAAGTTCACTGATTTCTCTTGCAGCAAATGAATTACAAATCAGTTGTGCAACTAAATCAATTATTCCATATAAAACTTCACAGTTGGTTAAGTTTTGATTTAAACTTTTGATATCAGCAATTTATGTGGTACCAACATAATGTCATTTCTCCAGATACACACACAAAATATTATATACCGGTACACATATCTATTTTCTTACGAATTATGATATAACATATACCACAGCAAAATTTTACATCTCAAGCATAGAGTAAAACATCATCTAAAATTATTGTTTGGAATGCATGTAGTATGCCAATTAATAACATCAAATGCTAGACTGTGGAAGTCGAAATGGATTCCGATGCCTACCCCTTGTACTACCCGCACTTAACCAAGGCACAGGGGTGGGAGGCGAAATAAATTACAGGCATGGGAGCAATATGAGGAATCTCCCCTACTTGTTCATTACCAACACTTGGCTCTTCAATTTCTTGTCTGTACCCCCTAATCAACACCTCATCTGAGTCTGAATCATCCAATTGCTCAACATTTGAGTGAAAAGGGGTCTCCCCTACTTTTTGTTTACCAACATAGGCTCCAGAATTTGGATCATTTCTTCTCAAGATCATTACCTCCTCCGCCTCAGAATCAACATCATCAGATTTAATTGTCATCGTTTTGCAATACTGGGGAAATTCATAACAATCGGCGGTGAACTACCTTTTCATTACCCCCTCTCACAGGCCTAATAGCATAAACATCCTCTTCTTTGTTATGCCATACAACAACATACTGGTCTCTCTCATAGACATCTTTAATTTTATGCCTGCCAGGAAATGCACATCTTCTCAAGAGTACTTGGGTACCCATAGGAATGGCCTTAGCAAAAGATGGGACCTTATCATGATCGTACAGCACTTTATTACGTTGACGGCGTTACGGACTGCTGGACTCTGTCTTGGACTATCTGATTAGTTCGCTCTAGGAGCTCAGATTGTTGCTTTACAAATTCCTGATTTCAATCACAAAATCTGTACGACCCGAAATTCGGTAAGAGGGATGAGTGGTTCTCGACCAAACATTAAAGTATATGGAGCTATTCCAGTCGTGCAGTGAGGTGTTGTGTTGTACATGAACACCAAATGAGATAACAAGTCTGACCATTTATGTCTCATCTATGGATCTAGAGATTAAGTCAAGCCAATAGAGTACGATTAAATCGCTCCGCTTGAGCGTTTCCTTCAGGATGATATGGAGAAGTGTGAGTTTACTTGATTCCATACAATTTGCAAAGCTCCTTGATCACTTCTCCCTCAAAATTTCGGCCTTGATCGCTATGTATTCTACTAGGAACACCGAACTTGGTAAACCAATGGTCTCTAAGTACCTTGGCTACAGTCACAGCATGCTGGTCTCTACAGGCCACTGCTTGAGTGGATTTAGTGTACACGTCAGTAATAACCAACACATCTTCTACACCACCACGTCCTCTATCAATCTTGACAAAGTCTATTGCTACTACCTCTAATGGCCGAAAAGCTATCAAATGCCTCATGGGTGTTCTAGTACGTGGTTGGGAAGCCTTTGCCGTTACACACTGTGTACAACGACTAACATGCCTGTGCACTGACGTTGCCATTCTTGGCCAATAAACACGCCTTCTAAGGATGGAAATAGTCCTATAGTGACCCCTTGATGGCCCCACCCACCATGGGCTCCTTCTAAAACTTGTAAGCGGAGACATTCTGGTAACAAATATTGAAAGATTTCACCATGTATAGGGTCATTTACATGCCTACAGAGTGCACCATCCTTCTCTACAATTCTAGACCACTGTCACAACCAACGTCTAACTTCTGGTGGCTCATTGGAACCTCCAACTACATGTACATCTTTAGGGTTCAAAGCTTGAACCCAACGTTTCCACACATATTTAAGGACAGGGTCTGACCTCTGCAAAGCTGTCATTTGACTTAGAGACAAAGACGGGAAAATTCCAGGAGGAGCCATGTCTGAAGGAATGTTACAAGTTCCTCGATTCACCTCTGCCTGGTGAGGAACAGCTTTGATGATACTTGTAGTGTGAAGTGTTGCACACATTACATGTTCCACTACTGCTGCAGGGAAATGTTAAGGATACCGACTTAAGGCATCTGCACATTTGTTGCTCTTACCAGGATGAAATTTAATGTCAAATTAAAAGCAGCTAACTGAGCAACCTATCTCATTGCACAAGCTCCTAACTTAGCTGTATGAATGTGGGCAAGAGGATTATTGTCTGTCAGAACAGTAAAAGAACTCCCTATCAAATAATCTCGAAACTTATCCACAACCGCCAACTTCGATCAATGCAAGAAGTTTTAATTTAAAGGAACTTGAATCAGGATAATTCTTCTCTTCACCTCTTAATCCTCGACTAGCATATGCTATGGGATGTGGGACACCATCACTATCCTCTTGCATCAAACATGCACCTAGGCTCTCCAAAGAAGCATCAGTTTCTAAAATAAATGGGCTCAAAAAATCAGGATATTTCAACACTGGAACACTTGTCAGTACTACTTTCAAATCATAAAACTCTTTGGGCCACTTGGAACCAGACGAAAGGTTGCATTGGTTTTTTACATTTTCCTTTCAGGTAAGATAGCATGAAGTGGTGCTGCCGAGGATGAGAAATCCTTAACGAAACGCCTATAATAACTAGCTAGGCCTAAAAACGATCTCAACTCATTTGAATTTTAGGAACTGGCCAATCCAACACCTTTTGGACTTTGCCTTTGCCTACAGAAATACCTTCAGCATTCACTACATGACCTAAATATGTAACTTCTGTTTGAAGTAAACAACATTTCTTTCCTTTGATTAATTTTGATGTAATGAATACAATTTGCAGTCTGCGATTATCAAAATACAATTATTATTAACAGGTGGATGTAATAATTTGTGAGACACTTTTCAAAAAGAGGTATGCATTCAATTTAGGTACATTAAGAAAATGGTCTATTGAATTTTAATAATTGAAATTCAATTAATTTCTTTTTAATTCATTTATTTCCAACAAACTCATAAAAAACATTAAAATGTGCAAAACAATGCAGAAAAAAAATTAAATTAGAAATACAAACGTGCAGTAAAGAACAATACATGACATCATAATTGAGTATAATGTGGAGAGACTAGCAAGGCCGAAGGCTTAATGTCTCTTCATTTTGCAATATAGAGAGCTACTTCATTTGTTTTCACCAACTTTGAACCCACAGTACACTTGAATGACAAGCTTTTAGCTGTAACTGCTACAGCTCTTGTACCTCCTTTGTAGGAGGCATATTATGAGAGTTGAGATTTTTAAAGACGTTTTCATATCTTTAGAATTGAATGTAATGAATTTTACTTACGTATTTCTGTCCTTTGGATTTTTCTCACAGTATAACCAGCGATGTATGAAGTCACATTCTCCTAGAGGAATTGAGCTGATTGTTCATGGGCAGAGGCTGTGCATCCTGCATGTAATCGTCATTTTCATCTTCTGTGTCTGATGTGTCTTCTTCGTGATAGCATCAATAGTCATCTCGAGGAATAAGGTTACATTTCCCTCCTTGCTTACTGGGATTTTTTAGTTTAAGAGCAATGCTCTGTAAAATGTTAGGATAAAATGTAAATCTTTGGTAAGCAGATGGATTTTGGATTGTAAATGTGTAAGGGTGCGTTTATGCTCACTTTTGAAGGCAGAATGAGCGATTTCAAAAGCTCATCGTAAACGCTCATCATAGGTGTACTATTTATGCTCCCCTTCTCCAATTCGGGCTCTGCAGCTGGATTCGCAAACCTGCACTGCGCATGCTACGTTGACCCCGGGAACGTCATTTAAACGCATTTACAAATGATTGTGCGTTTATGCTTCCCCAGAAACCATCTTTTTGGAGAATCGCCGATCGAACGCACCTTTTGTGAGTTTACTATTGGTGATTCTAAAAATGAGAAAGGACGCAACCGTGTTTTGAACCAACCACGTAACAAAAGCCTCATTCTGGCCAGAAGAAGTTGAGCATAAACGCACCCTAAGTTAATTTTGAATATACAAGCTTTCATTCCTGAGAACATGAGCATTCCATTATATTTCATCAATCATTGTCTCATTCATAGTTTATAATTGTACAGTAAACAACTATTTGCATGCCACTGATCTCTAGTCTAAAGTATAAGTAAACGTCCCTTTCTAGCTGTAACACATATATTCATTTTCGACTGCCAGACTGTAATATTTTTCAAGATGTGAGTTCATAATTTATTTTCTTACCAATATATATTTGTTAATTCATAGTAAGTACCTGTACACGGCTGCAAATCGTGCGCTTGTAGGATTGTTGTTCCACCCTCCTCTTCCTATGATTTATGCCAAAGTGCATCTCAAGGTGATCCTGACTTAGCCGATACAGAAGGAAATATCTGTTGAAGGTGGTAATGCAGACAGAAACAAAATAAAATAAATTTTCTTTAAAATTTTTCCATGTAAATGAAAATCCAAAAAGATATTCATTTGTAATATAGAGCCAGCAAAGGTATGTGTACAAGCTGTGGGTGCAACTAGGTTACAAATTCCTATTGAAGGATATGTGGAAATTCCTCTTCCTCTGTACAGAATCACAGTTTTGATGCTCACCTCTTAAAGCCCAAGTCCACTCCGATTTTCAAAAATTATAACATGTTGTAAATAAATCAAAGGTTAAAACTGCCAAATATCACGGGTGTACTTCAATCAGGTGATTTTTAAGAGCGATTTTTGTTTCGGGTATTTCGAGCAAAACATTTATATTGCTGTACGGATGTGACGTATGCTCCTCACAACGAAATTGCCAGCGGTATACATTCTGACAATAGGTTAATGTAACCAAATTTAATGCATACGTCTTTTTGAAGTGCCTCTATACAAACTATTTCATTCACCTGATAAGAATAATAGTGTTTCATTATTCTTATCAGGTGAATGAAATAGTTTGTATCGAGGCACTTCACAAAGACGTATGCATTAAATTTGGTTACATTACGAATCTGTGTTGTGAGGACCCTACGTCACAACTGACTCGCTCATTAACTTGTTTTTGCTCATTAAAAAAATTATTAAAAATAAATCTGAGCACCATTTTCCAAAACCAAGTTATATTTGGGCTTTTTAGATTTTTGTCTATCTAATCAGCTCAACTTTTCAGTGGAGTGGACTTGTACTTTAATTGTTAATGACTCTGCCCAAGGGAAAGCCATTATTGACAGTAAGCGAAGTCATGTATTGTTGGGTTGTAATGTGTTATATGATTTGAAAGATCATTTAAATTATTTTAATGGGCCAGATGCTGAAGCTTGGAATATTGTGATGAAATGGTTAGATCTTACGAAAAAAAACAAATAAGAGTGTAAATGGTAGAACTGGTAGAAGGCCTGTAGTCATTCATTCTAGACAAGTGCAGACTGTAGTGTACGTCAATCGAGAACCCCACCAAATGCTTTGAAACTTGAAAGATAAGTTGGTTATAGTGGAAGGAAACCATGATGTTGGGGAGACTTTTGTAATTTATGATTCTTGTGACACTAGTAATGGAAAGTCATTCACAGTTCTTGTCACAAATCTTGGGTCTCAAGTCTCAACCTTTAGTAATACACCCATATACTAAATTGGTAGATGTAACTGAATTGTTGAGTTCAAATGAAAAAGTTGTTGAACCTCAAGATCAACACATCAGTGTTTCCATCTTAAACATACTGGTAGAGTCTCCTGGTGGTGCTCCTGGTCGAGAGCAGAATATGCTTGACAGTCAAAATCAAGGTAATCCTTCAAAGGAAGTGTTTACATTCAGTGTTGGAAGTCAGTTCTCTTTACGAATTACCACCCGGTTTGGATTTGGAATCTTGTAGGTTATCTGAACATGAAAAAGAAAGAGTGGTACGCCTTATTAAAAAACATGATGCTGTTTTCTCTAAAGGTGACCTTGATGTTGGCCTTTGTATGAGGTGCCTCATGAGATAAAGACAACTGATGATCAAATGGTTAATCAGCCTTATCGTAGACCTCAACGCCTGATTACATTGCTTGTTGTTTTTCGTTGCTGTCGAACGGGATTGGTTGTTAACACAGGTCAGCGGCAGGCTATCTGCGCATGCGAGATAGTCAGTCACCTGTCAAATATTGCGCAACTGCTTTAGATGACGTCATTAGTAGAGTGTCTGCAACGCACACAGTTTGGCGTTATTGTTATCAGGAGGGAACTAACTTGTCTCAGTTGTCTCTTGACGAAGAGAAAAAAGGGCTTTAGTAAGCAGTAGGGGCACTGGTCCGAGAATGAGGATCACCGCATAAACGAGGATATCCTCGTAAACGCGGACAAATTGCGTCCTAAAAAATAAGGATCGTCCGCGAAAATTTTCTTGGTTTTTTTCCATCGACGCTCTGCGGGGTATCAGGTTCCTGAACCACACGCCGACGATGCTAAAAACGATTCCGCGTGATAAAATACCCCCAGTTCACCGTCTACTTTTATGGGTTGTCCGTCTTCCTAGGATTTATCGCTCGTAACATGAAAGTCTCTGTACAAATTAAGTCAATGTGAAATGCATGAAGAAAATCATCGCAGAATCCGTTTTTCGCATCGCCATCGTGGATCGGAAATAAGAAACGTATGCGAAAATGCAGACAATGCAGACGATCCTTATTTTTGCGGACACGTCTGTCCGCGTTCTGAAGACGATCCCCATTTAGCAGAGGATCCTTATTCTCGGACCAGCGCCCCTACTGGCACTGTTGAAGTTTAGTAAGTTTACGAAATTTCTTTCCATTTTATTTTTAGTATCAAAATCATGTACCAAAATGGTAATGATTCAACATTATATAACATAAACCACGTCATCTTGTAATAGTACAGTATTTTACCAGTATAAAAGTTCAAAAAATGGAACGTTTGATTCACACATGTAATGATGTATGCAACGCAGCGCTGTCGACTGACTTTGCTTTGCTGGAGTGCCTAAACTGTCTAAAGTAAAGCCTCTTCTTTATCTACCAAGTCCATGTAGGCTGATAAGTTATTATAGGTACACGTTTAATCGTAATGCTGGTGGCTAGAAAGAGGGCCGGGTTGGTGCTTGTGATGAAGCATACCAAAGATGATGTTGAGATGATGCATGATGTCGAGCGTACGCGTACCAAAGATGATCTGTTCCCACTGTGCACTGCATCGTCGCCGAAAACCACACATAGTCATACTCATAAAGTCATAGCATTAGCAGCATTAGATCTAGTAGGTCTATACTTTTTGTGTATTAAAAACTGTTTAGACGACCTCTATTGATTCTCAACATTTCAAAAACCACTGGCACTGTACAAAACTCAACTGAGTTCACTCAAAATCGGTACTTTAGTGACAATTGATGACACCGAAATAGCAGTAAAAATACAAAATTCTTTTCAACTTACGGATGTTAGAAAAAATACTTTGAAAATTCAAATCGTATTCGTGAGTCTACTGTCAAACTTGCCGATCAGCCACTTCGTATTCATTGTGACTTGTGTGCATTACTGGCTACTGCCCTTCTTCTTCTTCTTCTTCTTCTTCTTCTTCTTCTTCTTCTTCTTCTTCTTCTTCTTCTTCTTCTTCTTCTTCTTCTTCTTCTTCTTCTTCTTCTTCTTCTTCTTCTTCTTCTTCTTCTTCTTCTTCTTCTTCTTCTTCTTCTTCTTCTTCTTCTTCTTCTTCTTCTTCTTCTTCTTCTTCTTCTTCTTCTTCTTCTTCTTCTTCTTCTTCTTCTTCTTCTTCTTCTTCTTCTTCTTCTTCTTCTTCTTCTTCTTCTTCTTCTTCTTCTTCTTCTTCTTCTTCTTCTTCTTCTTCTTCTTCTTCTTCTTCTTCTTCTTCTTCTTCTTCTTCTTTCTTCTTCTTCTTCTTCTTCTTCTTCTTCTTCTTCTTCTTCTTCTTCTTCTTCTTCTTCTTCTTCTTCTTCTTCTTCTTCTTCTTCTTCTTCTTCTTCTTCTTCTTCTTCTTCTTCTTCTTCTTCTTCTTCTTCCAGTGCAAGTACAGTCCTCTGGGTAGAGTATTTTCGTACCGTTGTGCAGTGCTGTGAATTAGTGTGCCATGCTGCATTGCGTGAGCCTCAGAAAAGAAGTCCTAAACGGTTTTAAATTGAGTACCGGTAGTAAAAAGTGCTCATTGTGCAAGTAAAAAAATAGCTCCTTCTCAGACTAGTTCTGACGCAGTGTTACCCCAGCCAGCTGCCTCTTATACTATTCCAGAGAGGAAGCTGCTGTCACAGTGGTGGGGAGCTGGTTCCATAAGCAGATGACACTGGGGAAGAAGGAGTTTTGATAACCAGAGATCCTGCAGAGTTGCTGTCGGTATTGAGCTTGTCGTCTTCCAGATGATCGTAATACTGGGTAGATGTAGGGTGGTTCAGGAGGAATGGCAATCAGTCCATGCAAGATACGATATAGCATGGTAACTTTCAGATGAGCTCTTCTTTCGGAGAGAGACTGCCATTTTAGCATGTGGAGCATATCGGTTACACTGTGTCTTGGGTGATAGTCTCCTAGAGTGAACCGAGCAGCTCGCCTCTGAACCATTTTGAGTTTTCGAATTTGGTCTTGGCAGTGAGGGTCCCAAACAGATGAGGCATAGTCAAGAATGGGGCGTACATATGTCATGTACGCCTGTTCCTTGATTTTCTTGGGGCAGCCATGCAGATTTATCTGAAGGAATCCTTGTGTACTGTTGGCCTTCTTGCATGTGTTGTCTACATGTGTCTTCCAGCTTAGCTTGGAGTTGATGTGTACTCCAAGGTATTTGGCATTGTCTACTGTTGGAAGCTCAACTCCGTGGAGTAAGTAAGGTGAACGGATGACATTTTTCACCTTGTTGGACACTCTGAGGACTTCACATTTGCTTGGGTTGAAAGACATCGGCCACTTGGTTTCCCAGTCTTGCAGGTGGTTAAGGTCTTCTTGGAGTGTGTCTGCGTCAGTTTGTGAGTTGATGTGTCGATATAGTAGGCAATCATCTGCAAACATCCGAGCTTCTGAACGTACACAGTCTGGCAGATCATTGATGTATGCCAAGAAGAGAAGGGGGCCGAGTACAGTCCCTTGAGGTACGCCTGAGGTTACATCTGCCGGAGTAGAGCTTGTTCCATCCAGTATAACCTGTTGTACACGATCTGTGAGAAAAGCTCTGATCCAACAGAGGTTACCCTGGACACCATAGAAGGCTAGTTTTCTCAGGAGTCTTTTGTGGTACCTTGTCAAATGCCTTTGAAAAAACTAACAGCACTGCATCGATCTGCTTATTGTCCAGTCCTTTGCCAAGGTCATGGATGGTCATCAGCAGCTGGGATTCACATGAACGGTGTTTACGAAATCCATGCTGCTTTTCCGATAGGATACCGTTAGATTCCAGGTGGTTAATGATCTCTGAGAATATGATGTGCTCCAAAGTCTTACAAATGAGAGAAGTCAGGGAAATTGGTCGGTAGTTGCAAGCCTCATGTCTGTTACCTTTCTTGTAGATTGGTGTTACAAATGCCGACTTCCAGTCGGTTGGGATTGAGCCCTGATGTAGTGTTGACTGGTACAGTAGTGAAAGGACAGGCGCAAGTTCTATCGAACACTCTTCGAGGAGGCGTGCGGGAAGGTTGTCAGGTCTTGATGCTTTGTGTGGGTTGATCTTTGACAATTGTGAGCAATGTGTGCATTGTGTGCAATTGCTGCCGCTCTGTATACAGAGCGTTTGAGGTCAATACGCATTAGCATTGACTCTATCATGAGTCTTAGACGTTAGAAATAACCGTCTGGTATGGGTCATTCTTTAATAATAGGGTGTCTGATCGCGCACCCGATGTTGTGTGCTAAAATCCTTCCCATAGAGATTGCACGCAGCCCTATGCAGTCTACGTACATTGCGCGATCATGCAAAAATTGGTCAATGTTTTTATCATCAAATCGAAATTCAAACCTAATTCGCCGTGATCCTGAAGGTGAAACTCAATAAATGAGGTGTCATATGAAAGAGCATGTTTTTCTCCATATTCCCCAAAGGAGCTCACTTCGGAATTCTAAAATTATCTTGATCAAAACAGCGATTTAAACATCGTTTTTCCATCGTAGCTCTGATCTTTGCCACTTTCCTGAACCGAGCCCCCCAGGCTTATGTAGGGCTAGACGTAAGGAAAATATCCCAGCACTTATTTTTTCGCTAGCCCCAAGGGATCACAAGCGATTACAGTTTGAAAATACCCTTCCCCACATTTTTCGGATCAGCTAAGTAGGGAGGCGTGAGCTCCGCTCCAGCCGAACCCATGGTGATAGCGCGTAAAATCTGCACATGAATATGCATCGGACCGCGTGTGTACAGACCCGGAAGGGGGTGCCCATTGAAGACAATGGATTGCCGATCGCCTTGAATTGCGCATGTAATTAAGCAACACACGTATGTGTACGCTTGCATATAGCGCAATTCAGCTGTTTTGCTAAATTTAGCAAAACAACATACATGTAGAGTAAAGTAGGCAGTTTTCCGGTCCGTTGGATGCATGGTAAAATCCCTTTAAAATACATTGCATAACAGCATATCACATATCACACACATACAATAACATGCCAGAGTCACCGGAGAATTACATTTGCAATGGAAAATATATCCTTAACTAAATATCACATTTTAGCGATGTTATTGGCGGTCCCGCTACCCGTATCTGAAAAATCGGGTATCTTACGCGTGACTGTAAGGAATATGGGTACCATAAAATGAGCTTTATTTCAAGTATTTTTCAGATTTAGAGCCCGATTTTGTGTGAGTTGCAAGCTCAAAAGTATCTCATCGCATGTATTAAATCAATGCAGCCGGACACAGCAGCGCACACACGATATCTCTGTCTAATTCAGATTCCAATTTCTGATCACCGCAGAGGTAGTTTTCGGCACGGGGAGCTCCGGCGTTGGATACCTGCTCCGCCCACTAGTGCTATAGATCAGCGGGGAAACGCACGCCATGCGTGCGTGCTTCCTATTGACTTTGTACATGCGACCGAAAACTGCCTCACTAGGCCGAAAACTACCTCCGAAACAGTGAAAATGGAAATTAATATTGTCATGGCAATTCATGATTTTTTTTCTGGGATTCTTTTTTTGTTTAACTTTAAATAATAATAGTATTGGCTTCATGATTTGAACAAAAAATGATAATTAGGAAGTAAAGAGTCCAAAAAAAGGGTTTTGCCTTAAGTGGCCGAAAACTTCCTCCTCTACTCTAGACCTCTAAATAGGGCTAGGCCTAGGCTAGACTACGTCTTTTTTGTCGATTCTGACAAAAAAAAGAGTGTGAATATTGTAGGGAATTGAAGGGGCTGTAACTTTTGATAGAAACATCGGTGAGTCTTGAAATTTGAAATGTATTATTCTGAGTGAATAATTTTTTCAATTTAGAAAGTCTAATATCCAACCATAAAATAGACCTAGAAGGCTAGATCTAGTCTAGATCTAGACTAATGGTGAAAAACAATCCAAAACTGGGCAAAAGGGAAAATTGAAAAATCGTCCAAACACCCTAGATAAATATTAATAATAAAACTGACATTTGTTGACATTCCCCATATGTATAGAGGCGGTCAGAGGAGCCAGGTGCAATCTCAGCGGAACAACCGTCGATATCAGAGACTGAAGCTTTCGGTGAGTGCCGAAAACGTCAACGCAAATCCATGCAGAATCACAACACGAAGATTAACGAGTGGGACAGTGGTTTACATTTAAGATTAGGAACATAGGTCTAGATCTAGACCTAGCCTCCTAGGCCATATAGATATATATTTTTTCTGTTTACCTTTCCGACTGACATTTTTAATAATCTTATGAGATAACAGTGGGAAATTCGTTTAATACAATATTCAAACTCTAGATACAATGATGTGAGAAATAGGCTACGCCTACGGCTAAAAATATTCGAAGAGCTTACCAGACTGTGCTTGGCAACCATAGCTTAGTGAGAGAGCGAGCATGACGTTGTTGGCAACGTAACATACTTCGTTTAAATTTAGCGCAATATGAAAACGCCCTCTCAGAGTTCTAGCTAAAATGAATTGACCTGCCTCATTTTGTTTTAATTTAAAATTCAATATTTTTGTTTTCAAATGAAGTCACTCTAGAAGACATAGCTAGACATAGCTTTCCCTTAGCACGTTTCTCTTTTCTTTCTTTTCTTCATTCCTCCCTTCTTTTTTTTCCTTAGTCGCGCGATCCTTAATTCTTTCTGTTCTCATGCATTCACCCTTCCTTCCCTCTTTCTTTTTTCATTCCCTCCTTCCTTCTTTCTTTATTTCTCTTCGCCCTCCTTTTCACCCCCTCTCTCTCCCCCTCTCCCTATCTCCCTCACACCAGGGAGGTTATGTCTTATCTCCCTGCTCACACCCTCCTCATGTAGGCCTACATGTACGTGGTCCTCTCTGTCCTTCTCTTTCCTCGCTCATTTATAACATGTATATACATTACTGTATTATATTGCCGTACATGATTTTCCAATTTCATATATTACTTCTTATTTGCTAATGATTATTCTCTTTACTCAATTGGTGTACGAGAATACACCCGACGGTGGCCTGTAAGAAGAAGAACAACTGCCGATTTAGCTGGGTTCTAGGACAATCAGGCGCGTAGCCAGGGGCGGGGCGGTCGCCCCCCAAAAAAAACGCCGGCCAAAAAAAAAAAAAAAAGAGAAGAGAAAAAGGAAGAGGACGTAGGAAGAAAAAGGAGCACGGTACAACGAATCGTCATCTTCTCTATTAATTTTATGAAACGTCAAAGCTTCCGCGCTTCGCGCGGGAAAGGATTAAGAGTCGAGAACGGTATACAACGAATTAAATACGTTTTCTTTCTCTAATAATTTAATGAAATGTCAAAGCGACCGCGCTTCGCGCGGGAGGGGGAGTTGAATTTAGACAAGGATTAAGAGTCGAGAACGGTACAACGAATACGTCTTCTTTCTCTAATAATTTAATGAAATGTCAAAGCGACCGCGCTTCGCGCGGGAGGGGAGTTGAATTTAGACAAGGATTAAGAGTCGAGAACGGTACACCGAATCGTCTTCTTTCTCTAATAATTTGATGAAACGTCATCATGAGCTTCCGCCTTCCAGCTTCGCGAAGGAGGGGGGAAACTGAATTCAGACAAGGATTAAGAGCCGAGAACGTACAACGAATCGTCTTCTTTCTCTAATAATTTAATGAAATGTCAAAGCGACCGCGCTTCGCGCGGGAGGGGGAGCTGAATTCAGACAAGGATTGAGAGTCGAGAACGGTACACCGAATCGTCTTCTTTCTCTAATAATTTGATGAAACGTCATCATGAGCTTCCGCCTTATGCGCTTCGCGCAGGAGGGGGGAGGGAACTGAATTCAGACAAGGATTAAGGGTCGAGAACGGTACAACGAATCGTCTTCTTTCTCAAACAATTGAATTCAACGTCAAAGCTTCCGCGCTTCGCGCGGGAGGGGAAACTGAATTCAGACAAGGATTAAGAGCCGAGAACGTACAACGAATCGTCTTCTTTCTCTAACAATTTAATGAAACGTCAAACCTACCGCGCTTCGCGCTGGAGGGGGGAAACTCCCCCCTCCCTGCACCCACCCCCAAGGGGCGCGCTTCGCGCGCTCTGTAAGTGATTCGCACGCTTCGCGTGCTCACTACCGCCCCCCCCCTAAAATAAAATCCTGGCTACGCGCTTGAGGACAATTACCCCTGGGCAATCGATATGATCACCCCCGGCCAATTACCAGCGGGAGAATTATCCCAAGGACAATTACACCCCGGAAAATTACCCCCGAGGACAAACACCATCCCCCTAGGACAATTATCCCCTGGAAAATTACCCCCTAGGACAATTACCACCCTATGACAATTACCCCCGAGGACAATTACCCCCCCCTGAAAATTACCCCCTTGGCCAATCATCACCCCCACCCGCGAGGACAGTTACCCCCCTCCCCCTAGTTGTCCCGGGGGGGGGGTAATTGCCCTCGGGGTGGTTGTCCTTGGTTGTTCTTAGGTTAGGGGGGAGGTAATTGTCCTAGGGGGTAATTGGCCATGGGGGGTAATTGTCCAGGGGTAATTTTCCGGGGGGAATTTTCCCGGGGGTAATTTTCATCGGGGGTGAATGTCCTTGGGGGGTAATTTTCAGGGGGGTAATATTCCGGGGGGTATTGTCCTTTGGGGTAGTTTTTCGGGGGGTAATTTGCCGGGGGTGATTGTCCAGGGGGTAATTGTCCTGATACGGTTTAGTTGTCTTCTCGAAGGAGAAGTCAACTGAATTCATTGTCGCCCCATACACCATAATCTTACTTCAGTGCACACCTGTCCTCTATGCCATGCAGATTGTCAGGGTGAGTGGTTATCATATATATATATATATATATATACCACTAATGTAATTTTAATGGGAACTTATGTTTGATTGTTGGATAAAGTTCACTCGATGGTTGTTTATTTGTTGGGAGAGTTATCCATAAAGATGGAAGAACTTTATTTGTGATTAGATACTGGTTATTTTCATGCAATATTGATAAGTTTTAATGAATGGAATATAAACAACCTGTTTATCATTTATCATGAGTCGGCTTGACGTCAAATTGTTGGAATTCGTATCTTGGAGTCATAAACGAATAATATGTTTATTGCTATTATTTGTTTTTTTTTTCTTCAAACAAGTCCTCATTTGTATTTCATTTTTTTAACTTTGTTTATTTATTCAGGTTTATTTTGCCTTGTAACTTATGGTGACCCTTGCATATGAAATAAAACATCGAACCACAACACAAGGAATGGTGTGGCGTGCCATCGGTACCAGTTTCCGCGTGTTACAAGTATTTAATCGTTTTCTAGCACATGCATGCATACAGCACCTAAGTACTTTTTATACCAGCAGCTTCTGCCAATGTTCGAATGCCATGTTGTTTTCCTGATGGACGCATGTGTGTTTGCCTCCTTAACTGCTTTTGAACTGCTTTTTACAATGTAAGGTAAGGAATTCTAATCATGTACACCCTGGAATCTTAAAGTATGTCGGGTCAACGAAGGGCGTACAAAAGGATAATGATAGTTCGATTTATTTTCTGGTTTCATAAGAATGGAAAAAATAATTTGTTTTAAACATGTCATTAAATATTGATGGGAGCTCTTGTTTATGAAAATTGAACAAGAATACTAAATTGTTTAATTTTATGAGATCAAAGACCGGCAAACATTTCAGATCATAAAACAAGGGAGCAATTGAAGTCATAATAGTTAGAAAAAAAAATAATACGAACAGCACGTTTTTGAATAATATGAATTTTAAATGACATGATACCAAGTTACCAACCCTCCCCTTAACATTTTAGAACAAAATGGGTTAGGGTTAATGTGATTCATGAAGTGTGATACCTAAACATTCAACAATGTCAGTTTTCTTAAGAACATCATCTTTAATACGCACATAGGGGCAACATGACTAGGAATTCTTTTTTGTTAAGAATGCAAAATTACGTAGTGTATTTTTTCATCATTAAGAAATAACCTATGACAAATGTACCATATTCACTTAATTTCCTTAATTCAGAATTTATATTACTCTAACCCACCGCCCAACCCTGCCGCCTCGGTTCCGCCCGGGTTTCGGGAATCGGCGCGACTGGGTTGGCCTCCCACCTGGTCTGTACGGTAACAGGTGTGGGGTTAGCTCATTCTGACCACCGATTTAGTTTGGAAACAATGTTGGCTTTAAAAGGTTACCGGGAATTTAAATAACTACTTTCTTCTTTACCGTCTCTCTCTCTCTCTCTCTCTCTTTCTCTTTCTCTCTAAATAACACTACGAGACCCCAAAATAAAGGACAAGTACCAGCTCGGAATTTGAACTGGCCAAAAGAATATAAATGGATTCAATAATTGCCTTAATGCCTCTCCTCGGCTAAACCTCTATCATGTACACAATTTAATATATCAAATCATGTCTACCTTAAATCATATTAGCATGCAGTGCGGGGAAGGGAATGGGAGAAAGAAAGAGAAAGAAGTTTGCTCGAGCTATAACGTTTCGTGGTCGACCACTGGTTCGGTTAGTTCATATACCTGTCGGAGTTCATACCCATTGGATTTGGGGTTTATACCGGTCGAAGTTCATCCCTGTTGGAGTTCAATTTTTTGATGGTCGATCAGAAATCTGTGGTTCTCGATCCCCCCTTATTCTGGCATCTGGAAGGAGCAATACTGGAGGTGACGGGAACAAATTTACTTATTGCTGGACGTAGCTGGAAAGTGATTCTACTCGACGTAGCTGGAACATGCTTCTACTAATCGTAGCTGGATGTCAAAGCCGCCGTCGTTCTCGGTTTCGTCGTACAGGACTCTGTTGGTTGATCATAGGATATGCCTGTCAGACGCTCGTTCTGAGGTTCTGTCGAAATGGCTCCTTCCACGAGTTTAATTCATTTAAAAGAGAGGAAAAGGGGCAAACGCCGAAAGAAGGGATGTGCGACATGGACTGGTTAAAGCATATTTACACATGGCTTCTAGCTACTCCATCTTCTTCCTCGAGTTCTCTATTCTTGCTCTCCTATTCTATTTTCTCATCCGCTACTCCCTCCCAAATTACGTTACATCCCTTTTTATACACTAGTGCTCCCTGGATTATTCCTGCATCCAAACCCAACCCCAATACCCTTATCCAATCCCCAATGAGGTTTTAATTTATGCGCGTGTCAATCAAATCCTTTAAACCAATAAATAATTACTATCCGTACACCGACCTGTCTCATTTCCCTATCTTTGTATACTAAAATCGCCCAAAATATTATTACTCCCGATACACAAATTGTTGTGAATATAACTCTATAATTTGAGCAAACCTCCTTTGATATCCCCTAATATTTTGGGCCTTCTTCTTTCAACATACTCTTGTTCCCATACTTCCACCTTCAAAACACATAACTTCCTTTAATCTTAATTTATAAAATATTCTCCCATTAATCAAATTTCACCTCCATCCATTCTTCTACATCCAGGTCCTTCCATTCCATCATATCTCTTTGTTCCTACGAATATCACCCTGTAAAAACTGGATGACTTTAATAACTCTTTGTCTTCTCTATTTCCTTTCTCTTATCTTTATTCCACTTCGCTACCCCCTCCAAATCCCTATTCCCTATAATTAACCCTTTCCCCTTAATCTTCTCGTTCATTACATTACTAATTAGTAAATTAATATCTTTATGAGAAGAAATAACAGCAGTGCCATCAGCAAATAATGAAAATTCTAATATACTTGAGGAATTTAAGATATCATCATATCTGGGCAAGTAGGGACTAAAAAAAAGGAGAAGTAGAAGAAATGTAAGATCAAGAAGATGAAGAAAAAAGAGGAAGAAGAAGAAAAAAGGAGGAGGAGGAGAAGAAGAAGAAGAACAAAAAATAAATAAAAAGAAGAAAGAAAAGAAAAGAAGGAGATGGAGGGAAGGAGAAGAAGAAGAAGAAGGAGGAGGAGGAAGAGGAGAAGAAGAAGAAGAAGAAGAAGAAAAAAAAAATTGTCATAAAAATATGATGTGTATGTTGATATGATCTTGTGTATAGGCCTGAATGTGTGTACGTGTGGTATGTGAGGGAAACAAGAGTACAGCTCGGGCTTGTGATGTCAGATAATTATGGTGGTAATGTGTTTTGACAACTTTGAAGTTTCTAAATGTGATAATTCGTCACTGACACCCAGCAATAGTGATATGAAGTTGTGAACAATCTTTTTCTTTCTCAGCACGTTTTTCAGCTAAAGTAATCAAATCACGGTTGGAGAAACACGATGAACGATGTAGAAAATAAGATATGTGGCATTTAAGAGAATTATTTATTATTTATCCTTGTTTTACTCCTATTTCATTCACGGGCGTCTCTGATTTGGTCACTCGCCTTCATCAAATGCATTGAGCACATCTAGACGTGCTCACTGGGGTGCTAGTATTACATGCTTTCATTTTGCCCACCACTCCCTCTCTAGATCATGGAGCGACACCCCTATCAATGTATACTCCATGTCTTGGAGTTTTTTAATTTTTTTTTTAATTATTAAAACAAAACAACAAAAACAACAACAACAAAATCGACAAAAATCGGGGAAAAAAAATCGAACATTTTGACGGACACACAATAATTTAAATATGCCCTTCATTACGCAAATGCAAATCAATTGATAGGCTATGCTTGCCATGATGTTGCATTTTCAGCAGAGTGGCTGGCTGTAATTTACAAGAGAATTATATTCGCTATTTCATCTATTTTAAGCGAATTTTCCTTATTTTCTCGAGTACATCTCTACCAGGGGTGCCGAGTCATAATCTGCATGGGGGGGGGGGGTGATGTCCGCTATCCCGCGAATCGACGTAGCGCTGATCCACATAATTTTTCGGAATAAATGGGAGCTTTAAGAAAGAAAGCTGGACAAATTCCCCTATCTAACAACAACAAAACAACAACATCTTCGAACTGATTTACAGTTTGCTTCGTCACCAGCATTCAACGAATCACATAGGAGCACACTCATGACGTTACGAACTTAATAATAATTACATTTTGCTTCGTCAACATATTTTAAGCGAATTTTTCCTTATGTGCTCGAGTGAAACTCTACCAATCACGTAGAAGCATATTCATGACATTACGAACTTTCGCATGATAGTCGAGCATGACGGTAGTTTAAAGGTTGAGTATTCAGAGATAAAGCATTATAACCTCATGTCTCAAACCTCAATCTTAATAATTAATTTTGCTTCGTCACCATATTTTAAGCGATTTTTTTCCTTATTTGCTCGAGTACATCTCTACCAATCACACAGAAGCACATTCATGACATTACGAACTTTGGTTGAGTATTCAGAGATAAATCATTAATGTATAACCCCATGTCTCAAACCTCTAGCCATCTCCGAGATAGTCTACAAGTGGTTTATCGTTCGTTGCCAGGCATTTTCGGGCGGAAGGCATATGCTTGTAATTAAACATGGGTACGGGTAAGACGTCTTGGTCTTGGTTGAAGAAGATACTGAGTTATATAACAATTCGGAGTGACCTTGGACGATGTCTCCTCTCAGAGTTCTACTCGACGTTCATTCTATCGGTAAGTAACCACCGACCTTTCATCTCGACGACCAGGGCGATGTGGAACAAGTAGGGGTGCTCAAAGAGAGCCAGAGTGCAAGAGCTGTTCTAGTATTTTTTTGGAGGGGGCGGCTTTGGGAAGGTTTAGGGGCTTAATGGGGCTTGGATTATTCTATTCATTGTCTATATATGCCTCGCGAAAAAAATACATTGAGGGAGAGATCCTAAACCCTTCTAGGACTGCTACTGCTAAATTGCCCAAACGATGTTGTATCTATTCATGGGTGTCAGTCCGTTTCGTCAAAGGGGGAGGGCTCAAGCCTCCTGAGCCCCCATTTCCCGAAGCCCTGTTGTTTCGTATTGGCAATGTAAGTCTTGATTCACCTTCCAATTTCAAGCTCTGAGCTCATTAGTGCGTGAGATCGGTCTTACTTATGCCAAAGTCTGTCGGATACAACCCTCTTGGATGTATTTGTTTGAACAGATCTTGGCATGGGAAATTAAACGCGATTACATGATTGACCGTCAACGAATGTACTTGTCTTTGTAGAGTATTTGTTGAGTCAACCACTTTGAGTTTGATGAGACAGTGTAGCCAAATGCAATTTGATCTGAACAAAAGAATTAACAGAACGAGGCTAATAATTGTCATATCGTACGTTCAAAACAAATAATAGGCCTGCAAGAATCATTTTTTCTCATTATTCGTACAATACAAATACAAGACTCGCTTCTTCAAGACGGCAAATGATCTATTTTGATCTGTATTTTTTCTTCTTCAAGGAAGCAATGTTAAAGGGATCCACTACCTTTGTCTCAGATTCTGAAACAAAATCCTGGATTTAGCGCATGCTGCAATGATAATTATAAACCTTTAGGTCAGTCAGGAACCCCATGACTTTTACAAGCCGATCGCCTGTCTGATTATCAAGATATTTATGATTGGAAATCGAAACAAAATTTTGCGTTTTCCTAACGGTTTTCATAACACTACGGTCTATTTGGGAAAACGAGTATGGTAAAACCGGTCACTCAAAGATTTTTACTTTTTTTAGGCACTTCTTGATCATTTTGAAGCGCAATTTTTTTAGGGCTTCAATATTACACCATATCCCAGACACTGATAACACGTAGGGCCATTCATCTCAGATTTAACATTGTTAAACGATGCCTTTAATGCGAATCACTGTTCAACCAACAAAGAACTGGTCCGTCATAATTATTAGCTTTCGTTTGAGATATCCAAGCCAACAACCCCTCTACTCAGGGCATTTTATCTCCACTTGCCCCAGTAGCAAGCATGGCAATTGAGTCGTTATAACGTACTTCTAAGGCTTTTTCATTCAGAGCAAAGCAGGGGAAGAAAGAAAAAAAAAGAAGAAGAATAAAGAAGAGAAGAAGAAGAGGAAGAATAAGAGGAAGAAGAAGAAGGAGAAGAAGAAGAAGAAGAAGAAGAAGAAGAAGAAGAAGAAGAAGAAAAAAGAAAGAAGAGATGTTTTTTACGAGATGTGTTAAGTGAGGGATGTTTGCCCCTGTTGACCTTTATGTTCGTAAATTGACTTTTTTTTATAAACACATAATATTAATGAGGTTGAGAAGAAAACTATAAATCACAGGTAGGAGGTAGCGCTTCACGTCGACATTTTGAAACATAACACGGCTACTCGGATTTTACTTCAGACAGGGGCGGTGGAGCGTCTTCCAAAGTAGGGGGCACCAACAAAAAAGGAGCATTTACAAAGGAAACCTGAAAGCAAAAATATACAATCTTTATACATTGGTATATACCCCTATATTGTCAGGGATGATTTCAATATTATGTAACTGTCTTTATATGGCCCAAAATACTGCTTAAGAATCATACTTTGCAGTTTGGTGTGATGGTCTGAATATTCATTTGCGACCGAGCAAAATGTTTAAGATTTGCGAGGTCGCAGTACAAAAGTTTACATCTTATAAAAAGGAAAAACAATCCTGATAGGGTTTTAAGCACAATATAATCAAGAAAGACTGAACAAACCTTTTATAAGAAGCATAATTATATAAACTATAAAGACGAGCGGGCTTCGGGGGAAATTAAAGGAAAAGTTTCTCTTAGTAGTTTTTGATTTAGGGACCCTTTTATGGAGAAAGGAAAAGGGGCACTTATCAAAAGGGAAAAAGACACTTATAAGAAAAGAAAGCAGCTTGGAAACTCCTAATTTTAGCAGAAAATATCAACGATTTGTCGGGTTTCACTTCGGACCCCCTCCCAAAGATTAAGCCGTATTGTGCACCGCCAAATCACAAAATCATAACAAATGAATAAACAAGTTTACTCGTGATAAGATATAGAATGATAACACAGTAACCTGAGAGATATCATCGACTAAAAGTGAGTTTCCGACCCGCCACACTTTATATTTGTTAAACCCCCAAATGCACCCGGAAATGTAATTGTTTAACCAAGTTTTGCTTAAGGCCGAATTAACTTATTATGCTTACACGTGATAGCGAATAAAAAAAAAAATATTAATACAGTAACCTGAGTGAGATCATCTATCAAAATTGAGTGTTCCAACTTTTTTTTACCGAGTTTGTGTGGAAAGAGGTCCCTATGCTCCATGAGATATATTTTATCCAAGATTTTTACAATGCACGAAGTGTCTGGTTCATTGCATCTGAATCTGAACGTGGCGAAATGATTTTACCCTTATATTGTGTTAGAAACGATTTATGGAACATCGTTTATGATATAAGGGTAAGGGTCCCTAAAGAGTTTAGTGTGTTATCAATTTCGATCTAACAAAGCTTGATAGAAATTATGTCAACACTGCAGTGTGTAGATGTAAGGGTATTTTTAAACACAAATCAGTGATTGTTTGTCGCATTTATGATTACTTCAAAGGAAACGAGTTCATCGAATCAATAATGAATAATAATACATCTTACGATGTTTAACATGGCATACGTGCACATTAGATATAATGATCTCAAAACAAACAAACGAATAAAGACGTGACAAAAGAAGGTCATCAAGAAGTCATCGTCAACGTGTGTGATAAATTCACATGCCTTCTGATTTATCAAGATTGGGATATTTTGAAGAAATGTCTTTCCTAAAACTTAGACCACGTAGATATAACGCGGTTATATATGTAATTAAGTAATCAATAAAATAATGTTAATAAAAATAGTAATTGGTCACGTACAGAAGTCGTAAAGTCATTTTATGTTAAAGATAGTGTATAGTATGGGAAACGTATACAAAAATCAAGCACGATATGTATAGAACCATTATACCGCAATACACTGCCTTGACATTTATAATTATAAAATCATCTCTATGAAGGGAGATGTGAGTTAGTCTAGCGGTAAGTTCACTTGGTCTTCGCCTAAAAACTGGCTCAGGCGGACTCCGGTTCAAAAGTGAGTCATGTATTTCGGATGGTGATGTCAAAGGTTGGTCCCCAGACATAAATAATCGTGTCTGATTGATAAACGTCTGTAAAAAAACCCAATTACGCACATCATTGTTTTGTCTTCATCGTTTTGTAAATGATAACAGGCCATCTATTATATTTGTTATGCTGTTATCAATTATCGTTTTATCATCTATACAAGAATCTTTTGTTTTAAATATTTGTTAATGAACGTAGAGGAGACAAAGATAAAGCGTGTTTGTTGAGTAGAGTGTGTTCGAGAGAGAGAGAGAGGGGGGGGGAGAGAGAGAGAGAGGGGGGAGGGGTGAGGGAGCGAGAAAGCGAGCTAAACATATATTTAAAAAGAAAATTGTCAGGAATACACGCACTGTAATTTATATATTTATTTTTTTATTTTTTGGTGGGGGGCTTTTAGCGGAGGGATGGGGAAGGAAGTGGGCTGGAGGAGGGGGGAGGCAACCGACCCGTTCCCCAATCGTGCTTGTAGCCCCTAATTGTGTTTTTGTGCTTTCTTTCAATTTGTAGACCCAAGAGGTATACTTTAAAAAACTTTGACATACCCGGTTCTACTTTTCCTTTCTTTTATTATCTAGTATTATTATCTATTATTGTCTTTATTTTGCTCTTCAGATATCGGAATTGTACCCCCCTCCTTTGAGAAAATCCTGGATCTGATAAATGATGCAATTAGTATCATGATTTATTGTTTTGTTTTGTTTTGATAAGGTCTACTTACGTGCGGCCATCGCTCAGGATGTCGTATCAAGAACAGGATCAGTATTCAACATCGCTTTCACCGCCGGTTTGGGGGTCGTTTTCGCCATCTACTCCGGCTTCGGGGTCTCAGGTAAAACTCTACTGCCGATAACACACGAGACCGAAAACCAACTAGGCCAAAAACGTCGGTCTGACATGTCTACTGGAAAATTATCAGCTGGTTCACGAGACCGGTTGTCGATCTTGCAGGCTTACTGACAACTTTGACCTTGCCCTTTATTCTCATTCCATGGCTGCAAAATCATAACAAGTATGATATCATCTTAAAGAGGAATAAACATACTGTCTAATGATAGTAAACAAAGCGGTGTTTATCCCATGACATGAGAGACCTAATCGATCAAACTTGAGTTTCCAAACTTTTTTGGGGGAGGTTTACATTGATACTTGTTGTGGTCTAGTAAATAAGTCACCCGACTGCAGATCACAAGGTACGGAGTTCAAATCTCAGCCCGGCACTAACGTCCTTTGGCAAGACGTTAATCTACATTTACCACTCTCCACCCAGGTGTTAAATGGGTACCCGGTAGGATGCGATATAGTTTGCTCAGCATTGTAAGCGTCTGTAAATTATTAATGACGCCTGGCTGGAATGCTCCCCAGGGAGTGGAGAATGTGCATACGTTGTGTGTGGGCAAGCCTGAATCCGATGACCGGGGTAATATCTGTAAAGCGCTTACAAACATCGTCGATGTATTAAGCGCCATATAGAAGCGGAATATTATTATTATTAATACTTTCTGTCTTTATATCTGCGTTTTTTTATTTAGGGGGTCACATCAACCTTGCCGTATCAATAGGAGTAGCTGTTTTAGGAAAAGTATCATGGAAAAGGGTTCCTCTCTACTACTTAGCCCAACTAGCGGGTGGGTTCATCGGAGCTTGGCTAGTCTATCAAGTTTACCAAGGTGTGTAAAATATCTTTGAGAAACCGATATTCGACATAGTTTTCGACGTCTAGCATATTCAAATTTATGGATGTTTCTTTCCTGGGGACCTAGTGACGAGGTATTCCATTAACCTGTTACTAATGAATGAACTACAATACTTGGAATCCAGTCTCGGTCTGTATACATTACTTGTTGCCTTGTCGTGCAAGCCTTTGGGCAAGCTTTCAGAATAGGGACTTTTAGATTTGCACGACGAGAACGTGGACTGCCAAGGCACTGGCCGGTGCCCGGCAGTCCACGTTCTCGTCGTGCAAATCTAAAAGTCCCTAATGTCAAGAAAACCGGTCTATTGGTGCTAAATGGATCTGTTTTCAAAATAGTCTTCATTAACGCACTCTAGAAGACTGACATATGTATATATTGTTTTAATTGAGTGGGAGATGTAAGCGACCAAAGTAGATAGTAAAAGGGTAGAGGGTCATGATAGACATTTCTGGAAGCGGGTTACATTGAAGAAAAAAAACCCTGTGTTCTCTGTTTTTTGATAAACCAACAGCCGATGTTGAAATACTGTCTAATTGAAAAACGTGTGTGTGTGTGTGTGTGTATTGGATTTTTACAGACGTGTATCAATCAGATATGATTATTTACGTCTGGGGACCGACCTTTAACGTCACCATCCGAAAGACGTGACTCAGTTTCGAACCTGCGTCCTCGGCTGAATCAGTTTGTAACTTCCACTGTTAGCTGGATTAAGTATTAAGTGAGTTTTAAGTATTTAGTCTTCCACATTTTGGGAAGCTTGTGAAAGAACTAAGAAACATTTATAACATACCTTAGAGCAATCAACAATTTCTGTATAGATATTGATTCTGTAACGAATCCTTTCTAATAGAATCAAAATGCTAGAACATTATTCGTAGAATCAAAGTGATTTCAGGTGTCGGGTGAATATCAGCTTTCTATTTACACTTCAGGTTGAGAAACTATTCTAATATTCATTTCATTATCCAGAAATAATTAGCAGGAACCATTACCTTTATTGATGTTTCATCTTCCTTAACTGTACAACAGACGCCTTTGATCATTTTGACGGTGGATCGCGTCAAGCGTTTGGCGAGAATGGGACGGCAGGAATCTTTGCCACATTCCCGCAACCTTACCTGTCTCTTAAGACCGGATTCTTTGAATCGGTAACTATGTAACATGCATCTTTAATGTTCTTTTAATACATTTCTTGTTTTATCTCGATTCACATACATGTATAATGTGATCGACTCCTTCAGATTACTTTTTATTTTTCACTTTTTGCTTCTTCTTAATCACTTGAGGCTCGAAGGGCCATTTCGTTGAATCATTAAACGAAATACAATAAAATCACATCTAACCGGATTTGCTCCCTACACATATACGTATTTCCCAAAAATGTGCTTTATAGGGTATCTGTATGATATCCCATCACCCAATCTAAATAACGTGGCACCCCAGCACTGGCAAAATCGAAGTACATTAGTATTCAATTTATGTTTATCACGCTTAGACATAAAATAATGCATTGGGATCTTATCACCTGCACTGTCATGCGGTTACCAAAAAAGAAGGCATTATTAATTAGAATGATTACGTTATTCATACACAGATATATATCAGACTAGTTTGATGTTAATTAGGATCCCGTAAGTACTGGCATTATATTCTATTCTATTTCCAGGTTTTGTGCACAGCGCTATTTTTAGCCGCTATAGGTGCGGTGTTGGACCATCGCAATACCCCTCCCCCTCTCAGCTTCGCACCTTTCTTCTTTGGTTTGATAATATTGGCCCTCATCATGAGCCTTGGTCATAATGCGGGAGGAAACCTGAATCCTTCGATAGACCTATCGGGACGTCTTCTTCTGGCTGCAGTGGGGTACGGCAAGGAGGTCTGGGTGTAAGTCATTTCCATCTTTGTCAAAATAGAAAAAGTTTACCATGAGTACATAGTCATATGATTAGGTTAGTTGTAAAATCGAGTTTCAAAACTTTGTAATATGCCGAGATGGGAGTTAAAGATAAAGTTGTACAATAAAAACCAAAGTGACTGTCATCTTCAACATCCTGACCATCATTACAATATTTGAGGCCTATATCATCTTACCATAGTTATTTTCCTCAGCATTATTTATATCATCACCATCATCATCATCATCATCATCATCATCATCATCATCATTATCATCATCACCATCACCACCACCACCTCCATCATCATCACCACCACCACTACGATCATCCTCATCATCATCACCATAATCAGCATCATAATCATTATTATCATCATCATCACCATAGTCACCACCATCACCATCATCATCATCATCATCATCATCATCATCACCATCATCATCATCATCATCGCCTAACCATCATCATCACCCCGCTTAAAATGACACTTCCATGCAATACATTATCATTACAATCACCAGTGTTGCGATTCATATCCTTTAACAGACCCGATGGTGTTCATTGGTGGTGGATACCCATCTTAGGACCCGCCATTGGGGGTGCTTTGGGATCCTGGGCCTACTACCTCGCCCTCACCCTCCACCATCCTCCTCTTGATGTGAAAGAAGATGCAACAGACTACAACGAAAATATAGGTACTACTATTCACCTTTCCGATCCTTATCGTCTTTTAACAGCAGTAAATATACATTACGGTGTAGTTATAGTCTATGCTTTGCATGACCAGGAGGTAACCACATTTTTCACAAATTTAAGTTAAAGCGAAATTACACACACAATTAATGTATAAATAAATATCAAACAAACAAAATAGTGTGTCATAAGGCTTTCAAATTGCCGACAGATCAGATTTTAGAGCTCGCCTCTCGCAAAAAAGCAAACGAAAATTATGGATGTGCTGCGTTGACATGTGATCTCATGTGTAAGGGGGGGGGCGCAAGGGGGTCTGCAGCCCCTAACAATTTGAAACTACAAAATAATGTTCGGAAAACAGTTACCACATTATTGAGCAGTTAGGTGGTCTCTTCAGTTATTCTTCATATCCTGCCTGGTATACATTAACGGCGATCTGTCGAAAATACTGTAACAATCCAGATATACATGCAACTGAATAATACTTAGCTATGTTAAACACACACCCAACTCTATCTCTAACCAAGCAGTTTGTTGTTTCCTTTCATTTTTATAGAGCTTGAGAAGAAAGATGGAATCAACCACACCAGCACTGCTGAGATTCAATGTGAGCTTTCTCCCATATAACATTAAAAGGCTGATTCAAAGTGCAGGGAAGACCTATATCATAAACGAGCTGATTACAATACTTCAGTATTTTAAATCGAATTTGTGTACATTAAGATACTTCGACTATCTGTTTCTAACCACGTTCACCTTGTTTCTGTTCTTCGTGTCGTCTTCGTTGTAGATGTTATTGTTGTTATTGTTGCTGTTATTATTTTAGTTTATTGTTGTTGTTATTGTTGTTTTTATTGTTGTTGTTGTTGTTGTTGTTATGTATCATTCCATTTAGGAATATTTACGCCAATAGTTATAGAAGACCTATGTGAAGTCAGAAACTTTCTCGACATAAAAGTCGCCTATAAATGACACCCATTACAGTGGTAAGAAAATTATCGCATTTTTCCAAACATGTTGAGAGTAGCGAACAAGGTGATGAAGGTTTAACAAAATTGCATTGTCAACAGGAAGGTGTAAATATTTTTGCTCATTCGCTTCTTTTCGCTTCGCTTTGCTTCACTCGCAAAATTTAGAAATGTTGAAAGGCGGTATTAGGGCAAGAGACGCCATCCGCCGTGGGGAATCGAGCTGTCAATTCATTCAAATTCAAATAAACATTTATTTTCTTCCATTCAATTTGACAACATATTTGACATCTGTTCAAACAATACAATTTATACTTAGGAACATAAATGTAATTTAAGAACTTGTATTACAAGGAAGAAGGCGCGAGTCCCGGTAAGCAAAGCTTGTAATGGGTACGCCCGAATACACAACTACATAATATACATTATAAATAGAAGAAAGGAAGAAAGGGATAGGCAAGGAGGAGGAGAGGATAGAGAGCTTGGAGAAAGAGAAAAGAAGAGAAGAAGAAGAGGACTGCAACATAGTAGAAATGGAATGTATGGCATGCACAAACAACATAATGGCAAGATATAGGTGAGGGGTATATAATGTGGAAATATTTTACTGCATTTTTATAGGATAATACTGGATTTATCACCCTACTTCTGTATGTGTATCGATATAACAGTAATAAAAGATTAACAGGATATATATGCAAAATGAAAGGTGTAAATATTTTTGCTCATTTGCTCATCCGCTTCGCTTCGCTTTGCTCGCAAAATTTAGATATGTTAAAAGGCGGTATTAGGGCAAGAGTCGCCATCAACCATAGGGGAATCGAGTCATTACGTCTATGATTGTTATTTAATATAATTTAAAAATATTTGAGGGCAAGAAACATTCGATAATCTTGACCAATCGCAAAATTTTCAGGTGCGAGAAAGTTTCTGCTTTTTAGAGTAAATCTCATGTTATAAAAAGACTTATTATATATATATATATATATATAATCGGTTACAATTACAAAGTATATTTCCATTTCTTCAAATGATTTTATTTCCCATAAAGAATGTTGACCCCCAAAAAACATAATTGGAGAAAACCATCATTGTAGAAAAACACTGGAGAAAAACAGTGGAGAAAAGCATCATTGTAGAAAAACAGTGGAGAAAACCATAATTGTAGAAAAACACTAAAGAAAAAACAATGGAGAAAAGCATCATTGTAGAAAAAACAGTGGAGAAAACCATCATTGTAGAAAAACAGTGGAGAAAAACAGTGGAGAAAAGCATCATTGTAGAAAAACAGTGGAGAAAACCATAATTGTAGAAAAACACTAGAAAAAACAGTGGAGAAAACCATAATTGTAGAAAAAACTGGGGAAAATCATTGGAGAAAAACGTCCTTACTTCTAAAGAATCACACAAACCTCCCTATCCTTTGTCATACCATGAACTTCTGATAGAGGTATCGTAGTCGAGTGATTTAAACACTTGGCTGGAGATGTAAAGGTCATATCTTCGAACCCCGGCAAGGCACTTACAATTAACAACTGCACCATTCATATACACCTTCTAAATTGTAATGCTTTTGTGTGTTTTTTGTAACTTAAGAATGAAGTGTGGACTGGTTGAATTAGGGCCTTTCTTGAATACTTTTAGATGCAAGCTTTAATAGATCACAATCTCAAGAAAATTAAATCGGGACAATTCAATTTTTCACCGACTTAGAAAATTACGAAACTTGGCAAGGGTATGAATAACTGAGTTGTTAACTGCATCTACATCGCTTTTCTCCATCTAGGTGCGCTACTCTCCAGCTAGGTGTTAAATGGGTACCCCATAGGATGCGAAAGACCTTTGTGGTTTGTTCAGCATTTTGAGCGGCTGTAAAATGGCACCTGGATTAAATGCTCCCTCCCCAGGGAGTGGAGAATGTACATACATTGTGTGCAGTCAAGCCGGAATCCGACTACATCTATAAAGTGACTCGGTAACATTGTTGAAGGTTGATGAAAAAACTGCGTCATTTTTGTATGAAATGTTATTTATTATATTTCTTCTACTGTTCTTACCCTCTAACATGCACAAAATCCTGAAAAAAATCTCAAACTACAAAGATATATATGGTTTCTTTGAAGGCGTCACTGTGCAACACCCTCTAACAGTAAATTCTCCTAACCATTTTTGAATTTTCCCAACCGTTTTTCCATGAAAATAAGACATAAGACAGGCTTTTTAAAATGTTTCAACACTAAAATGTCTGGAATGGTATACAGAGCCAATTCGTTGCTTTGTGACGATTTACATTCACCTAAAATGTAATTAAATTGTAATAATATAGTTGGGGGAATTAAGGAATCGATCAGATCAGTTTTTCCCAATTTTTATCATTAATAATGGTCTGTTTCCACTCAAACTTTCAGATTGTCTTTAATAGTACATCTAGCATTGAAGTCACTACCTTAGCACCATTTTCTCTCATCTGAACAATGTTACCAAGTCCCTTTAAAATGCTTTGAAGTCATGGTCGATGTAGTAAGCGGTATAAGCCGAGATTATTATTATACTAACTGTTATTATTATTATTATAATGATGATGATGATTATTATTATTATTATTATTAATATCATTATTGTCCTAAATGTTGTTATTATTTGTTTTAAATATCATTATAATAATGATTATCATAACCATTATTGTTCTTGTTGTTGTTGATATTATTATTATTATTATTATTATTATCTACGTATAGGCCTGGAAAATTATGTCACCAAAGAAGCCAAAGAAGAGTATAGGGTAATATACATAATCATAAGCATCAGCATTAGCTCAATGTACTTAACGAATGGAGGTTAGTGTATATATCTCTCAATCTGCCTTTTCGAAATAACTTCTGATTATATGTCTGGAAATGAACTTTTGTATTCAAAATTGTTCTGAAATAGTTTCATACATGTACATTTGTTGTTGCTGCGTAACACAATTTTTGAAGAAAATAAATAAATATTGCTAATGCCAAAATCATGCTTCTGTAGATGTCGTTTAATTTTGAATGTTTTAGTTTCCATATTTTCTCTGTTTTGACTGACAAATCTCTTAAGCGCCGACGGGATATCTTTGGATTATTTTGAATTGAAGTGTCGGACCAATTTGTCAACATGCTAACAGAAGAAGAAAAAATCCTTTAGAAAAAAGGGCAAAGGGTTCTTAGAGTTTTTTAAACTTACTGGCGTATAGGTAACAACCAGATAAAAGTTCTTTCTTCTTCAATTAAGTAATACAAACGCACATACATAAGAAAATATAGATTTGTCGAAAGAAAATATTCATTGGGTGAGCACCGTCAACCCCCCCCCAAACACACACACTTCTAGTGGAGACATTGGCGGCTTTTAAACTTAATCAATCAGAGGAAATGTGACTTTTTATAACGCTCATGTTTTTTTAAAAATAAAATAGGTTTTATTGTAGTTGTTTTACAGTCGTCAAGCATTAGAATAAGTTATCGACTAATATTCCTTTCACCCTAATTATCGAATGTTATTTATTAACATTACAATGACTGGGATACGAAGAGGCTTACGTGCAGAATGACATCTCATCAGGTCCATAATATCTCGTGGGAGCCTATATATGTGCCTATATAAACTTTTATTGTGGATGTGCCGTTTTTTAATAATGACTGTCTGAAAAACACTTTATTTCTTTATTCTAACACGCGCTCAACAGGGGTGCATTTATATTATTTTGAAGTGAAGTGTCGGACCAAATTTGTTGACCACGTTAGCAGACAAAAAAAAAATGGCTAGAAAAAAAGAGGAAAGTGTCCTTAAAATTTGTTTGATTTACTGACTTAGGTAAACCAGATGAAAGTGTTTTTTCAATAAGTAATACAAACGCATATACTAAAGAAAACATGGATTTGTGGACATAAATATTCAATGGTTGAGCACTGTCTCCCCACACACACACACACACGCACGCGCGCAGACACACACTTCTAGTGGAGACCCTGACGACTTTTAAACCTAATCGATCAGAAGAAATATGACTTTTTTATAACGCATATGCTTGTTATAAAAATTAAGTTTTATGGTAGTTGTTTTCCTGTCGTCAATCATTAAAATAAGTTATCGAACAATATTCCTTTCACCCTAGTCATCAAATTGTAATGATTAACATTACACACAAAAAAGGAGGAAAAATCATTCAACTTGGAATTTGTCAATGTATAAGCCTCGTACACAAGTCTCTCTTGAACACAATCGCAAAGACTTTCGAAAAAAAAAATTTCATTAGTCTAGAAAATCACCTAATATTGAAAGATGCAAACATGACAAAGACGCATAACCTAACCCGAACATGATTTCAATGGAATATACAAAAGAATGAGCAGTGCATGTATCTCGTTGGAAATATTGAAAGCAACTTTAGATGAAGAAAGACGAACTTGAGCTGGAAGCCTGACTGCTGAGAGCACAGCATTCTTCCAGAATCTCGGGTAAAGGTAAAGTATGACATGAACATATTTACATAATTCTCTCCCGGATAGAGACAGAGGGTGTATAGTGGGGAGGGGGAGGAATGTTGCTCAAATCCTAAATCATGCTGATGAAGGAGTATTTTTTTCCTTCTATTTATCCTCTTTCGAGGGACTTTATTTGTTCATATCATAAAATAACAGCTATTTACAGCAATGTTTATATACAGAATTCATGCAATTGTAACATATCATATATGGTACAAAACATGAAACTAATGTGACATAATCACTAACTAAAATATTGAAAATATTTTTGTTACTTCGTTTGTATCGAATTTCTTTTGATTACATTTCATATCGAGATAGGTGCGAATTTCTACCTTTGATTCTTTTATCAAATATACAGCATGTATCCTGTGCTTTTCACTTCCAAAACATTCTCTAATATAGTTTCTATAGATAACAAACTGAGCAAAGTTTAAAATAAGATTGATTTCTCTTTTCTCTATTACATGACCTATTAAAAGAATTTTTTCGTTCAAAAAAATTCTTAAATTAGACAAAGTATCGATTAATTTGGATACAATCTTCCAAAAAATCGAAACCTTCTAACAAGCCAGGAGAAGGTGGTTAGTTGTATCTGGGATCTTACATATTATATCACATAGATTATTATATTTAATCTTCCATTTACATAAATTGTCTTTACTGGGTAATATTCTATGAATAAATTTCATATGATGAAGGAGTATAGCATGTAGAGTTTATTATCACCCTTATCCAGATAACGTTGCGGTTAAGCGTTTTTCTTTATCTTCTCTCTCTCTCTCTCTCTCTCTCCCTCACCCTCTCTCTCTCTCTCTCTCTCTCTCTCTATATATATATATATATACTGACATTTTTGGCCTACTTTTGAACAGAAAAATAGAGCCAGAAAGCCTTTCTGTATCACTATTTAGGATTATAATTTGGAAGCTCCAACCCCCCCCCCTCCTCCAACACAAAAAGTGGAGTCATAAAACACTCTCAATTTAATCACTAGATCCCAAGACATTAATCTAGGATTGGTTTAAGATGATATTATATCTAAAAGTCTATAAACCTTTATTGTGGATGTGCCTTTTAAAAATAATGACTGTCTGTAAACACGTTATTTCTTTATTCTAACACGAAACAATTTGTTCTTCTTTGAACTTTGTTCCTGCAATAGCTAATACTCATTACTATAATGTCACTCTGGGGCTCAATATTGAATCATAAATGCGGGTATCTATTAGCATAATTATACTCTGGGGTGGTTCATATTTGTGTAAATGTTACATAAATCAATTATTGCAAGACCCAAATCAAAGGCCAAAAAACTTATATGACATTTAAAAGTTATAGCAACAGCCTGTTAAATTGATAAGCCACAAAATTACGACTTTTTTGTGTGGCTTACTTTTTTAATATCTCCTTTTTCTTTTTCCTTTTTTTTTTTGCTTGATCATCATCATCATCACCATTTTATTATCATCATATTTTTTTTTTCGAAACGGAAACATTACTTTTATTGATTTTAAATTATCATTGTTTACTCTTTTTTTATATCATGTTTATGATTCAATAGATTTAAAGACAAATCTTTACAGAATTGAAGCAGTTAATCTCGCTTTAATATCAACCATATGGAACAAGATCAATGAACTATTAGAAATATGTGAACGGTAACACCTGACAGGGCGTTTTATTATTATTATTTTTTTAATTATTATTTATTTGGCCATAAAAATCAGAAATTCACAGGATATATATACAAAGTCAACATAGTACATGTAAATATAATTATCTTTAAAAAAAAGAAATAGAGAAAGAGAAAGAGAAGGAAATGAGAAGCAAGGAGAAGAGGAAAGAAATGGTTACCTATGGGCCAGGGTTTGCAAAAGTGAAATGCTTCACTGTTGCCCAGAGGCATATATTACAATCAGCACAAATTATTATCTTGGGCGTAACGCACTTAATATAACACGTTCATGTAGTTGGAGTACGCAAATAATTCGTGTAAATACAGGTATAGCCTATATAGTTCTCTTAGATTTCTTATGATTCTAACAAAATAATGTTATCATGTAATGTAGTCCGAATATGATTCAGCATACATTAATATCTCCTCCGATATATTTTCGGTTACACAAAATATAAAGACGCGCATCGTCTCGTAGCTACATATTAACTATATAAAATTGATATGTTTGTTTTCATAACATCTTCTCAATTTCTCACGCTAAAGCTACTGAGGATAACAAACTTTACTTCTCGTACCATTCGCGAATATCTCTTTAAAAAAACCCATTTCTTTTGCCTCCTTCTCCTTCTCCGCAAACCTCGTGTACAGTCGTATATTCATGATAATGCGTGTTAAAGATACTATGTCCCTTTTGCAGCCAACATCACATTCTGTAGAACTTTGCAGGAATCATGAATATGACATGAATGTCCTATATGTGAAATTATGTTAGCACTGTCCTAGTATTCAAATTATGCAAGGAAACCCGTTTACTGTATAGACTTCACTGTCAGACATTATTGAGTGACTGACTGACTTCTTTTTTTCTTTGATAATAACATACATAAATATACCATGATGTATGTACGAATTACTTGATTAATAAAAGTTATAAAAGAAAAAAAAATAACATACATAAATGACCTGTAACAGGTACATGAAGCATTTGTCTACATCAATAACCCACTACTTGTAATGGCCAAAATTAAACTGATTGAGTCTTTGCGCAGCACAAAACATTCGAACATTCGGTACAAGGGTCTGAAAATCAGACTATTTACTTAAGTGTTTGCAATCACTTATGTCGATTTGACAACTAATCGTCGTTATTTTCCCACAAAAAGACATTTTCAAGCCCTTTCGTTTTGACAGAAGTTCTAAATTAGTATTATATTTCAAATGCCATTGGAATTTAACCTTTTCATTTTGTTTGCCCTGCAAATGGGACATAGTACCGTTAAGGTACTTAATTACATAATAAACTGAATTCAGTAACTCTTGTTGCCACATGCCACGTCGAAAGTGATGCATCAAATCGGTAGTAGATGTGAACTGTGATGATGATGAGGATGATGATGGTGGTGGTGGTGGTGGTGGTGGTGGTGGTGGTGGTGGTGGTGGAGGTGGTGGTGGTGGTGGTTGTGGTGGTGGTGATGATGGTGACGAAGATTGGGGGTGATACAAGTGATTATGATGATGATAATGATGATGACAAAAGAGGACTCGTGGTAATTATTGCCTTTTCAATGGTTGTCAACATTCTAAATTCAAAATAACATCCAAGATGGCCGTTTGTACCCCCCTTTTCCCTGTTAAAACAAAAACAAGCCACATGTACATGTCATTTCTTTCACTATTTTAAACTCTTATCATCTCTCACTTTCACCTATTTTTCTGTGTGATTTAGGTGGTAGTGGTGGAAATGAGGTTGTTGTTTTCAGCTCAGCACATGCTCACAATAGAATTGCATTCTTTCATACAAGCACGTATGATATAGCAACTTCTAGGTGGTCAGCTCTGATGAAGCTACATACCACTGTCTCTTGTTAGTTCACTAATGATTGACAGATGATGTCACAAGATGAATGAGATCTGGAGCATTTTTTTAGAGTGGATCTTAGCAGGTCTGAGAAAATTATTTTTTTTAAGTATTAACGAATCTATGATATATATTTAGATGTTTGAATAACAAAATATGAGTTGTATGCAGCCCTGTACATCAAGAGGAATCAAATTATATTTGGATGTCACCCGACATTTAATATCAACCATATGGAACAAGATCAACGAACTTTTAGAAAGAATATGTGAACGGTAACACCTGACAGGACGTTTTGTATAATGTTATCATGTAATGTAGTCCGAATATGATTCAGCATACATTAATATCTCCTCCGTTATAGTTTCGGGTACAAAAAATATAAAGACACGCATCGTCTCGTGGCTGCATATTAACTATATAAGATTGATATGTTTGTTTTCATAACATCTTCTCAATTTCTCACGCTAAAGCTATTGAGGATAACAAACTTTTCTTCTCGTACCATTCGCGAATATCTCTAAAGAATTTCCATTCCTCTTGCCTCCTTCTCCTTCTCCGCAAACTTCGTGTACTCTCGTATATTCACGATAATGATAATACATTACATAATAAACTGAATTCAGTAACTCTTTTAGCCACATGCCACGTCAAAAGTGAATCGGTATAGTAGATGTGAATTGTGATAATGATAATGATGATGATGATGATGATGATGATGATGATGATGATGATGGTGGTGGTAGTGATGGTGGTGGTGTTGGAGGTGGTTGTGGGTGCTTAAAGTAGTGGCGGTGCATGGTGGTGGTGGTGGTGGTGGTGATGATCAAGGTGACGAAGATGGAGGGGGGGGGGTGATACAAGTGATTATGATGATTATGATAATGATGATGATGACAAAAATGGAAGTGGTAATTTGTCTTTTCAATGATTGTCAAAATTTTAAATTCAAAATTATATCCAAGATGGCCGTTTTGTACCCCCACTTTTTTTCCCTGTTGAAACAAAAAGCGCCACGTGTACCGTCTCTGCATTCCTAATTTTATAGCGAGTATTTGCACAGAGTAGATTACAGAATAGTCAGGTGACATTAGGGCTATAACAATGACAGTGTAGAGGTTGCAGTAATAATGGCTTAACACCATGAAACATTGATTAAGTTCTTTTACTTTTCCCAATTCAATAAGACTGACAATATATAATGAGGATTACATCAAAATTGAACAGTAAAAGTTGTTGTTAAATGGATAAAAGTAAGCAAAGAATATAAATAAGATACAGAAATGATGGTAGCATATTCTATTATTTTGTGTATCCATGGTATTAATCAATCTTTTCTCAAAACCTCATCCTTGTTCATACTTGATACAGTATTAACTATATATTCTTGACTTATTAGTAATGAGCATAGTTATGGAACACATCTATGTATCGTTCAATTAGCTTACTATATTAACATTTTCTATGTCCAATTTATTTACCTTATATGTGAAATATATAAAGTGAAGCACGGTTTCGATCATGGAACAATTCTGAAACGAAAACATTAATTTCTTGCTTCAAATATATCATTCTTTTTATTTTTTTAATGATTGTATAAATTCACGCAAAATATTTACAGAATTGAAGCAATGAATATTGCTTTAATCTAAGCCATATGGAATGAGATTGACGATTTTTTAGAAAGGATTTGTGAAAGGTAACACCTAACATGGCATTTTACATATTACACTCAGCAAAAATCATGATCTTAGTCGTGACGCACTTCATGTAGTTGGGGCAAAACAATTTATATAGCCTATAGCTCTCTTGGATTTCTTATGATTCGAACAAAATAATGTTATTATATAAGGTGGTCCGAATGTGATTCAGCAAAAACTACTAGATCTCCTCAGTCATGTTTTGGGGGCAACAATAACTGTAGCCCTACGTGCAAATTGATCCTTTTATGTCGCCATATTTATTTCTTTCTTTTTTCTCTCTTTCTTTCTTTCTTTCTTTCGCTTACAACAGCAGTTCATTAAAAATCTGCGAGGATGATAATGACGACGATGGTGGTGGTGGTGGTAGTAGTGGTGTTGATGATGTTGATGATAATGCTGATGATGATTGTGGTGATAATGTCGATGATGTTAGTGTTGGTGGTGATGATGGTGATTGCGGTGGTGGCAGTGGTGGTGGTGGTGGTGGTGATGATGATAACGATGACGATTATAGTAGTGGTGGTGATATTGGTGGTGATGACATTGATGATAATGTTGACGATGATTGTGGTGATAATGGCGATTTTAGTGGTGGTGGTGATGATAGTGGTGGTGGTGTTGATGGTAATGGTGGTGATGATGATGATAATGATGACGATAATGGTGGTGATAATGAGATGATGAGGAGAAGGAGGAGGAGAGGGGTGATGAAGGAGACGAAAGAAGAAGCAGAAATGTTGTACCTTTTCAATGGGTCGTCTTAACATACGAAATTTGGAGACGGTCGTTTTGTAACCCACCCCTCTTCCCCGTTGAAAAAAGGTGCCACGTGTACCGTCTCTGCGTTCCTATAGCGAGTGTTTGTACAGAGTATAGTCATCATACATAAGGGATATTATAATAACAGAGTTGAATGAGCTTACAGTAATAATGTTTGAATACCATGAAACATTAATTTTCTTTCCCCAATTCAATAAGATTGGCAATGATGTAATGAGGATTATAAACAAAGAGTATAGATATGAAATAGACATAATGGTTGCATATTTAACTATTCTGTGTATTCATGGTATTGATAAACTACTTCTCAAAACCAAATATCCCTTTTTCATACCTGATACAGTATCAACACGGAGCGCCTTGAGCACATTGCGTGGTGGATATGTGCGCTATATAATGTCAAATTTTAATTATTATTGAAAGAGACCAGCCTCGAACTCAGATATTTGATGTCTGGTACAAGGTCTCGACTCCGAGACCAAAATTTTAATGCTACATGAATGAAATCAAAAGTTTTCCTTCCGTTAACTTGTCTCCAGAATCTAAGTATCGACTGCATCTTTATTATTTATTGCCTATTGCAAATTCAAGATACACTTTACTGTAACGTTCATACAGATTTTGTACATGCCTATTTCATTTACAGATGATTATTAAAAAAAGAAACACACAAACAAAAACCCTGAAAGCTAATGGCATACAAGAAACACCGAAATATTGTCGGATGAAAATAATCAAGTTTTTAAAGTAAGTGGCAGGCAATCTGACATTAATTTGCTCCTTTGACGTTACCTCTAGGCGTCAAAGACGGATTGTTACGATTGGATCACGATCAGGTATTAGACTAGTCCACATTCTGTCCGTTTATATATATATTTTTTTATTCTTCAATCATACGCATCCCCTTCACAGCGCGGTGTCTCCACTCATCGCCGAACAGTACAGAATAAGAGGCAAGGTCTACTGCCAACGTTGAGGGTGTGTTATTTTTTCAGCTGATTGGGCGCGCGACACGGAAACGGTCCACAAGCTGGACTAGTATTAGACCTATATTAGACAAGTTTGGGGGTCAGAGGTAGGGTAGGTAACGTAGGTTTATATAATAAAAATTATGTACGGTTGTGGCCAAGAGTTGGACTTATGAAGTAGCATTTGAAATTGCCCGAGAAGCAATGATTTCGATGGAGCATTATAGATTATAATGTGGTATCGTCGAGGGGTCACCCCCGGCAGGTAGGCGACGCCCCTGAACCCAATCTATTGGTGTAATCTGTCTCCCGCCCCCATCTCTGATTTCATTGACCTGACTGCATCACATTATATGCTTCACAAGGGATGACTTCTCAGCGCTGATCGATGATCACGCTACAAGCAAATAACAAGCCGGACAAAGTCCAACTCGGTGAACAAACATCGAGAAAAAAATGATATATGACTAAACAGTGACGAACCTGATACGAGCGCTCTGCTCAAATACGTCTGGAAGCAAAGGTCAAATACGACGGTATACCAGGAAGCTGTATATCCAACAATCTTGGGTATAGTCGAGGCTACTCCTGAATCCTGCGGGAATATGTTAGCGGACGTGAACATGCACTGTACGGATGTGAAATCAACATGGCGTCCTTAGTAACCAAGAATGCCTGGAGGTTAGTGATGTCTAACCCAGAGCCCTTGTCTGTGTTCATCACGATGACGTTACTTTTCACATCATGTTGTTCCACTGTAGGGATCAAAGTTGGTAAGTTCATAAACCAAAGACATATTCAATATATATTTCATTCTGTCGTCCCAGTGTAGATATATACAGCTTCTTAGATACTTGATTGGTTCACAGTGTGTTTCTTGGACTGCATATGAATTTTAGTAATCTAATAATCATATCTAAGATTAAATGGTTATTAGACCATATGGATATAGTAGACAAGAATAAAATGTGCGTTAGACAAACTGGGAATTAGACCGACTGGAAATTAGACTAAATGAACGATAGACTAAATGGGTAGTAGACTTTTTGGAGATTAGACAAGTTCATTTATTTACACTCATCATTGAAAATACAGAATATATACAATAGTCACATTTACAAATACAGAATAAACATACATAAATATCGTACATCCAAACAAAAACATAAAATAATGAGAGTGAAGGGATGAGCTAAAAAGGAGTATAGTCCTTATGCAAGAGTCCATCCCTCATATATAATATTAATAATATTCGAATTAAATGTCGGACTATTGGAAGCATGAAAATAAAAACAGGGGGTGGGTAAATAACTATTATCCTGATTGGTCATTAAACCAAATGATAAGTAGACGAAATGATTATTAGACCATGTGGATAGTATACGGGCTGGGCGTAGACCATATGGGAATAGACCAATTGGGTAGCAAACGAACTGATTGTAGACCAAACGGCTATAAACCAAGAGAATAACACAGCCACTTCAGGTAGCTCCTATATTTCCAATCCTATTTTTATGCACTACGATAATCTATACCGGCTATGTTGGCATTTTTTTCAAACCAGCAAAACTCCGAAAAATGTACTTATAAGGCACTCTCTTTAATATGAAAACAAGATTACAACTTTAAGCCAGATGTTTAGACAAAAATTATATACTGTTTCACACTTTACATATTATACTAGCTGTGACAAGCAGGCATGTCTTTAAAAAAAATTGTTCAATCACTTTTCCTTGTTACCCAGGCCTCGTGAAATTAAGTCTTGTATTTGATAAATTGACCGGATAGCAGCAGATAATGTGTCAACGATGATTTATGTATCAATGACAATGTTCATATGTTTTGGATAAATTTGCACGAAATATTGCGAAGGAGAATGGAGACAAAACATGGAGAATGTTTGTATATTTTTATACAAGCTGTTATATTTGAGGCTCAGCTTAGTTGTTTGATTTTATTCCCGCATTTTTAAATATGATAAAATTAACATACAAACTAGGTACATATATTTTATTGACAATAGTCAAAATACATATAAAATCATAATAATTATAAATCAATTGAATAATAATACGTTTAAAAAAAAACACCACATAGATGACAAATCATTTCAAAATTTGGAGAATGCAATAGAGTGCCATCTCAAGCCTGAGCTTCATGGAGCCACAGGAAAGGAATCTTATAATATATGGGCGACCAAATTATAATATATATAAAACATAGAGCTATATAATATAGCTCTATGATATAAAATCAGAAAAGAATGAATTATTACAGCCACATAATGAAAGAAATCATTTACTTTTAATTTTATAAAAGGCATAAAAAATGTATTATAATTATGTAAGTGTATACGTCTTTTTTTAAAGTGTTATATATGTTATTTTTTATGTAGGGCCTATGTGCATGTGTATGTACCCAAACATGGGACATTGTTTCTTTGAGTTATTTTGCTCTTCAGCGAGGCTTGTCACGCTACACAGCCTAATTTATCAATTTCACTTTATTCTCCGGGGATATTTTAATGGTCGATTGCAATCAGTTCATTTGAAAAATAAAACAAAAAACATCGAATTTCCCATGATATATTGATGAATATTATTGGCTCATCACAGTATTCTGTCTTACCTAAATACTCCATCATCGATTAATTCTTGTATCGATTTTCAAAGATCTTTGAAACGATAGCAGCATGATTAACATGTCAGTATTCACAATAACAATTTTATAATGATCAATGCATCGAACCGGGGAAACTATACAAAGTACCGCAACAATATACGCATATAACGTACCATTTATAGAATTTATGATGTAGAACATGCTTTGTTCAATCTATTCAATCAATAAGAATTTATAAGCTCTCGCATTATAGGTTGTATGTATACCTTCCCGAACACAATAGCAGTAAAATGAGATAACAAAATTTGAGATTATTTGAAACTAATGTAAAGAAGACATTTGCCGACACATGCATCGGTAATATACGTTTAAAACAGTTCTTTTGATGAATATCTGCTTCTCGGGGAGGGGGTACCATGACTCCTTTATTTCTCTTTTAACTGGTCGCAAATTAAGACTTTCTAAATATCAGTATCAACCTCGGTGTGCATCATTTATCATGCCTATGAAAATGTGCGAGTAGAACATTACTGCATAACGTAATCCGAACATGATTTTTTTTTATTCGATGTACATTAAAGGTACTATGTCCCATTTGCAGGCCAAAAAAATGAAAAGGTTAAATTCCAACGGCATTTGAAAGATAATACTAATTTAGAACTTCCCTAAAAAGGGGCTTGAAAATGTCTTTAAGTGGGAAAATAACGACTATTAGTTGTCGAATCGACTTAAGAGCTATAGAGCCAGTAAGTAATAGTCTGATTTTCAGACCATTGTACCGAATGGTCGTACGTTTTACGCTGCGCAAAGATTCAATCAGAAGTGGGTTATTGATGTAGACAAATGCTCATGTACCCTTTACAGCTCATTTTATGTATGTTATTACCAAAGAAGAAAAAGCCAGTCAGTCACTCAATAGTGTCTGACAGTGAAGTCTAGCAAGTAAACGGGTTTCTTGCATAATTTGAATATAGGACACTGCTAACGTTTAAATTTCACAGATAGGACATACATGACATATTCATAATTCCTGCAAAGTTCTACAGAATTTGATGTTGGCTGCAAAAGGGACATAGTATCTTTAACTTATTGCAATTGCCCTTTCGATGAATTTTTTTCTCGAAAGTCTTTGCGATTGTCTTTTTATCAATTTATTTTGTACGACTGCAGTTTATTTAGCATCCCACTGTGGCTCTGGGGTACCTACTGGAGTCGGGGGCCTCCTGGAAGCAGAAGACGGACTGTACTACAAAGATAATGTTGACTGTACCGTAACTCTGGCCGCCATCCCCACCCATAGGATGCTGATTCAATTCCATCGGTTTACTCTAGAGAGTGGCGTTAATGGTAAGTTGGATGTGTAGGAAGTGGGGGGTTAAGGTAGTTATCAGTTCTAGTGGAGCCAGAAGGGGGAGGGTTATACTACCAGGAGAATATTGACTGTACAGTGACACTGCATGGCCGCCGTTCCAAGATACAAGATCTTGAGTCAATTCCTTCGTTATATTCTAGAGAGCGGTGTTAATGGTAAGTGGGGAATGTGCACGAAGGGTAGTTGTGGGGGTGGGGGTGAAAAAACCCCCACACACAAAAACAAAAACCGACAAAAAAGGGCAAAAATAAAACAAACACTACATTAAAAACCCAGGAAAACTTTGTTTTTGCTCCTTCCTGCATCCCATATCTTATTGAGAAAGCACGGAGAGTGATTCCCGATATCATGTTCCCGCATGGGCAAATTAATCCGATAGGGAAGAGAATCAATGTTCTCAATAAGTCCTCTCGTAGATTAACTTTGTATGGTCTACTTTAGAGAGACAAGTTTAAAATGTGGAGTGGACGCAAGGAAGTTATCATTTTGCAATTCTTGATTAAGCTTATGGACATCGGCGATGTTTGCTAACGGTAAACATGGTAAAAATCATTTCCACTTTGATATCAATTGTGTTTAGAAATATAAAAATACAAATCAAGACATACCTATTACCGTCAGTACTTTGTAGGAAATAAAGTGTTCACATCCTCATCTCCATTCTATATGATGTATTCAGGTAAATGTCTCGACAGTTTAAGGTTTTTTGATGGCAGTACAGTGAACGACCCACCACTTACTCCAGAGCTCTGCGGACGTCTTACCCAGCTCCCAGCCTTCGTCTCCAGCGGTAGCAACACCACCGTAAGGTTTAAGACTGATGAAGGGGGACAGAGCTTCGGATTCGGGATCTACTTCACGCAGATCTCAGACGGTATAACCATATAACATCCATCTATTAGTATGTTCCTTGAATGGGGGTGGGGTGGATCTGGGTCTTATCGATACCATTCTCCATCTACAACTTTATCTGTATTCTTTCAGCAACTGTCCATTATGTCACTACCAACCCGTGGGTCCCTCTAGAGGAATGGGTCTGGTCTTCTCGATATAGTTCTCCATCTTACTCTAAAGATGTAAATCTAAAGATGTAATGGTCAAATACTAAGGTTTGATAGATTCTTGATAGCATATTGTCGGTCGCACAATACAGGCTCAGAAGTGAGAAGTATGTGGTCATCGTAGATGTTTAGAATTGTTTTTCAAATCAGAACTGATGTAGTTTTTATGTGAATGCTAACATTCGAAAAATAAATTGGAAGGGACGGTGCTCAGACTTCATTGGATGGGGTGGTAAAGCCTCTTGATGATCATCATTTGAGAACTGTTGTTGCGCCTTATATATTTTTTAGAAAAAAAATGATGAAAACCATTCACTCCAATTTTCCTCAATTTAGCACCATGTCCGGATGAGGAGTTTGAATGTAACAACAGATATTGTATTGATCAGTCTCTGGTCTGTAACAGCATTAACATGTGTGGGGATTGGAGTGATGAAGGCAACTGTACCGGTGAGTTTCAGAGGACTTTTTAGCACGGCTACATGATAAAGTCATCTAGAAATTATAGAATTTCTCTTTGAGGGCCGTCATTCAAAACTTTCTGTCTGTAAATTTCGATTCATGTTGGTAAATCGCAAAATAAGATTTTTTTTTTTTGGGGTGGGGGGGAGTTTCGGTGAAATACTATTAAACTTTCGGTCGGAAATTTTCTGAATTTGTTTTTGAATTTGGGGAAATCTGGCGACTAGATTTTGATCGATTAAAAAAAAAAAAAAATAACCCTTCCCCCTTTTTTTTTGCTTAGTTTTCCAAACATGTTCAAACGAACATGTTTGGAAAACTAATCGGCAAAGTTGGTCCGACATTCCCATTCGACACCTTGCATATCCATCATTATAAGAACATGTATATTGTATAAAAGAAGTATGATTGACTGAAATAACTCATTTATCTCAACTATATACATGTATATACGTGTTGATTATTGTTGTTGATTTGCATCTAATCAGTTGCGAAGGGAAGTAATTGAGGTGAGCCCTCCCTGGGATGACTAAAGTAGGAGGATGGAATAAACTTCCATTGGACACTCGAACTGTCGAGTTGTGTCAGATTAAATCGACTTGATTCATCTCTTTAAGAAACTAATGACAATTATGACATTAACCATATCGACCGATTGTGCGTCAACTGGCATCATGACCGAATTGTGTCGCTAATTATCATAATGAATACTTTAATACGATAAATTGATAAGTGGTGGGATGCCAATCAAACTGATGATCTGCTTTCTGATTTTTGGTACAGCGCTCCCTCCTGAACCTAAAGGTTTATCCCTTGCTGCCATGGTCGGTATTGGTATCTCGGTCATTGTTGTCACTGCGGTAATTATCATGCTGTGTGTACAGATCATCCAACATCATCGGAAACAGATGACTCTGCAGCGATTGGTTGCTCAAGTCGACCACGACATCAAGAAAAACCCGTACGCGAAGTTGCCGTCAGACGGCTCTGACGTTCAGAAGGAAGATGATACAAGTTATGTTTTAAATACGGATGACATCGGGCTGAGCGGGAAAGTTTTCGGTCGAAAGCGATCATCAAAAGTTGCTCCATCACAGCATGATTCTTAAAAAGCGTATCAGGACAATTACCCCCCAGACAATACCCCCGGAAAACTACCCCAAAAGGACAATAACCCCCCTCCCGGAAAATTCCCCCCAAGGACAATTACCCCCGGAAAATTCCCCCCTAGGACAATCACCCCCGAGGAAATTTACCCCACCCCTAAAATTACCACCTAGGACAATTACCCCTCCCGAAAATTAACCCTCCCATTTCTACCCTGATAATGAGTTGGGGTTAATAAAAGCAGATTTTTTTCGGGGGTAATTGTCCTCGGTGGGGAGGTGCCTAAAGGGGTAATTTTCAGGGGGTTATTCTCCTCGGGGGGTAATTGTCCTTGGGAGTTAATTGTCCAGCTGGTAATTGGCCGGGGGTGATTGCCCAGGGGGTAATTGTCCTAGGACCCTTAAAAAGATGTCCTTCACTTTTCATTTTCGTTTACCGAGAGCAAAGTGGGCGTTGGTTTATCATTTAATCAAGGGTTAACGCCAGGGGCGGCGATTTCTTTTCATGACCGGGGGTACGAAATGCGAGGAACGAGGGAGCATAGTGAATGAGAGGGGCGAAGGTGACGGAAGTGACTACCCCCTCACAGGTTTTTGAAGTTTTGTTGTATTAACAAATTACATTCCTTAGCAAAACTATAGTATACAAACAAGCAATATACTTTTTTCACACTTCACTTTTACTTTGCCGGTAATTAGTGTGCAGTCCGAAGGGTTGTAAATATTTAGTAGGTTTTAGAAAGTTTTTTTAACAATATTTACTTGTACATTTTGAAGGATATTATGTGAGGGAGCGTAGCGACCGAGCGAGAAGATTTTTTCATTTTTATTAGTCTAAACGCTGCACTCTTGGGCCCTCTAGAGCCTAAAAAGTGTGTTGCAGTCTTTATTCAGTATTTTCTATACATTTTTGTGTGTGAACTTTTTTCAAATTTTGCGGGGGACGATCCCCTAAAAAATTGAGGGGACGTGTCGTCCCCGGATCGCCGCCCTGGTTAACGCCCTACCTACTCTCAACAGAGGTTTAGTTTCAGTCTTTCAACTAACATGTCATTGATCAGTTAAGAACATGGATAAGACTTACGGACAGATATTGTATATTTTAAAATCTCCGTCCATCTTTGTTTTTCGAAAAGCAACTTGTTTATATTTATGATTATTGTACATCATGAAATTGATATGATAGACAATAATGCATCCTGTCACTTTTCCAAGAAATTATTTATTGCTCTTGTATTATGTATAGCAGTGCTACAACCCTGTACGTCTTCAGTAAATATGTCTGACTGGAATTCCGTCCATGTTCATTTTTTACTTTTTAGTACAAAAACATTTTGTATATAATTATATATATATATATATATATAAAGCATGCATTGCATGGTGGCGGAGATAACACAAATAGAAATATAAAGCGGTGCTATACAAGTGCCACGGCCATGTTATGAAGTGCCATTCCTATTGTGGGCCCTCGGTTCTGGTAAATTGTCAGGAATATTGATAAGCTATCATATCTGTATATAATAATCTACATATTTTGTAAACATATAATATAAACATTTATTTTGTTTCGTTTGTTTGTTTTATTAAATAAAAATTAAATGGCATTTTCCTACTTCCTTCTCTCTGGTAATGGTTGCTTGTAATAGTTTCAGTCTGAGAGGGAGAGTGAGCAAGGTGAAGTGCAAAAAGAGAGGAAAATGAAACATGTGAAAAGAAATTAGATGGACATCAAGCAAAAAGAAACGTGAGAGGTAGAGTGAGAGAGAGAAAATAAAAGAGAGAGATAGAGAAAGAGAGAGAGAGATAAAGAGAGAGAAAGGAAGAGAGAGAAAAGAGAGAGAGAGAGAGAGAGAGAGAAAGGGAGAGAGAGAGAGACAGACAGAGACAGAGAGGGGGAGGACAAGTGACGGATGTTATCAAAATGAAAAACGGAAGAATCAAATGAGAAAGATGGCAACCGGAGAGAGTGAAATAAATTGGATTTGAAACAAACTCCTTTTAGTACGTGTACGCTTACAAAGTCATCAAGGATTAATTTCTGATATCTTTATGTTACAATTTCACCGATTTATAATGTTGTAAGAAACTTCCAAATATTTCCAAGACGATTTCATATATTGCTATATTTATATACATCAAGTTTGTTTTCAAGTTTTCTTATGTCCATGATATCCTTTAGCAATGACTGCTTCAGAGTTTATTACATGTACTAAATTCTCACTCTCTCTCCTCTCCTCCATCTTTCTACCACTTTGAGCTCCCTCTCTCTCTTCATTCCTTCCATCTGCACTTCATTTCTCTTTCACTTTCTTACCCCTTCCCTCTCTCCCCATTTCCCATCTTTCTCTCTCTCTCTCTCTCACATTATCTCTCTTTCTCACACACTCCCTCTCTCTTCATTCCTTCCACCTGTACATCATTTCTCTTTCACTTTCTTGCCCCCTTCCTCTCTCCCCATTTCCCATCTTTCTCTCTTTCTCTCTCTCTCTCTCACATTCTCTCTCCTTCTCACACACACACACACACACACACACACACACTCTCTCTGTCTTTATGTCTGTCTGTCTGTCTCTGCTCCTATAGCCATGTTCCACTTCTCCTCTACTTTTTGACCCATAACTTTATTGTTCATTTGCTCTCAAATCTATATTTAAATCAAGCATATTTTTCACGCTTTCTCCTTTCAAATATTCATTTCACATCCAAGAAAATTCATTGAGTAAATAACATAGACAGATATAATACAATTTTTTCATTTTTTTTCTCTATAAAATTTAATGTCATAAATGAAAGTATCTCAGCTATACATTTTTACATACAAGTTGATCTGCCTTTGGTATCAGACATGACATAAATAAAAAACTTCATAACAAGCAAACCAAGGTGGTCTACAGAGTATCGAAGAGTGACGTCATACTGTCCAAGTTGTCCAGGTTGACAATGGTGTGGTGATCACACCAGCCCCAAACACTTAATTTGCCCTTCCCCAGGCCATTGCTTGAATGATTTTTGCAGTGAGCCTCATGCGCAGGCTCTGTTGTTTAGAACCAGTAACCTGGACAACGAGCAAATATGATGCTAGCACTTCGGTACTCCATAGCAGGTTAGGTTGTTGTATAAATGAGCGGCCTAACTTAGGAATGTATGTTAACATTCAAAGTTACAATGACCCCTGGGGGGTGTTTCATAAAGCTGTTCGTAAATTTACGCATGACTTTACGAATGACTTAAATATGAAAAGCCAAATGGATGCTCAATCATTTTTAACTGCATCAACTAAAGTTGAACTGTGCAAATGTAGATTCACATTCTTATTATAACAAACATTTTTTAATGCAAAGTATATTTTTTGCCATAATTTAATTGAGGTTATTGGAAATATAGTCACATTTTGTTAATATATCAGGAAAAACTTTGGGCATACTATCTGGCACTTCATATTCAAGTCGTTCGTAAAGTCATGCGTAACTTTACGAATAAATTTATGAAACACCCCCCTGGTAATCTCTCCTGGTATGTGTAGATTTGTCACTGTAAATCATAAAACTCAAATATACCCTTCTTCCTTTATACATAGAAATAATGCACACTGTACACAATTAGAAATGCATGTAATGTAAAAATATTGAATTCTGTTCTGGAGTTGATATTTTTTATAAAAACAAATATCACCCTTCTCTTTCTCTCCCAAAATTGCATGATATATAAAGTGTTTTCATCCACAAATAGTTTTTAAAACCATTTTTCATTCTTGCTATTCAGGTTGAAATTTACAATGTATATGTATTCATCCACATTTCATACAAAAGAAGTCAAATTGTTGTCTCATGAACAAATGACTTTGCAGAGTAATGGCTTCTGCCCAGGATCTGTACCGCACATCAAGTACATTTTTGCAATTGATGTTCTGCAATGGACTAATGTTTTCATGAAAAACATGCCAGGATCCTCCATATCATCTGTAGCTAGAGCTTTGCAAGATCTTGATTGATCAGATCAAGCTATCAACAAGACAGTATAAGCAAGAGCCTTATCAGAATCCAGATACAGCAAATGAGCTATGCATAAATTACAGGAGAATGATCCTATGCAGTGCCCAGCTTGCAGTAACAGGCAGCATTCTACTCATGCTGTTGGCAATTTTAAAGTGTATCGATGTTCCGGGTTATTCAAATTATGATAGCTCTTGTACAATACACCTTCTGTATGTTTTTAAATTTGTTATAACAATTTTAACTTGTAATATATGTTTTTGAGTAGTTTATAATGAGATGGATGTATAGACCGATGTTTTATATGTAATCGTCCAGAGGAGGAGTTGAGTTGCTTTTTGGTTTACAATGGTTCTCGAAAGAAGATTTAACAATGGTTCCTGAATCATAACCACTTTGTGTGACTTTGTCTTCTGTTGTGTAAACAAGGGACCTGGGAAGACGGTTGGAGGAAACCATCCGTAACAATAAACACATTATTCATTATGTATTATTTTTCTCATGTTATATTAGGTGTACACCTTGATATGTTCATGCATTTGATTGAAATCTCATACCCTGAAAGAGGGTCGAAAGAGTCAATAAAACCAACTCAAATTGATAGACTTGTTTACTGACATATTCAAGTTCATGGATGTTTCTTTCCTGGGGACCTAGTACTGAGTTATTCATTAACTTGTTATTAATGAATGTACTACAATACTTGATTCCAGTCTGCATACATTACCTGTTGCTATGTAAGGCAAGCCTCAGGAATTTTTTTTAGGTTGTCAAGAACAACCTCTGTTTAACTCTTTATGCGTTCTTTTCGCACCAGTGCAGCGCCGGCCCTGCGTTTCGTTCACATCTGTGCACGAATCACACTACATGCTATTCATACACGCTGCAAATTAATGCGACGCACAGGGGGTTTACGGGCAAACGCACAAAGAGTTAAAAAGTATGCATAGAATTTGAATATGTTAGTGAACCAGTCTATTCTGATGGAAATTAAGGGGAAAATAAATAAATACATGTACATCCCTCACCCAAAAGACACTGAAGGGCAAGCCATTAGTGATGCCAATGAAAAGCCTTCACAAAAGACCCAGTCCAGACTCTGAGAATGAAGCAATATTTTGTCAAACAGGTGGAGGGTAGCAGAATCATTAGACTACATTAAGGAAAGGGGTTCTTTGCCTTACAAAGTTCAAGAAAGAGAGTGTGAACAGAAATATTTTGACATCAGTCAGATCTTAAAATTTGGAAACACAATAGGCTTTTTTTTCTAATGTAACCAAATTTAATGCATTTGTCTTTGTGAAGTGCAGAGATACAAATCATATCATTCACCTGTTAAGAATAATTGTATCTCGGTAGACAGAATCCCAATTGCATTCATTAGTTGTTGCTAGGTAGGACAGACATGGCTTGCCCTACCTTAAAACATGTAAAATATGCATTCTGACTATACAATTATTTGTAACAGACATGTATTAAATTTGGTTACATTACAAAAATTACCAAACAGTTAGCATGAATGAAATGTTTCAACCCCCTTATCATATTTATTCCCTCTGAAATTCCGGTAACTTTGTTCTCCCTAAGCCTAGAACTGAATATTGTCAACGAACTACTCAATATAGAAGCTCAATTCAATATAATGCTCTTCCTCATACCACAAAAAACTACAAACTGTTAAAACATTCAAAAAGTATTTAAACAATATTATTTCAGACCTCTTGTAGCTGTTTAGGTATCCTATTATTATGTAAGCTATTAAAAAAAATAATTACTTGTTTAGCTTTTTCTCTTGTATATATTGTAAATATTTGTCTCCTTTTTCTTGTTTTACTCCAATTCGCTCGTCATTATTGTAAGTTCATTTTTTGTAAGTTTTCCTTATTCCTGTACTATATATTTACATGTATTTGATGTGTATAGGGACTCCTCTGTAAAACAGCGTTGTTATGCTAACATCGCTGAGTAGGGCCATCCCTCCGTCTTCCTTTTATTAGTTTGTCTTTATGATTGTAAATGTATATTTGTTGTTCTAATTGATGGAAAATAAATACTATACAATACCTATGCAAAGAAAAGCAATTTACAGAATCAGATATTTTCTGTTAGCTTGCCCTCCCATTCATGAAAAGGGCGCTGTTTAAATGGTAGCGCTGTGTACTAGTGATCAGTGATTTTGAGCCTGGGACTTACACATTCTTATCCAGAACTAATTAAAACTCTAACAAGACACCTTGGGTCTTGTCAGTAAGCTGAAAACTATTACATGGAATTGTGCCAAAAGAAACAGGACCAACAAAAAGACAAGAGTTGGAACAAACTATCCTTGAATTAGCTGTGAGAGCCAATCCTGACGTTCCTGCAAAGTAGAGAGATCGACCAGAGGATTGAGAAAGTCAAACAGTAATGTTTACGACTACAGACCTGGATGAAGCGATCTGGGCAGTACAGGAAGCAGAGTCGTCCAGAAGGGTGAAAAATGCAATGACAGAACAAAATTAGGCCTGGGAGATTCATTCATACACAAGACAATGGAACTGAACATTGCATTTGGCAAGTAGCAGGAATGCTGACAGCAGTGTGACAGCACTGGTCACATGGTTCAGAGACGAAAGAGCCAAACCTGGCTGACGTTGTTTATCAGGATACGACACCTTGAGAAAAAAAAATTGACGAGCTTCTTTAAACCTCAAATGTATGCAAGTTTTAAATCATGAAGAAGAACACAAAACACCAACATGTACTACAACCATGAATAATATGACAGAAGGGGAAGAGGAGTTGTTCATTCTGCAGGCAAGATCCTGCTCTAGAGCAAACTTTGGAGAAAAACAAAAACTTAATTGCAGAAAACTTTCAGTCACAGTTTTAGCCTGAAGCAGCTGCACTGGACGTTAGGTCAAGAATTCTCTTCGCAAAGAAGTCAACAAAATACCTGACCATCTTTGAAGTATATTGTTAATACGGCATATTCCATAACTATGGTGTAGAGAAGAAAGAACAGTTGGCCTGCTACCAAGAAATTTTGACTGTCATTGACATCCACTGCTGCTGACTAAACCTCAGAATAGGCACAATAAAAAGGTGATTCTTTTTTACAAGAGGAAGCTGTCAACACATAACCTCACCTTGTACAATCAAATGGCGATGGCCATTGTTTCTTATAGAACGAGATTGATGGAGGGAGAGGTTCTTGCGAGATAGGCTCATGCCTTGTCAATCATCTTACAGGTCTACCTGATTGTGTAGACCATGTCATTCTCTTCAGTGATTCCTGTTGTGGGCAGAACAGAAACAAGTATGTTGCTGCAGCGTTGCTCTATATTGTGCGTACTTCTTCTCTTTCTGTTATTGAGTAGAAGTTTCTAGAATCTGGTCATACGCAGATGGAGGTAGATAGTATGCATAGTGCCATAGAAACGGCCAAGAAGAAAGTCCCTGTGTACCACCCTGATCAGTGGGCAACTATTGCCAGTCTGGCTAGAAGGAACAAGCCCTATAAAGTCAGACAGCTTCACCATCATGAGTTTGTTGATCTCAAAAGGCTCGCTTCAGAGCTTCTCTAGAATTCGGTAAAGGACATTTCAGGTAATCGTGTCTACTGGACCAGAATCGACAACTGAAATTTGAGAAGCAGAACCCCCATGTGATGCAGTTCAGGTACTCATTTGATGAAGAGAAGCAAGAGATTAGGGTGTCTTCCTCCCCGCAAGATGAGTAACTTGAGACTTGATGTTCTTCATCATGATCTCTTGGAAAAATAGACACCAGGATTTAAATTTAATGCATACAAGAGGTTCTTGTGAGATAGGCTCATGTCTTGTCAACCATCTTAAAGGGCTACCTGATTGTGTAGACCATGTCATTCTCTTCAGTGATTCCTGTTGTGGGCAGAACAGAAATGAGGATGTTGCTGTAGCATTGCTCTATTTTGTGCGTACTTCTTCTCTTTCTGTTATGGAGCAGAAGTTTCTAGAATCTGGTCATACACAGATGGAGGTAGACAGTATGCATAGTGCCATAGAAACGACCAAGAAGAAAGTCCCTGTGTACCACCCTGACCAGTAGGCAACTCTTGCCAGTCTGGCTAGAAGGAACAAGCCCTATCAAGTCAGACAACTTCACCATCATGAGTTTGTTGATCTCAAAAGGCTCGCTTCAGAGCTTCTCTAAATTCGGTAAAGGACATTTCAGGTAATCGTGTCTACTGGACCAGAATCAAGCACCTGAAATTTGAGAAGCAGAACCCCGCAATTGTGATGCAGTTCAGGTACTCATTTGATGAAGAGATGCAAGAGAGTAGGGTGTCTTCCTCCCGCAGTAGGGACTGGGAAGACTATACTCCAAGGGCTATACTCCAAGGGCTATACTCCAAAACTGGTCGAGTATTCTTCCGATCAGTCAACAACTCAAACGTCTTCTTCAGTCAACAGAGGTAGGGAATAGTAAATAAAGATATAAATCGCTGTGATGACATAATCTCCAATGTCAGTGATGGGAAAACGTATAAAGAACTTGTGACTAATGGTATTCTACATGTATCTGATTTCACCTGCAATACAGATGGAGTGCCAATATTCAAATCATCCCGTAGTGCCATTTGGCCTGTCCTTTGCTTGATAAACGAACTCCACATGAGCATGAGGCATGAAAATGTCATCCTAGCAGCTCTCTGGCTTGGTGATTCCAAGCATGATATGTCAACATTCTTGAAATCTTGAATAGATGAATGTAATATGTTGTCATTTACTGGCCTTCAGTGGCAGTTTGGCAAGGAAGCAAAGTTATCAAAGGCATATCCTTTGATATTCTCTGTTGACTCATTTCAGAACATGGTTCAATTTAATGGCTTTCATGGATGCAGTTTTTGTAAACATAAAGGAGGATATACTGATCGTGCTATGCGATACCCTCACATTGATCCTGCTCCTACTGATAGGAATGAAAGACAGACCTAGCAGGAAAGCATCCTAGCACAGGAGTCTGGTAGAACCATAGTAAGGGTTTAAGGGGTTAGTATTTCTGGAAAAGTCATCTTACACTACTCTAGTCTGGGACAATAACGACTTTGGGGAAAGAACACTTTCAGGAAAAGGGAAGACACATAACACACATGGGATAGCTGTACAACATGCACATCTTGCTGCCATAATCCCCCAAGCTTCACCAGCTCAGAGTATGAAGAAGACAAGACAACAATCTTACTTGGAATGAGCTGGTAGCAAAGGCCGGCAAGTACAGTCTTTATTGTGTAACAGATAAAACTGTAATAGGTACCTTTTTAAAAATCATACTCCTACTAATTTATCACCAATAGTTACCTGTACTTTGGATTTAAAAAGTAAGAAAGTATTTGTGCAATAAAAAAAAAAGTTTTGAAAATGGTGGGATTCCATCTGCTATTAGTATCTGATGTCAAGGCATGACATTTTATTTCCCGTATTTGTTACGCGTCAGAATAATTGCCCTTTTGACTGTGCTAACGGTACATGTGAAAGTGATTGATGTTTTGTTGAGTAATTCTTGGTAATATGCCTCAAGGAAGTGTAAGAGATGCTGAAATGTCTCATGATAGTTTTTCACTCATTTGGAAACATATATTATTGTTGTTGGTGTCAATATCTCATAAATTTGGGATGACACGTGAGACCTATTTTCTTACGCTTACTTTAGGACTCCAGTTAATTGTAGTACACCTACGTACCGGTAGAGTGTTTTTTCCAGTTAGCGGAGTCAATGGTGTCTCAAAAGGAGAGAAACTTGGTCAAAAGCTGTTCAAGCGTAGCGAGGGCATGGGAGATGCTGGATGAACGCTTTGATGACAAGGACCGAGTGGTGGACAGTTTGCTTCAGGATTTGGACGGTCTCGAGCCATACGAGTATAAAGGAAAGGTGAATCTTCCATCTGGTAGAGACAATAGCTGAACACATCAAGGTACTTGAGTGTAAATCTACGGACTACCTGGCAAACAAGAAGAAAGGAGAGGCTTGGGGGATTGTATATGGCACAATCTGTGCATGTTATGGGAAGAAACAAAGCCTGGATGAGCTAAAGCAGCAGTGGAAAAGGTTGAAAGGGAGCGCCAAAAAAGAGGTGAGGGAAAACAGGAGAGCAGTATCCCTCACAGGAGGAGGACCACCCCTCCTGTTGTGTCTCCCTGTCACTAACAATAAACAATTTGCTTCCAAGTGAGTTTGTTAGTATAATTAATCATTACGACGACAACTCTGAAATTGGAAACCGGATGCAGTGAGTGTCCTGCAGTTTCTATCAGGAAACCCTCAAAGGTAAGATAAATTATTGTTTTCTAAAAATATTAGTGGTGAAATAATTACATAAATGCTTAGGAATGTACTTCAATTACTGTAATACCTAATCCAAATGATAACATTCCGTATTTTTACTTCCTTTAATTCGCTTTTCTTCGTTATTCTTCGTGTCCAATCAATAGAACGTTCGGCAGACGACATTGTCGATGTAGTCCCATGTATCAAAATCGGCGTGTGAAAAAACAGCCGCTTGCAAACATACCCTATCACAGCCGTACTGCTGCCAGCCTTCTCCCGTTACGATCTACCTTGTTGACGGTGTCTTGTCGCTTCTCGCTGATACTCAAATTCATATCCCGATGGCTCATTAATATCGCACAAACTTGACAACATTATCAAATTAGTATAAAACCTTAATTTTTGAGAAAATCTGCAACGAAACCTAGTTAGAGTAAGAAATTTGTTGATGTTCATACTTTCAAAAAAAAGATGCAAACTAAAACAAACTCACATAATCTACGTCGGAACTTCAGCTCGCTTGTGCACTTGGACTGTATTCTTGTTAAATTATAGCTTGCTAGATCTGCAATGAGATGGCGCTGTACAACTAGAAAGAATATTGGTACTAAGAAGTTTAACAGACATGTCTCAGCGAGGTACTGAGCTAGGATGTACAATTGATTTCGTAAGTGGAATTTCAAGGGAAGGTGTGCTTGTCATGAATTGTAATGGCATTCCTACAGAGTGTATGCTTGTGATGATTAATGATTCAGAGTACATGGAGGGGACTACAAATAGAACATTGCTACATGTCACTGTTATGTTGAGTACTGGTGGTGTAATTGCATTTTGAAAGATACTTTTTAAAAGCCTAGCTTTTAAGTTGGTGAAAGATGCAGTTGGGGAGGCTGTATCTGGCATCGCTGCATGGTTAGAGGAGCAAGAAGGGCGGGTAATGGATCTGGAGGGGAAGGTGAAAGAACAGGAAAAGGAGATCAAGCGCCTAAAGAAGGCAGAAGAAAGTTCTTCAGAAAATATTTTGGCTTTGGAAATGAAGCTGGATGTGGTAGAGCAACAGGCTAGATGCAACAACATCCAAATTCTTGGAGTAAAGAGGAGGTCCCGGAGGCGGTCGTGATAGAGGTTGGGGAGAAGCTTGGCGTCAAATTAACCCCAGCTGACTTCGACCGTTGTCATCGCCTTGGCTCGTCATCACCTGTCGCAAATCAGTGGAAAAACACATTGTTGAGATAAAGTAAATAGGATCAGAGGCCAATACCGAGCCTTGGTCGATAAGATGAATCTGTCTGGCCAGGGGAGGGAAGATGACGAACCATTCTGGTTCAAAATCTTTGAAGGTGTTCTGAACAAGAACCCCAGCACAAGGCCAGTTGCCAGCCTGAAAGACTGAAAGTGTTCATGGATTGGCCTAAAGGAGACACAGTTAATGAAGGTTAGAAACTAGATCTAGGATTATCTAGAATCTAGGGGTATCATCCAGGCATTGGCTTGTAACATAACCAAAGCAGAGGTAGGCCTGCTACAAAAATGGAGTAGATGTTGCTGGCGTCGACGGCGATGTCGCGCTCTCAGCTGCCTCCGAGACATTGAGGCCGATGTCAATGCCAAGCTTTCACCACGTCTATCTCCTCCACGAACATCGCAACGACCTTCACTGTCGAAAAGCAACATGACGGCCACCATCAACAATTGGCGAGCTGACAACACCAACATAAGATAACGAACTCTGCGATCTTCAAACACAATAATTGTAGAGAAAAAAGAGTAAAGTAAGAATTTCCAGCAGAGAACAAAAAAAGGAGTAGTCAGTCTGGTGGAATATGATTATAAACAGGAAACGAGTGGATGATGTGAACAATTACTTAGCTTTGTATTTGATTTCCAATCGTAGCGTAGCGAACGTAGTTGTATATTATTGCGATCTATGCTCAAAACAGCAGCCGACAGTTGACAATTTCAGAAAGCGCGCGCCGAAGTTGAGCTATACTTCCTGGGTCAAACTGTACACTACTAACTGAACAATAGATCATTGTAAGTGTAGTGCATTGACTAGACATAAGACTTCTCCTGCAATTTTGGCTGAGAATGGTGTTGTGTACTACGTGTGCTGTTCTCTTTCATGTATTTTTTTAAATTTTCATTTTGTACATTGGGCCCTTTCCTTATCAAGTAAACAACCTTTTGTTTTTGAGTTCACTTGTGAAAATGTTATCATTTGCCTTATGATACAGTGGACTATTTGGGAGGATAGAGAAGGGTGACATTAAGGTGCCTTTACTTTTAAATAGCCATCATTCCACCTTTCTTCCTCATAATGTAAGAACATTTTGATAGCTCTTATCCTTTAAGTGTGCTTACAAGGTACACTCAGAAAATCAATGAAGCAGGATCAGAGGGTTTTCCATTCAATATGTTAAGGAAAATCCAACCCTAATAGACAACTGCTCTAAAAGAAAGCAGATAATTCTGATGAAAGTTTGATTAAATTAGAGAAAAAATAAGGAAGTGATTAATTTTTGAAAGTTGTAATCACTATATGTATGGGTACTTCAAATTGGCTACATTAGTAATGGTTTTTTTTTTGGAGGAACTATAATAATATGATATCCATAATATATTTTGAATAGTGCCCAAAGGGAGAGGGCACTTTAGAGAAAAACAGAAATTAATGATATTTTTATGTCATAATCAATCCACAGACCACATTGCCAATTTTAGATTTGCATACATTTAGTGATCTCATATTTCTATCACTCATCATTCTCTCATTATTGGTCTGATGTATTTCAAACTTTTGTCATTCTGTTTCTCTGATTCTTCTGCTTTCATATTGAAGTTATAACAAAGGTTGGTTTGCTCTTTAAGCAATATCTTTATGCCTCATTTCCTTTTTAAAGCCTGTTTTAGGAGTTCAAATGGATTTAAAATGATTCAACAACTTTGGCTTTTTAATAAAGAATGTTTTATAAAAATACAATGTACAACACAATAATACCTGGTTGTTCGAGAACAACTCCAACTTATTCCGAATTTATCAGACCAGCTTACATGAACAAAAATAAACCATACAAAAATAGAATCTCAAAGGGATACATTGTATGTTGATGATGGTAATATAACCTCAAAATCCAGCATGAGGTTTTAGCTATGATCCCTTGTAATACTTGCTCCTTGTGTCAAATCACATTAGCCTGGAGGATGGTAAGTCATCTTGTTGCTAGGTAACACTCCCGGAGGCCTCTCTGTCATGACTTCTCAGGGGATGGCTTCTTTTCAGGAGGCACCCAGCTCTTGTCTAGAAGGGGGTAAGAATATAGAGGGGGGTGGGGAGGAGGAGGAGGGAGGAGCATGAGTAATGTGATAAAGTGATTCAAAAATTGTATTACTTATACAATTATTATTTATTTATTTATTATATTGTTAAAAAAAATATGACTTGATCATGGTCAGGTGATAGATCTTTTGATGCCTATCTTCCGAAAAAAGGAAAAGAAAAGAAGAAAAGAAAGAAAATACAAAGCTATCAAAAATTTTAGAATAAAATTAAGCATGATAAATTATGTTGGAGTTGAAACTTGAAGAAAAGCCTGTACTTTAGTCTATTTCAAACTTTATTTGCTGATTGAAATAGAAGATTATGGTATTAATTCTGCATTAAAGGGCGATTCAACCTCTGTAATATGTTCATTTGTATAAAAGAGGTTGCCTAGTTAGAAGTTGTCTAGCACTACGGCACAGTTCAGCCAATTTAAATGCCCATACGTACAGTGATTACAACTTTCAAAAATTCATAGCTATTTCATGTCCGCTTTCATCCAAACTTTTACCCGCCGGTCTGCTTCTCTGATTTTTATGCTTTCTTTTAGAGTGCTTGTCTGTTAAAGTTGGATTTTCCTTTGTATCAATATGTAAATGACAAAAGGAAATTTGAGTACCATACGATGGCACCTAATACATGGGACTGAATCAATAAGCACTAGAAAATTTAGCCCCTAAAACACTTCAGCTTTCGAGCAAATTTAATAATCAAAATTTACCGGTGCTCCCGGTAAATTTCAAATATTTCAAATAGCGCCTAAGGCCATTCTATGGTAGCTGCGACCATGAAAATCTCAGATAATGCAGTTCTGATATATAATCTCCAAACGGGAATAGCAAATCGGTCGATTGTAGTCAAGAAAAATTGTTTTAAAGCTAAAGTAATATCAGTCTTGAGAGGGAGCTATGCAACATAAAGAGTTTATTATTTACAATTTCATCACTTTAGACTCAAATTCAACCGCGACAATGATCATAGAATATTGTAAAATCGCATATGCTTCCAATATGTTCATTTGAACCAAATACATGACCCCATACCAAAACTTTGTATTACCTTTAAGCCGTCTACCTGCTTCATATGATGGAAGTACCACACCTGTGTTACGAAGAATGTGTTTTGGAAATGAGAGAAAGATTGAAGATACTTACATTGAGGAAGCTCTGGATGTGCTTTGAGATACTCCTTGCTATGATGTACCACTGCCCCATGGTTCATCTGGAACTGACACATCGCTCTCAACGGTTTGGCAAGGATCTAAACAGTCAAGAGAAAAAGATTAGTAATATTTGACGGATAAATACACCCGGTATCGCTCTAAGGCAAGGATCATTTGGCTCTTTTAAAGGGAACCAAAACCTTCATAAGAAAGTTATCTTTATTGATTTGAATTGATTTTAATAAAATCAGTGAAAACTTGAACAAAATTAGGCAAGGAAAAAGGAAGTTAAAGCTGTTTGCAATAGCTTGTCAACAGAGGGTGATATATAATTTGATGACATCATTTGGGGACAACTCTGTTCAAATTTTCACCTATTTTATACACATCTTTTAAACTTTATAATAAAAGTAACTTAGTATGAAGTTTTCGTCCCCTTTGAATCCTTTGGCAAAGATCTAATAAGAAAATTGAAAAGATTCACAACAGATAGAATGATAGATAGATGATGCATCATTATCAGAGGTTTAACCAATTGATATCTTAGCACAACAAGCGATAGGAACAAAATGACAGAGACAGACTCTTGGGTAGTTGGCAATGGTCTAAGGAGCAATGTAAAAAGATTCATGGTACGATACATAATATCAGGCAATCATAGAGGTTGGAAATAGCCCGAGTATTTCGGCTATAATGATTTCCTGTCTGTGGGCTCTGGGAACAGATTCAATTGAGTCAGCAGTACCCAGGCTACCAAGGCACTTTAAAAGTATAGTTTCTGACTTATCAATAACAAATGTCTGTACATGAGAGATCACTCTTGAAAAATCAAGTTCCATTGTAAGAAATCCATGGTGTAATAATGCAGCTTGCAAACAGACGGATTAATGACAAGCATTACATTTTAGAACACTCTCTCTCTCTACGTGCCATATCCTGAGACGTTGGCGACCATGGAGTGCCACAACTCTCTATCCCATATTCTATGAAGTAATTCATTCTCCCCGAGATCAATTCCACTTTCAGAAATCCCACTCCTTAAGCTACTCATCCACAGAATCCTCCTTCTACCCCTACTCCTCCTCCCCTTGATTCTTCCAGTCACTCCAAGATTTTCCAAACCATTCTTCCGTATAACATGGCCCAAGAAGCTCAGCTGTCGACCTCTTATATTATTCAGAAGCTTTTGTCTTGTTTCGTCTTGTTCCTGCCACTACATCATCATGAAATATTCCTGTAATTATAAAAGTTTGAGGTTCCACAGTATACACATGGCTAACCTTTAAGCGGAAAAAACAAACATCGCTAAACAACTAAGGCATTTTACACTTTGAGCATGAAAATGAAGATTACTTCTCTGATTTCTGGGTTTCTCTCTAGCACAGACAACGCTATGGCAGCCGATTCCACTGTGCACACTGTTGTATCAGTAGGCTGTGTCCGGATGGTATATTCACTGGATCCAGAGTTTGTAAATTGCACCTGGAATAATGGTGGAGAAAGCATTCAGATTTCCAAAGAGGGCTGCATATTATATGTAAGTGAGAAATTACAGAATGAAGGTACTTTCCTGTAGATCACTTTATAGCTATGTGCCAAAAAGATTACCTGTGTGTACCGTACTTGACAGTCTGTAACTAAAAGTCTTTCTCTTACTTGGTTTAATATCTTCTCTGGTTTCTTTTAAAGGTATAGACCAGTTCTGGTCATGTGATTGCATTGTGAAAGAAACGTTGTGGAATCGATCAAAAAAGGTTGATCATCTAGCATATAAGTATTGGTGTGTACTGCAAGGTTCTGGAATCATCAAAATGATAAGAAATTTGGCCCAGTCTTGGTAAAGTTACAAGCACTGTACACAGAAAGATGTATATGGGACTATATACGCGATCGCGATATCTATCCGGTCCAGATAGATATACTAATTTACCAAATATATCAATTAGTAGGCGGTTTCCGGCAAAATTTGTATCATCACGTATTAGTCAAAACATATTCTTTCACATGATTGGTAATAAGAGCTTCCATTTCATTTTTTGAAATGGGTGCGTTTCCAAAACTGATCTTTACCTTTAACTAATTTTTTTAATTTTTTAATATTCCGATTACAAAATTGTACTTGCAATGAATGAATGATTGCATATTACATCAATCAAGCAAAACATAAAAAGATTTGAATATCTGTTTAATACTTAAGCTTTTGAAATAATATACAAATTTTTAAACTTACATACGATAGGCTTGTATAAAATGTTCAGACAGTGAAATTTAAAACGCACTTTCTTAGCTTGACAAAGTTTTCAATCACACGATGTTGAAATACTATGGGAGGAGTGTAAACGAATAAAACATAACAAATAAACAACCATACACGACTTAAGTTTGGCGGCAATCCATGAGAATGGGACGTACGGAAAGGACGGACAACCAGAAAACATAATGCCTCCGGCTACTTTGTAGCGGAGGCATAAAAAATATCCTTTTATTCAGCCCAACCAACTGGAATAGGCTATATTCGTAATGTAACCAAATTGAATGCTTACGTCTTTGTGAAGTGCCTTGATGCAAATTATTTCATTTACCTGTTACAAATAATTGTATCTCAATAGCCAGAATGCAAGTTGCATACTTCTTCTTCTTCCAAGAAAAGTACAGTCCACCGTCTGGTGTATTACGTACTATTAGGCAGGTCTGGTGCAGGGAAAAAAATACTTTAAAAATTTCGGGGGCTACTTTTCAAACTTGCTTGCATGAAAATAACACTCTTTATTTTTTTTTGCATTTAACTCTATGCAAATTTTTTGGGGCTTTTTTATGACTTTCGGGGGTTTTTTTTAGCATTTCGGGGGCTAATTCGCCCCGAGCCCCCGTGTATTTTTTTCACTGGTCTGGTGTTGTGAATGTACAGTGCAAATTTAAAACTTTCTACAATATTCTACCTGCAGCTAAAAATCCTTTATCCCCTTCTAACGAAGATGGGACGTTTTGTACCTCTTGCTTAAAAGCTTCAGCAGAGGTACAGTTGACAAGACCAGTAGGTTGCAAGTTCCAAAGCCTGATGGAATCAGGGAAGAATGACTTTTGGTATAAAAGAATCCTTGCAAATTGGAATTGCTGGGTATGACCACGGTTGGATGTTAACACCGGTAGGAGGTAGGTTTTGAGAGACTCTGTGTGCAGGTTGACAATCCGGTACATCATCACCATCTTGTTGCTAGTTGTTGCTAGGTAGGACAAACAAAATGGCTTGCCCTACCTAACAACATATAATATATGCAATTTACATTCTGACTATTGAAATACAGTTATTTGTAACAGGTGAATGAAATAATCTGTATCAAGGCACTTCACAAAGACGTATGCACTAAATTTGGTTACATTACGAAAATGGCCAATTGAAAATGCAACTCACTTGTTGAGGGATCTGGAACATGGCATTGGCTTTGAACATACTGGTAGCCTGATGCCAAGTCCCATCCATGACGAGGATGTTGTAACCCTGGCAATTACCATTGATGCTGGGTGGCGGAACAGGAAGCTCATTGATGTCTATGGCATCAGGGCCTGGAAACAAGACTATCGTGTTGGGACTGGAGCACACTTTGGCCAATTCGGGATAGCTAGAGTTAAGTGTAGACAAAAATAATGAAAGATATTATACTCATCTGATTACGGAATCTACTGATACCACAAATAAATTGACTGGTATATGCGGCTAAATGACAAATTACTTTACAGGACTGAACATATATGGTTACTAATTTACTGAATGTATGACAAACAATATTTTCCAACCAAATAATGAAACTATTACCCCCAAATAAATTCTCCACAAATAGAGGAGGTTCAAGACTGAACAAAAAGGTTTAGTCCACTTTATGCACTAAGAAATGTGTCAAGCAAGTCAGGTGATCAAATGAGACAATTTGTTTTTCTCAAAGCATTTGAAATCACTCATTCCAATCTGCTGTTCAGTATTAGCAATATGATCATCCTCAAAACATCCAGACAAGTAGGTGAGAAAAGTAATAGTAGTTTGTACCTCTTTTCTGAGAATCTTTTGCCTTTTATGACATTACATTTTCCAGGAGGTAGGCAAGCGGTAAGGATCGGTACTGTTCGTAACAAGCGCTTCTCTTCATTAGGGTGCTGGATGATGTACACACAGGAGTCGATTGGAACCCTCTCCTTGGGAAAGAAGGGGCATAGGCCAACACTCACGGGTCGACTGTAGAAGAAACAATGTACACAGATTGAGAGCAGACATGTAGAAGAATCAATAGATCTAATCGAAATGAAAGAAGATTACAGCATTATAGACATGTCTCCTAATTCTATACTTCTTGAACAATTGTTTCTCTTGACAAATCAAAAGTTTACCAGAAGCTTATCTGACATAGCAACAACTGATGTTGAACTTTGGTTGAAATTCTTGCAGCCGTATGTTAAACTGTTACTGTCAATAGATGACGTCATCTTCCTACATGCGCAGTACTAACAGTTTAAAATACGGCTGCAAGAATTTCAACACAGAGTTCAATTTCGACAAAGAAAATCCGGAAAAAACCTTTCCGCATCATACTATTCATACAGTCAAGCTGGTAAGTGGAACCGATGTTTATTAGCCTAGGCCTAATTTTTAAGTATAAATGCATAGAATATGAATCTGCTAAAATGAAATTTTAGCGCATTCTCTCCTGGCATGATCGTGCCAGTAAACTTCTTACAGGAGACCGTAATAATGGATTAATGATCATCATCATCGTCATAATGTGAATTACTTACATGAATTCAAGGAGGATCTGGAATTCAAGGAGGATCTGAGATTACAGTCGCTAACTTCAATAAAAAATAATCCAAAAGAGATAAGAAAATTGGCACGAAACAGGTAAGAAAACATAACGACTTTTAAATCATAACCATTATTTGAACAATTGATGAAGATTTAGCTGATTTTTGGTATGTTTTAGTAGGGTATCTCCCACATAGAACAATAGCTTACATAGCTTACAGCCAGTGCATGCGCAGAACGTTCATCCGATCGCAGCCTCATTTTCGTAATTTGGCGCCTAGCCGAGCAGACATGGGCCCTTTAGATTGGCTATCGCTGGCTCCCATAGGCTCTATGTTATAAGATATTAGTGCGAGGAGATAGCTTGCGATTTTCCGTTTTTACCAATACCAAAATTATATTTTAGTCAAACCCTCTATTTGTTACAATTTTATCAGCGTCCTTGAAAAGTTCAGTATTTCACTTAAGTTTAAGTCTTACTTAACTAAGTTTTAAGTTTGAAAAATTCTCATTTTCGTCATATTTAAGGTACAAACTGGAAATTTATTCTGAAATGTTTGTTGGTTTTCTATTTTATGTGTGTGCGTCAGTTATGTGTGAAGTGCGTCACCTGTTTAAAGCACGTCATGTCAAAATCTCTGTGGCACGTAGAACTATTGCCATTGAGCCATGTACAATGAGTTTACGCGCTCTGATTGGCCGATACGCTCCAGCTGTTTCGAATTAAAGTGAGAGAGGGCCTACTTAACTTAAGTGCGACTTAAGCGCGACTTAAGTTCAATGGCAAAGTCAATACGAAATATTACGTCACACCACGTTAGCCTCTGATTTGGGTAGGGTCGGCTCCTCTCTTTAGAGACAGAAGCCGACCATAGGCGCTCCTGTGCAAACTCGGTGGAACGGATCTGGCCACCAAATTCCGGCCAAACTTTTAGACTAAAAAGTCACTTTAGCGGATTCATATCCGATGCATTTATTTTTGAAAATTAGGTCTAGGCTAATATACATCAGTTTCACTTACCAGATTGACTGTATGATGCGTTTAATTTTAAGCCAAAGGGTCTTTTTCCCCGGTTTTCTTTGTCGAAATTGAACTCCACTCCGTGTTACCGCGCATGAGCTGCAAAAATTTCAGCACGGAGAGGAATTCAATTTCGACGAAGAAAACCAGGTAAAAAGACCCTTAAACGCATCATACAGTCAATCTGGTAAGTGAAAGTGATGTATATTAGCCTAGGCCTAGACCTAATTTTCAAAAATAAATACATCGGAAATGAATCCGCTAAAGACAAAGTGACATTTTAGTCCAAAAGTTTGGCCGGAATTTGGTGGCCAGATCCGTTCCACCGAGTTTGCACAGGAGCGCCTATGGTCGGCTTCTGTCTCTAAAGAGAGGAGCCTACCCTACCCACATCACTCATCAGACTTCAGACTCAGACTCAGACTCAGAGGCTAACGAACGAAAGAGACAGAAATTTTCGGTCTACTGCAGTGCAAGTGCAACAAGCAAGTCTGACTCCACGATACGGAATGCTGCAGCTAGCTGGATCTGGAACTAAGGCGCTCTATGCATGCGCATGGCCATGGCATGGGGCATGTTACTCCATGAGCTCCATGCTCACCAAGTACTACTAAGTAGGCCTAGGGCCCTCGCTCCGATCCACCGCGCCTTGGCTCGGCCTCGACTGCGACGACTGGTTGCTCAAAGAGTGCCAACTTACCCGCAACTTGAACAGGTATCTCTTTTCGCAGGCGGTTCAATCGGCACTTCAGCTAATTCTGCGAAAAATGTCTTCTCATCGTCATCATTCTCTTGCATTGAAAGAATTTGTGTGGATTCGCCCTCCATTTTGCAAAAAGTTTAGGGTAAAACGACGTCGACAAGAATCGACTACTAGTACTAGTACTAAAGCCAAGGCCTAGATCTACTATAGTCTACGTCCATACGCATAGCTATAGAGATATATCTCTATGACTATACGTTATACTAGCACTCGTGTAAAACTTGTGGTGTGGCCGAAAAGAAAAAAAGAAAGAAAAAATCATCTGAAACTGGGCCACACACACAAAATTAGTTCAGCTCAGTTATAGTTCAGTTCAGTTCAATTTATTCATTCTTCTCAAGCCTAAAAACTTAAACAACAATGATATAATATATACAAAATGGCAAGTAAACATAGTAAGAGAAAAATAGGAAACTACAAAAAAGTTTATAAAAACTTGTACAGAGTATAGTTCCCAGTAAAGGGAAAAATACATGGTATAAACAAAAGCAATAACAAAATACAAAATTATACAGATTAACTAGGTAATCCTAGTAACACAATACACCAACAAACACCAGCATTCAAACAGGGAGGGTGGGGATTAAGGGGGGGGGGGTAATGGTAATTGTAAATTTAATGGAAAAAAAATCAAAAAATGATGATGGACCACTGTGTCTTAATGAGTTAAGTAAAATCTGTGTTTTAACTTTGGGATAATGAAATGTAATACTTGAGCGAGTATTGTGATAATGGACCTATTTATTAATTATCTATTTATGGCGAACATTTGGGAAACATTGCAAGGAGTAATATTATGAATTGTACGAAATATTACTATTACTACTGAAATCTTTGAATATCATATATATTTAGCGTTTTTAAACGGAAGAATAATGGTCGTGAGAATGTGATCTAAAGTAAAGGAAGAATTTGTGCATATTCTCAAAATTTTCTTTTGTAATTTGTGTAACGGTTCCAATTTCGTTGTTTCAACATTCGCCCAAATAATATTACAATATTGAAGATAAGGTAAGGCTAGACAATTATATAGCATATACATTTCCTTTTGTGGCAAAAAAATATCACGAAGTTTACAAAGAATTCCCACAGTTTTTGAGATCTTGCTAGTTATGGAACGATGGCTGTCGAGAGATAGTTCGTCTTAGTTAGACCGCTCCAGAGGAACGGGTCTTGAGGAACGGTTTGCGAGGGTTCACACTCCGAGCAGTTTTTTATGGCTCAAACCGCTCCACGAGTCAAAGTGGTCTTGTTGCTATGGCAGCTCAAGTCAGCGGGTAAATTTTTTCGCGCGCGGAATACTAAGCGTATGTACCTTTCTACATGTTTCGCGTGCAACGTCACTGGACCACTTCCGTTCAAAGTACGCTTCCGTTCACACTCGCACGTTAGAGCGCTCCAAACCGCTCTTAATAAGACCCGTTCCTCAAGACCACCTCACGAGGTGGTCTTCTGGAGCGGTCCAGAAGTCCACTTCCTGGACCACTTTGACCGTTCTCACTCACCTAAGAACCGCTCCTGAGGAACGGGTCTTAGTTAGACCGCTCCAACGAAGTGAATGAGAACGGGGTCTGAGGTTACTCCAAGAAATTTGATTGTTTGGGAACAACTTAAAGGGATTTGATTCATAAATAATATTACATCGGAAATATTTATGTTTTATATGTTCTTTACAAAAATACATCACATTAGTCTTATCATAATTTATCACCAATTCATTAGCATGAAACCAATTTTTAATCTTAATGAATTCCTCGTTTGTCTTATTTACAAGAATATCAAAAGCATTATGAGAAGCAACTAAATTAGTGTCGTCTATGGAGAGGACAAAATGGAAAAATGAGGAAACATTACATAAATCATTTATATAAATTAAAAAAAAAGGAGCGGGCCCGTTGTGTTGAGCAGTGGCGGATCCAGGGGCCAGGGGGCCCTTCCCTAGAAAAAAAAACAGGTAAAAACACCCTTTTTTTAAAAAAAGAAGTTGGGCCCCCTCCCCTGGCGCCCAAGGGGGGGTGGCGGTGGAAAAAAAATTAACCCTTCCCGTAGGGAAAAAAAATTTCGGGTGCCAAAAAAAAAGAATTTGTGCTCACTACCCCTTATTATTTGGAATAGCTATAGCGTCTGAAGCGTCTACGATGTCTTCAAGTGCTTTTAAATAGGAAATAAGATTTAGAATTGCCTCCCCTCAAACACAGTGTAGGCATGATACCATTTCCCACCCCTAAACGTTTACTCGAATTTCCCCCAAGAAAATCCGCCAGTGTTTTTCCCCGAGCAATGCTCAAGAAAGAAAAAAAAGGAGGGGGGGGGGGAGAAAACGGGAAGAGATGGGGCGAAGGGGTCGACACAGTGCATACAGTATTTGCATCTGCATATTGAACAATATTTTATTGTAATGCACCGCTTCTGCAGGGGGGGGGTATTGTTTTACCCCAGGTTAATTGGGTTTGATTCATCTACTTTTGTTTTAATCAGATTAAAGTCGTCAAGATCAGGCCCTCAAACCAATGTATAGGCCTATAGGCCTAGTAAACAAAACACCATTCGGAAAACAGTACCAGTCCTCTCCTGTCGGATGGCACGACTGTTCTACTTTGATTTTTTTTTAAATCAATAAAAAGAACGAGATTATTTTGTATAATTTAACAGATTTTACCAATGAGGAATTAATAATCTTTCTGTATTTTCATCACTTCGTTCTATTAATTCAATGTCGTTTGTATTGAAAGGGTGAAATATTTGAGAGAAAGCGGGAGAGAGAGAGAGAGAGAGAAAGAGGGAGAGAGAGAGAGAGAGAGAGAGAGGAGAGAGAGAGAGAGAGAGAGAGAAGTTATAGATACGTAGAATTCCCCTGTATGTGAGAAGTGGGTGTGGCATCGTTACCCCTCAGCTGAAATCCTAGTCTGAATTTTAAAGCCCCATAGTTGGTATGTAAGAGCAAGAGGCATACATCCGATCATGATCCGTGGATTATTGATTTATAACAGCAACATAATTCCAATAAACAGGTCTGTACCCATCCATATGGATTATAATCAGGAAAGCAAATTGGTTCTTGAAGTAAAATCCCTTTCCGAATGCCGTTTAAGAATTGTTATGTTAAATCTACGACTGTAATTTACAGACTACGCGCATATCTTACAGAGTAGAGGCGTGACCTTTTGATACCACCTGTAAACTACGTTGGTAGTATTTAGGATATTTGTGTGCAGTGTGGTTTGTCGTATTGATCATTGTCCCGAAATCTATCGTAGATGGATTGTCGATCTACCGTTCATGTATAATTAATCGAACAAAATTTTATACGACATCGTCTGCGAGCACAAAGATCTGATTGTTGTAAGAACGTTCGCACCTTAACCTAGGTCAGGTCGTTGTATGTTGATTAATTTTACGGGTAGGTTGAGGCGGTAGCGCTGTACATCACGCATAGGAAATGTTTTATTTGAGCGGTGTCTGTGCATCACCAGGCGAGGCGGCAGAACAGGAGGTTTCGGTGAACAGTACATATTCGAAAGACCCTAGTAGCAACATGACGCAACCCACAAGCCTAACTCCTAGTCTTGCTGGATTGGAAGATACCTTGGAACAATCAGGGCTGCTCCTGACCAAGAAAAATGTTGCCAGGGATGAGGATTTTGTCATCGAAGTGCAAGAGGTATTCAACAAGGGTTATCTGCCGCTGCATTCGTTGCTAGCGTTACCCGTATGTTGGGCGGCGGCGAAGATTCTACCGGCTCCTAATCGCCCGCGAAATATGGACTTATTCGACGAGGATGATAGTTTGGATATTGCCGTCGTCTTGGCTTTTCAGAAGGCTGCCCAAAGCCTTCGCACACCGGCTATCATTGATGTGCATCGATGCAGCAGAATGTCGGTAAGAAAAGACCACAAATTGTATGCTTAACGTTTTTATCAATAGCATGATTACGGCAATACTTTTGTTTGTATTGTTAGTGAATTATATTGTAATGTCCGTAATCTCTTGTTACATAATTTGAAGAGGTAGATGTGGTTTGATTATTCAGCAAACAATGGTCATGAAAAATTGAAATCCAGGCATTTAACCTTGAAGTGTTGCATGACTTTCAGCTAGCCCTCGAATCAATATCCTCTTTAGAAGCTCATTTGCATTCAGGTGTGATGTAACAGTGTTAATAGATCCAGTAGATACTCTACTACAATGCAAACACTTAAAAACCAAATATGTCTAGTTGCCTACTCTGTATATTTATACATGTAGGTATGATTGATTTGGAATAATAAATCTGGTAATAAATCCCTGAGGTGTTCTTGTTCTATAGTTTCCATGATAATGCAAAATTGTGTCACAATTTGTGTCATATTTTTAGTAAAGGGTCAAAGGCACATGAATTCTTTTTTCCCCCCACTCATTCTTTCTTTCCATCTTTCTTCCTTGACCCCACCCTCTCTCTCTCCCTCTCTCTCTCTCTTTCTCTCTCTCCTTCCTTCTCTCTGTTTCTCTCACCCTCTCTCTTTTTCTCTCCCCTTTTCTCTCCCCTTTCTCTTTTTCTCTCCCCCTTTCTTTTTTTCTTTCTTTTCCCCTCTTAGTTATCAAAAGACCAAGCATTTCCTCTAAATTGCTTATAAATAAACGTTATTTGTACTGTTTGCCCTCCTCCATGGAACCTAAATCATATGATTTATAGAGCTTTTACATTCAATAACTTTTCTTTTCATCTGTATTTTATGTTATTCTTTTAGCTATCTCTACTCTGTTAATATTCAGTTCTTTATAATGATTATCCTACTCACATATCTAACCCATCTTCACTTGCCTATTTCCCAAATAATAATGTAAAAGTTTTCATAATACAAATAATAATAATAATAATATGGTTATTTATATAGCGCCGGTATCCGCCAGGTTCTGACGCTCATGGCGCTTTACACATATTACCCTGGTCATAGCCGAGCTGCCAAAGTAACTAGCGCTCAAGCATATCAGGTACCCATTTACACCTGGGTGGAGAGTGGCAAATGTAGATTAACGTCTTGCCAAAGGACATTAGTGCCGTGGCGGGACTTGAACCCGTACCTTGTGATCTGCAGTCGGGTGACTTATCCACTAGACCACAACACCTCTAATAATTAATTACTTACAGAAATTCAGGTATAGACCAGGCCTGGTCATGCGATTGCATTCAATGCATTGTGAAAGAAACGTTGTGGAATCGATCAGAAAAGGTTGATCATCTAGCATATAAGTATTTGTGTGTAGTGCAAAGTTCTGGAATCATCAAAATGATAAGAAATTTGGCCCAGTCTTGGTAAAGTTACAAGCACTGTACACAGAAAGATGTATATGGGACTATATACGCGATGGCGATATATATCCAGTCCGGATCAATATGATAATTTACCAAATATATCAATTAGTAGGCAGTTTCACGGCAAAATTTGTATCATCACGTCTTAGTCAAAACATATTCTTTCACATGATTGGTAATAAGAGCTTCCATTTCATTTTTTGAGAGGGGGCCCAAAACTGGTCTATACCTTTAATGTAGGCCTATATGGAACCTACATTGTGCATATCCCCTGGTAGATTGCATATTTTGTGACAATTGACAAATGAGTTAATGAGGTCACTTTGATAAAAGTTCAGGAAATTCTTCTCTTGTTACATCACACGTTAGTATACAGTGAAAGTATATGCTTTGTCAACATATATTTATTATGTAGTATAAGTGTATAACTATAATTAGCCTGGAAGATGCCCTAGATTTTCTCTTCTAGGGTGTCTTCTAGATCCTCTTCTAGTCCATGCAATTTTACACTTTAGCACAATTTCTTAAAGCATTGAGAAGAGCCTAGATCTGCCAGTTTCTAATTTTGTCAAACTGCAGCTTAAGTACAGAGCCTGTTGTAGTCTCATTTTGCAGACACTGTTACGCACAGCGACTGACAACAAGGATTTGTGTCTGCAAACTGATGTCTTACATGTACATGCTAGATATATGACGATAGGTCTACATCCATGTGTTCAATACAAATACTTGTAATTGTATGCTCTAGCACATGTACTAATATGAGTATGAGTCTTACCATTATTTTGTCAGGACTTTTCAGAGTCGAATGCTTTGGGACTTTTAACCTCTCCATACTTATTTCCCTGTAATTGCAATTTGAATACCTAGTGTACATTTGTACGAGCTTGGCATGATTAGACCAATCCCAACTCCCTGATTAGACCTATATGTACATACTTAACATGTACATACCTGGGAGGTGGTATAAGATACAATACTGTCCTACAATACTGTATCTTACTTGTCTAGAGCAAGCCAGACTGAAGAGTTCCCCTTTGAGAGAAACACAATCCCATTCAGGGATTTACCGCTGTCTTGAATAGTTGACATTCTTTGTATTGTCAACAAGGAGGGTTTGGCATTTCAACATAACCGTTTTACTGGGGGACTATACAACCATATATCACTGTACGCTATCTCAGACAAATATAAATATATTCAAGCAGCTATTGTGTCCATTTTACTATTAAACACTTTGAAACTGCTATATTATTTGAATACATAGAGAGATGAAAATACGCTCTTCAGTTAGTACAGTTAATTTTTTCTGTAAAAAGGTGGGTCTGTTTTCAGAGTCTGGACAGTTGTGCAACATAGCCTGTAAGGCCTATATTTCTGAATTTGATCTCAACATATACACGTGTACATGTGTAAGCCTAGATCATTCAGCATTGATATATTCAACTAATTTGCTACATGTAATGTTTTACAAAGTTTCAAATGTTAAATACAACACATGAATACATTTTTTTTGGCATCATCTACATATATATTGTATTTTTTAAAGGGCAAATTAGCACACAGCTTGCAGTTTATTTAATTTATCCAGGTATCCTGTATTGCCTTGTGTAACTCTGCATGATACAGATCATTACTGTTGTAAACACTGAGGTGAAACATGACTGGTTATGTTGAATAGACACAAACTTCTTAATCAATAATCGTAATGCAGTTTATGCAGTACTTATCAATAGGGATTAACTATTGATTTGATAGGGTCTAACTGTAACGTGAAATGGCTTTTAGCCATCCAAATGTGGTCCATCTACCATTTTGTATAAATCCTTGGCCTTGCATGATATGAAGTATATGAACCTTCAATTGCATCCTATATTTTACTGTACGGATTCGTCGGTTCAAACTAATGCTGATGATATGTCTCTACCTTCATTTACATGCTATTGCAAAGTGATAATGATAGAAATTGGCTCTGTGACAAGATAATGACTGAAAGTGACTCGAAGCTTAGAGAGAGAGAGAGAGAGAGAGAGAGATCAGCCTTATGCTACATAGTACATACGTATATAAACACATGATGTTTTGCAAATCAGTTTTAATCGTGATGATTTATACAGCATTGAAAAGTTTGTTGCATACATGTAGCCTATAAACCTATTTATACGAGCTATTACTTTGTCAATATGTCCTTTGACCTTATACTGTAGATTAGAATCACAGTAACTGGGTTTTCTTGTATAAATTAGGTACAGATAAATCAACCTATCATGGCCATGTACAGTACATACGGTAGTATCAGCAAATCATCCAAATTTTGAAAAAGGATGGCTGACAATCTATTTATGGTATATTAGAATGCTAAAGGACTTTGCAATTATAGGCGTAGATGTATATGTAAGTAATTAACTGATTTAGATTGGCTGAATTATAAACAGATTGCAGTAAAACCTAGAAATGTCAAATGATTATTAAAGTTGTTGTCTCTTTCACTAATACAACCAGTCATTATGAGGTTTCTAACTTCAGTTTTCTATCTCATAGTTTAAAACAACCCAAAAGTAACAACATCAGCTAATGATGTACAATTGTAGTAATTATTTACAGACCTATGACATGAGATAGTCAGTGGTTGAATATTTTCAATATGGCACGATTTATGTCATTTCAAAGTCGATCAGTGGAGAGAAGTCCTCTGAGTGTAACACTAGTCATCTTTTGAAGATCGTGTCATAGAAGATGATAGTATAATAACTCTGCAAAATTCAGAGGGTCTTTGAAAGAACTTTTGCATTTAAAGTATCAGACTCCTTAGATATTGTTTTAGAGACATCCAATTGAAAAACTCTGTAGTTTAAATCGTGTAGGAGGAATGTTCTGTTGTTTTCAATTCTTTATGTTGATGCTACTTAGATATTCTGCTGTCAGTTTCCTTGGTGATCATTTTTTAATAATATGTGGAGCATGACTTCTAATTTGACATTGCTAAGACATGTGTAGGAGGTTGTAAAGGTCATGCAGCTAAGGTCACCTGGAGAAAACAACTTTGCACACCGTCTTCTGGAAGATATCCGGATAATCGGTTTCCTACATGTACATGTAATAGTGGAAGATGAGTGGGAGTCTGAGCCTGACAGAGGATTTATGAAGGTCTTGGCAATTTTGACAGCTCTCCATTATCCATTTGCTTGCAGGCGAACTTGACACTTGGAGGCGCCCACAATGAAATTGTGCATTCCCTAATTTGACAATTTCATCATCCTAGATGGATTTCATGCATACAAAGTTACAAACCCTGAAAATAATAAATCCTGACCCCTATGAATTTTTTTTTAGTGTGGAGGCAAATTGATAATTGTATGGATAATTGTATTTTTATTCATATGTATATATACAAATAATACAATTGTTGCAGACCATGCATGGCCATGGACTGTACAACTTTTCATAGCATCCTGAGATGTTTGTCCTTGAAATAATGATATTTCAAGGCTTCACTTCCTTGTCATGTAAGCTACTACACTTGGGCATACAGAATAATGAATTCAAAATGTCTTTCCCATAGTTCTTACTATAAAAAAGCTGCATGCACAATGTGGCTCTATTATGACATGGTGCCTGGATTTGCCCAGAGGCTACACTACAGCATTGTGTCGTGATGCTCTTCTCTACGGTTGCAATACTTCTTTAGTCATGCCTCTTCACAATCATGGTCCTAATTTATTTTGGCTTTTTTCAACTCTCACTCTAAGTAAATGGCCAAACCAGCATGCCACTAAAACTTGTGACATTTGAGGTCCGTTTTGTAGAATTCTAAAAAAAAATAGTTATAGAATTTGATCTGCATGTAGTATTGTGCTGTCTATACATATGATCCGTTAAAGGGGTAGTTGAGTTCTTGTTTAAGACCGCAAATGCCTTCAAAGTGCATGGTTATTGCTCTTATTGTTATTTATGACATTTCTAGTGCCCTTTTAGAAACTAAAATCGCTATGAAGGTAATTTTAGACCCCAAAATGAGTGAATTTAGATTTAATAAGATCATATCAATTCAGCTCCACCTTTCAAAAAAAAATATGGTGACCGTTAATTAATTAATCATACCAATTCAGCTCCACTTTAAAAAAAAATATGGTGACCGTTAATTAATTAATTAATTAATAGTACAATACACGGGCCGGCTGGTCGTGCGTATTATTATAACCAACACAAAAAAGCCAACAAAAGCCAATATTGGCATTGGCTGGAATAAAACATATATGGCGCTATCTCGTTTTTCAACGGTTGGTTCAAAATTACTGAATATTTGTGGGGCACCACAAATATTATAAATGGTTATATTTATGGAGATATACCATATTTCAGCCGTCTCTGAACCGATTTTGATCAAACAAAGATGATTTTGTCATTTGAATTGTATATTCTTTCAAATTTGACACTCACTTTCTCATTATCTCACAAAAATTATTTTGTGTAGCGCCCTCTGCAACAAAACTCAACTATCCCTTTAAGATTAGAGCCCAAAGAGCATTAATTCTATGAAAGTCACTGTCCTCCGGTTCTCAGAATATTGTTTGTTTTGAAGTGCTACAAACAAATATAAGGCCCTTCCTTTACATATAGCTTTCAGATTGCATAGATGAGCCATTTAATCTGAAACATGAATTTAGCTCACAAGTGCTAAATTTTGCCTGAATGTATGTGTACACAAAGTCACAAACCGGCACACCCTTAGCTTGCTTTGTAGTAGCATGCATAGCATTCAGAGCTGTATTCAAAATTCTGTGCATGTGAGCCCGTTGTCGATCCACCGTGGTCGATCTTCTAAGAGAATCTAGCTGTCCTTCGTCTAACCCTAATGTGTTTGCAGGCCTCCAATGTGAGAAGTAGTAGCCAGCGGTAATGACATTCCCCCCACCAACACCAGCGCTGCCACTAGCCAGAGCTCATTTGACATTAGCCTATCACTGCATGACTAATCAATACGCATGTGGGATCATTCTGTGGCGTTGATTATTCTCCCATGCAGCCTGCCGAGCGTAGACGTTATCAACATTGGTCTTCGTTCAAGGCTGGAACTTGTGTCTTTTGGAGCAATTACATTGCTCAAAGGCATCACCTTTTCTGAAAAGAAGATCTATATGTTTCTTGTTTCAAATTGTCAACATTTTCTATTCATTTACATGTAAAAGGAAAGAAAAGAAGAGAAAAGAAAAATAAAGGAAAATTAGACAAATGGAAACAACATAATTCAAACAAAACGAAGGCTCAATAAACATACAATGCACAGCTGTATGATGCAGATAGAATTACATGTATGTAGTTCCATGTACATGTATTTCTTAATTCTATTTTCAATATCATTATGACGTACACTCTAGAGTCTTAGTCAGAATGCTCATACTCCTTTCAATATAATTTTACAATCAATGTACATGTGTACCAGCATTGCAGGGCAATAACTTTGAGAATTTGATTACCGTATTCTTATTCTACTTGCCATACAATGGTATATATATGCTGGTATTAGAAGACAGGCATTATTCTAAGGGAAATGGTAAATTCTACCCTCAATATTATTATATGGGTATTATAAATACGGGCACACTCCTGAGATTGACCCTCTAAGTTCTACTGTTTCACACCATACTGGTATTATAAATATAAAGGAAATAAGGAATCAAAGGATTAAATCTTATGTGTTAAATTCATGCAGGTTATTCTCATCCTGTACAATAAAAGTTCAAAGGCAAAATACATGTTCACGAAAAACAAAAGAAACTACAACAACAAACAAAAAAATTTAAAAATTGAGACCACTTTACTATCTACCTAAGACAGCTTTGATGTAAAGTAATGGTACAATGCAGATTATTTCTTCTATGCATATTGCACTACATTAAAGTGTAGAAGTTGCAGCCTCCGTGCAGAAATATTCACCTTGAAGCACCTCTGTACTACTTACAGCTACTTGCGCCCTCTATATATATATAGCAAACAATGCCTAATCGGTGACCATTGGTCCCCCATGGTCCCCTTTTTATGTTATGAGAGCTGATTTGATGAGATAACCACCTGTCAGTGACCATGCAGGGAGTCTAATCCCTCCTGGCCAAACTAGTGCAGACAGGCTTTAACCTAAGTAGTCAATGTGTTAAATTGTTTTGCTTTGCATGTTTACATCCATGAAGGCTTCTGACATCTGTTACTCTTAGCACGGTTGGTGTCAACTTTACTGTAAAGCATTTGTCATAGAAGCACCCAACAGTGTTTGCTCTATTCTCCCAAGAGAACAATAAAAAGATGACAATTATTTGCAAGGCTAAACATGCGAGCTATCCATGCGAGCTATCCATAAAGGTTAATTTAACCCAAATCAAATGTCTGTGTAAACATAGACCTACTAGTACTATCCTGAGGACCCTCCATGGCTTAATACAGGGTGTTAATATTATTCTCATCTGCCTGAAGCCTGCTAATAAAGATCTCTTATGGACATACACAACAAAACCATTCATTTGTGCTCCATTAGAGACTGACCATTACCTTTCCTGTAGAAATTAACCCATCGACTACTGGAACCAGGTGGCCTCTGTATTAAGCCTATGGGAATGAGAGAATTAAGTACTCAACAGGTCAACTTCAATAACTACGCCTGACATGACCAGCTATTAAACCAAAATTTCTAAACGCAGGGTATTAGTCAATACTATTCTCCTCAAGGTTGGATTAATTGTCAGGATTTATTAACACTCAACCTTTTATTCATACCAAAATCATTAATCTGTACTCGATCAGAGAAGAACTTGAAAGGGTCAATGGTAATTAACCCAGTGCATTATTATGGTAGATTTATTGACAATTATTCTTTCTTGATGTGATTGGAAGGCTTGGAGCAAGGCTGCATGGGACTGTTGAGTGTGCTTGAGTTCAAAGCATGTAAATGAGTCAGAATTCTACCTGAATTTACTACGTAAATGGCATGGCAACCGAGCGATACCGTGAATTATTAATTGATTAATTTCACAAATTTCACAAAGTGCTATACATTACATTGTGTACTACATGTATGTAAGTAAGCCATCTTGCTTAAGTTATTGTTTTAGAGAGGCCTCTCCATTTAAAGCCTCACTGCACTACTTGTAGCTACTTGCTCCCTCTATAAAGAAAACAATGCCTAAGCGGTGCCCGTTGGTCCCCGTTGGTCCCCATGATCCTCTTTTCTTATGTTAATTGAAATCTGAGTTGATGAGATAACCACCTAGCTGTCAGTGACCAGCAGGGTGGTCTAATCTTTCCTGGCCAAACTAGTGCAGACGGGCTTTAAGAACACTGGTTTTAAACTTCTCAGCAAAAGAAATAAGAACAATCAACATTCACCTACATAAGAACTAGAACGAACAGCTTTTAAACATGTACATGACATTGATTAAAGGCCTTTAAAAACATTCCAGAAGTTTTTGATGCTTGTGTACTCGAAACAGATGTGAACAAATCTATGAACCCAGATGACGGAAGTCGTATCACTAGTTAAATTATAGCAATATTTACATCTAGATTGTCTTGAGGCCGAGCTACTATATTTCAAATGGAAAGTTCTTTCATGTGAATGTGAAACCAAAATGGTAAAAAGGCATACTCTCTAAAAAATACTTCCCTGTTCATGTACCAGCACTCACCCTTCTCTTTAATTTCTTGTAATAGATTAAGAGGGCTTGCTAAGGGAAATTATATTTTTTAATCAATATCTTATGCCTATGAAAACTGACAGCTGAGGTAAATTTCAGATTCAGATTTTTCAACCACTTATGTTCTTTAATAACATTGATTTCTCTTAGATATATATGTATATCTTGGAAAAGTAGATAATTTTTCCACGAATGTAAATTTGCAGTTGCACTGAAGTACATGTACAATGTAACTTCAGTGATTGTTCATATTGCACTTCATACTTTACATTTGACATTATAGTTCAAAGTCCGTACCATTTTAAGCAATTTGCTGATCTTTATATTGGTATTTTATGATGTCATTGGGAATGTGCAAACACTTCATTAGCTTACTGTACTTATTTGATGTGCAAAGTGCAATGGATTACATGTACATGTATATACACTGTATATGTTCTTCTTAGAAAGCCCCATTTATGGCCATGTAAAATATATTGAAAATGTTTTGTAGTTTTGTACTTTCGTTTCTGTAAATGACTGATGGATTTGGGGATGGGGGGACATCCAGTTTGAGCTCCCTCCTTCAAACCCAAGTGGCATACATGTAACTCTAGTACACAGCTAGCTGCAGAATGTACCCTTACCCTTTTCTGTGGTGATGAATGATGACACCTTCCCCCCTTTCGTGGTTGTCAGAAACTTTTAGGAATATTTTGCCCCCTGTTGTACAAAATCCTGGATCCGCCCCTGCTGTGCATGGGATATACATGTACAGTGAAAGTCAGTCTTCTATATATATATTTAATTATAAAGGCATGGATGGAGCAGAAGCCACTAGATTGAAGGCTATTAAACAAGGGTTGGTCTAGTTGGGAGGGAGATGATGTTCTCTCTATCGAGGATCTAGAGCATGAATAATCTAATTTTCCTTATTCACAGGTGTTTAAAGATACTATGTCCCTTTTGCAGCCAACATCAAATTCTGTAGAACTTGGCAGGAATTATGAATATGTCATGTATGTCCTATCTGTGAAATTTAAACGTTAGCAGTGTCCTAATATTCAAATTATGCAAGGAAACCCGTTTACTTGCTAGACTCACTGTCAGACACTATTGAGTGACTGACTGTCTTTTTTCATCTTTGGTATTACATACATAAAATGAGCTGTAAAGGGTACATGAGCATTTGTCTACATCAATAACCCACTTCTTGTAATGGCCAAAATTAAACTGATTGAATCTTTGCGCAGCATAAAACGTACGATCATTCGATACAATGGTCTGAAAAATCAGACTATTACTTCCTGGCTCTATAGCTCCTAAGTCGATTCGACAACTAATAGACGTTATTTTCCCACTTAAAGACATTTTCAAGCCCCCCTTTTTTTAGGAAAGTTCTAAATTAGTATTGTCTTTCAAATGCCATTGGAATTTAACCTTTTCATTTTTGTCCTGCAAATGGGACATAGTACCTTTAAAGGAAGGGTATAAGTTTGGAATCCTTGTCGCATTAGATAGTTAGTCTAGTCGTTAAAAGTAATAAGGCAGAGGAGAGAGAGAGAGAGAGGGTAACAAAATGAAATTACAGAGACTGGGTTAAATAAGGAAAGGCAGGTGGAGAGGAAAAATGGAATAAAAATGATCTTATAATTCTGGATGAAGTACATGTAGATGCAACTTGAAAGACAATGTACTAATTACTATTGCAAGTTTCTGAACAAA
>CP137675.1:6560214-6621730 GCA_037976565.1 Mesocentrotus franciscanus | reverse complement strand
GCTATCTCTACTCTGTTAATATTCAGTTCCTTATAATGATTATCCTACTCACATATCTAACCCATCTTCACTTGCCTATTTCCCCAAATAATAATGTAAAAGTTTTCATAATACAAATAATAATAATAATAATATGGTTATTTATATAGCGCCGGTATCCGCCAGGTTCTGCTCATGGCGCTTACACATATTACCCTGGTCATAGCCGAGCTGCCAAAGTAACTAGCGCTCAAGCATATCAGGTACCCATTTACACCTGGGTGGAGAGTGGCAAATGTAGATTAACGTCTTGCCAAAGGACATTAGTGCCGTGGCGGGACTTGAACCCCGTACCTTGTGATCTGCAGTCGGGTGACTTATCCACTAGACCACAACACCTCTAATAATTAATTACTTACAGAAATTCAGGTATAGACCAGGCCTGGTCATGCGATTGCATTCAATGCATTGTGAAAGAAACGTTGTGGAATCGATCAGAAAAGGTTGATCATCTAGCATATAAGTATTTGTGTGTAGTGCAAAGTTCTGGAATCATCAAAATGATAAGAAATTTGGCCCAGTCTTGGTAAAGTTACAAGCACTGTACACAGAAAGATGTATATGGGACTATATACGCGATGGCGATATATATCCAGTCGGATCGATATGATAATTTACCAAATATATCAATTAGTAGGCAGTTTCACGGCAAAATTTGTATCATCACGTCTTAGTCAAAACATATTCTTTCACATGATTGGTAATAAGAGCTTCCATTTCATTTTTGAGAGGGGGCCCAAAACTGGTCTATACCTTTAATGTAGGCCTATATGGAACCTACATTGTGCATATCCCCTAGATTGCATATTTTGTGACAATTGACAAATGAGTTAATGAGGTCACTTTGATAAAAGTTCAGGAAATTCTTCTCTTGTTACATCACACGTTAGTATACAGTGAAAGTATATGCTTTGTCAACATATATTTATTATGTAGTATAAGTGTATAACTATAATTAGCCTGGAAGATGCCCTAGATTTTCTCTTCTAGGGTGTCTTCTAGATCCTCTTCTAGTCCATGCAATTTTACACTTTAGCACAATTTCTTAAAGCATTGAGAAGAGCCTAGATCTGCCAGTTTCTAATTTTGTCAAACTGCAGCTTAAGTACAGAGCCTGTTGTAGTCTCATTTTGCAGACACTGTTACGCGCAGCGACTGACAACAAGGATTTGTGTCTGCAAACTGATGTCTTACATGTACATGCTAGATATATGACGATAGGTCTACATCCATGTGTTCAATACAAATACTTGTAATTGTATGCTCTAGCACATGTACTAATATGAGTATGAGTCTTACCATTATTTTGTCAGGACTTTTCAGAGTCGAATGCTTTGGGACTTTTAACCTCTCCATACTTATTTCCCTGTAATTGCAATTTGAATACCTAGTGTACATTTGTACGAGCGTGGCATGATTAGACCAATCCCAACTCCCTGATTAGACCTATATGTACATACTTAACATGTACATACCTGGGAGGTGGTATAAGATACAATACTGTCCTACAATACTGTATCTTACTTGTCTAGAGCAAGCCAGACTGAAGAGTTCCCTTTGAGAGAAACACAATCCCATTCAGGGATTTACCGCTGTCTTGAATAGTTGACATTCTTTGTATTGTCAACAAGGAGGGTTTGGCATTTCAACATAACCGTTTTACTGGGGGACTATACAACCATATATCACTGTACGCTATCTCAGACAAATATAAATATATTCAAGCAGCTATTGTGTCCATTTTACTATTAAACACTTTGAAACTGCTATATTATTTGAATACATAGAGAGATGAAAATACGCTCTTCAGTTAGTACAGTTAATTTTTTCTGTAAAAAAGGTGGGTCTGTTTTCAGAGTCTGGACAGTTGTGCAACATAGCCTGTAAGGCCTATATTTCTGAATTTGATCTCAACATATACACGTGTACATGTGTAAGCCTAGATCATTCAGCATTGATATATTCAACTAATTTGCTACATGTAATGTTTTACAAAGTTTCAAATGTTAAATACAACACATGAATACATTTTTTTTGGCATCATCTACATATATATTGTATTTTTTAAAGGGCAAATTAGCACACAGCTTGCAGTTTATTTAATTTATCCAGGTATCCTGTATTGCCTTGTGTAACTCTGCATGATACAGATCATTACTGTTGTAAACACTGAGGTGAAACATGACTGGTTATGTTGAATAGACACAAACTTCTTAATCAATAATCGTAATGCCGTTTATGCAGTACTTATCAATAGGGATTAACTATTGATTTGATAGGGTCTAACTGTAACGTGAAATGGCTTTTAGCCATCCAAATGTGGTCCATCTACCATTTTGTATAAATCCTTGGCCTTGCATGATATGAAGTATATGAACCTTCAATTGCATCCTATATTTTACTGTACGGATTCGTCGGTTCAAACTAATGCTGATGATATGTCTCTACCTTCATTTACATGCTATTGCAAAGTGATAATGATAGAAATTGGCTCTGTGACAAGATAATGACTGAAAGTGACTCGAAGCTTAGAGAGAGAGAGAGAGAGAGAGATCAGCCTTATGCTACATAGTACATACGTATATAAACACATGATGTTTTGCAAATCAGTTTTAATCGTGATGATTTATACAGCATTGAAAAGTTTGTTGCATACATGTAGCCTATAAACCTATTTATACGAGCTATTACTTTGTCAATATGTCCTTTGACCTTATACTGTAGATTAGAATCACAGTAACTGGGTTTTCTTGTATAAATTAGGTACAGATAAATCAACCTATCATGGCCATGTACAGTACATACGGTAGTATCAGCAAATCATCCAAATTTTGAAAAAGGATGGCTGACAATCTATTTATGGTATATTAGAATGCTAAAGGACTTTGCAATTATAGGCGTAGATGTATATGTAAGTAATTAACTGATTTAGATTGGCTGAATTATAAACAGATTGCAGTAAAACCTAGAAATGTCAAATGATTATTAAAGTTGTTGTCTCTTTCACTAATACAACCAGTCATTATGAGGTTTCTAACTTCAGTTTTCTATCTCATAGTTTAAAACAACCCAAAAGTAACAACATCAGCTAATGATGTACAATTGTAGTAATTATTTACAGACCTATGACATGAGATAGTCAGTGGTTGAATATTTTCAATATGGCACGATTTATGTCATTTCAAAGTCGATCAGTGGAGAGAAGTCCTCTGAGTGTAACACTAGTCATCTTTTGAAGATCGTGTCATAGAAGATGATAGTATAATAACTCTGCAAAATTCAGAGGGTCTTTGAAAGAACTTTTGCATTTAAAGTATCAGACTCCTTAGATATTGTTTTAGAGACATCCAATTGAAAAACTCTGTAGTTTAAATCGTGTAGGAGGAATGTTCTGTTGTTTTCAATTCTTTATGTTGATGCTACTTAGATATTCTGCTGTCAGTTTCCTTGGTGATCATTTTTTAATAATATGTGGAGCATGACTTCTAATTTGACATTGCTAAGACATGTGTAGGAGGTTGTAAAGGTCATGCAGCTAAGGTCACCTGGAGAAAAACAACTTTGCACACCGTCTTCTGGAAGATATCCGGATAATCGGTTTCCTACATGTACATGTAATAGTGGAAGATGAGTGGGAGTCTGAGCCTGACAGAGGATTTATGAAGGTCTTGGCAATTTTGACAGCTCTCCATTATCCATTTGCTTGCAGGCGAACTTGACACTTGGAGGCGCCCACAATGAAATTGTGCATTCCCTAATTTGACAATTTCATCATCCTAGATGGATTTCATGCATACAAAGTTACAAACCCTGAAAATAATAAATCCTGACCCCTATGAATTTTTTTTTTAGTGTGGAGGCAAATTGATAATTGTATGGATAATTGTATTTTTATTCATATGTATATATACAAATAATACAATTGTTGCAGACCATGCATGGCCATGGACTGTACAACTTTTTCATAGCATCCTGGAGATGTTTGTCCTTGAAATAATGATATTTCAAGGCTTCACTTCCTTGTCATGTAAGCTACTACACTTGGGCATACAGAATAATGAATTCAAAATGTCTTTCCCATAGTTCTTACTATAAAAAAGCTGCATGCACAATGTGGCTCTATTATGACATGGTGCCTGGATTTGCCCAGAGGCTACACTACAGCATTGTGTCGTGATGCTCTTCTCTACGGTTGCAATACTTCTTTAGTCATGCCTCTTCACAATCATGGTCCTAATTTATTTTGGCTTTTTTCAACTCTCACTCTAAGTAAATGGCCAAACCAGCATGCCACTAAAACTTGTGACATTTGAGGTCCGTTTTGTAGAATTCTAAAAAAAAATAGTTATAGAATTTGATCTGCATGTAGTATTGTGCTGTCTATACATATGATCCGTTAAAGGGGTAGTTGAGTTCTTGTTTAAGACCGCAAATGCCTTCAAAGTGCATGGTTATTGCTCTTATTGTTATTTATGACATTTCTAGTGCCCTTTTAGAAACTAAAATCGCTATGAAGGTAATTTTAGACCCCAAAATGAGTGAATTTAGATTTAATAAGATCATATCAATTCAGCTCCACCTTTCAAAAAAAAATATGGTGACCGTTAATTAATTAATCATACCAATTCAGCTCCACTTTAAAAAAAAATATGGTGACCGTTAATTAATTAATTAATTAATAGTACAATACACGGGCCGGCTGGTCGTGCGTATTATTATAACCAACACAAAAAGCCAACAAAAGCCAATATTGGCATTGGCTGGAATAAAACATATATGGCGCTATCTCGTTTTTCAACGGTTGGTTCAAAATTACTGAATATTTGTGGGGCACCACAAATATTATAAATGGTTATATTTATGGAGATATACCATATTTCAGCCGTCTCTGAACCGATTTTGATCAAACAAAGATGATTTTGTCATTTGAATTGTATATTCTTTCAAATTTGACACTCACTTTCTCATTATCTCACAAAAAATTATTTTGTGTAGCGCCCTCTGCAACAAAACTCAACTATCCCTTTAAGATTAGAGCCCAAAGAGCATTAATTCTATGAAAGTCACTGTCCTCCGGTTCTCAGAATATTGTTTGTTTTGAAGTGCTACAAACAAATATAAGGCCCTTCCTTTACATATAGCTTTCAGATTGCATAGATGAGCCATTTAATCTGAAACATGAATTTAGCTCACAAGTGCTAAATTTTGCCTGAATGTATGTGTACACAAAGTCACAAACCGGCACACCCTTAGCTTGCTTTGTAGTAGCATGCATAGCATTCAGAGCTGTATTCAAAATTCTGTGCATGTGAGCCCGTTGTCGATCCACCGTGGTCGATCTTCTAAGAGAATCTAGCTGTCCTTCGTCTAACCCTAATGTGTTTGCAGGCCTCCAATGTGAGAAGTAGTAGCCAGCGGTAATGACATTCCCCCCACCAACACCAGCGCTGCCACTAGCCAGAGCTCATTTGACATTAGCCTATCACTGCATGACTAATCAATACGCATGTGGGATCATTCTGTGGCGTTGATTATTCTCCCATGCAGCCTGCCGGCGTAGCGTTATCAACATTGGTCTTCGTTCAAGGCTGGAACTTGTGTCTTTTGGAGCAATTACATTGCTCAAAGGCATCACCTTTTCTGAAAAGAAGATCTATATGTTTCTTGTTTCAAATTGTCAACATTTTCTATTCATTTACATGTAAAAGGAAAGAAAAGAAGAGAAAAGAAAAATAAAGGAAAATTAGACAAATGGAAACAACATAATTCAAACAAAACGAAGGCTCAATAAACATACAATGCACAGCTGTATGATGCAGATAGAATTACATGTATGTAGTTCCATGTACATGTATTTCTTAATTCTATTTTCAATATCATTATGACGTACACTCTAGAGTCTTAGTCAGAATGCTCATACTCCTTTCAATATAATTTTACAATCAATGTACATGTGTACCAGCATTGCAGGGCAATAACTTTGAGAATTTGATTACCGTATTCTTATTCTACTTGCCATACAATGGTATATATATGCTGGTATTAGAAGACAGGCATTATTCTAAGGGAAATGGTAAATTCTACCCTCAATATTATTATATGGGTATTATAAATACGGGCACACTCCTGAGATTGACCCTTAAGTTCTACTGTTTCACACCATACTGGTATTATAAATATAAAGGAAATAAGGAATCAAAGGATTAAATCTTATGTGTTAAATTCATGCAGGTTATTCTCATCCTGTACAATAAAAGTTCAAAGGCAAAATACATGTTCACGAAAAACAAAAGAAACTACAACAACAAACAAAAAAATTTAAAAATTGAGACCACTTTACTATCTACCTAAGACAGCTTTGATGTAAAGTAATGGTACAATGCAGATTATTTCTTCTATGCATATTGCACTACATTAAAGTGTAGAAGTTGCAGCCTCCGTGCAGAAATATTCACCTTGAAGCACCTCTGTACTACTTACAGCTACTTGCGCCCTCTATATATATATAGCAAACAATGCCTAATCGGTGACCATTGGTCCCCCATGGTCCCCTTTTTCTTATGTTATGAGAGCTGATTTGATGAGATAACCACCTGTCAGTGACCATGCAGGGAGGTCTAATCCCTCCTGGCCAAACTAGTGCAGACAGGCTTTAACCTAAGTAGTCAATGTGTTAAATTGTTTTGCTTTGCATGTTTACATCCATGAAGGCTTCTGACATCTGTTACTCTTAGCACGGTTGGTGTCAACTTTACTGTAAAGCATTTGTCATAGAAGCACCCAACAGTGTTTGCTCTATTCTCCCAAGAGAACAATAAAAAGATGACAATTATTTGCAAGGCTAAACATGCGAGCTATCCATGCGAGCTATCCATAAAGGTTAATTTAACCCAAATCAAATGTCTGTGTAAACATAGACCTACTAGTACTATCCTGAGGACCCTCCATGGCTTAATACAGGGTGTTAATATTATTCTCATCTGCCTGAAGCCTGCTAATAAAGATCTCTTATGGACATACACAACAAAACCATTCATTTGTGCTCCATTAGAGACTGACCATTACCTTTCCTGTAGAAATTAACCCATCGACTACTGGAACCAGGTGGCCTCTGTATTAAGCCTATGGGAATGAGAGAATTAAGTACTCAACAGGTCAACTTCAATAACTACGCCCGACATGACCAGCTATTAAACCAAAATTTCTAAACGCAGGGTATTAGTCAATACTATTCTCCTCAAGGTTGGATTAATTGTCAGGATTTATTAACACTCAACCTTTTATTCATACCAAAATCATTAATCTGTACTCGATCAGAGAAGAACTTGAAAGGGTCAATGGTAATTAACCCAGTGCATTATTATGGTAGATTTATTGACAATTATTCTTTCTTGATGTGATTGGAAGGCTTGGAGCAAGGCTGCATGGGACTGTTGAGTGTGCTTGAGTTCAAAGCATGTAAATGAGTCAGAATTCTACCTGAATTTACTACGTAAATGGCATGGCAACCGAGCGATACCGTGAATTATTAATTGATTAATTTCACAAATTTCACAAAGTGCTATACATTACATTGTGTACTACATGTATGTAAGTAAGAAGCCATCTTGCTTAAGTTATTGTTTTAGAGAGGCCTCTCCATTTAAAGCCTCACTGCACTACTTGTAGCTACTTGCTCCCTCTATAAAGAAAACAATGCCTAAGCGGTGCCCGTTGGTCCCCGTTGGTCCCCCATGATCCTCTTTTTCTTATGTTAATTGAAATCTGAGTTGATGAGATAACCACCTAGCTGTCAGTGACCAGCAGGGTGGTCTAATCTTTCCTGGCCAAACTAGTGCAGACGGGCTTTAAGAACACTGGTTTTAAACTTCTCAGCAAAAGAAATAAGAACAATCAACATTCACCTACATAAGAACTAGAACGAACAGCTTTTAAACATGTACATGACATTGATTAAAGGCCTTTAAAAACATTCCAGAAGTTTTTTTGATGCTTGTGTACTCGAAACAGATGTGAACAAATCTATGAACCCAGATGACGGAAGTCGTATCACTAGTTAAATTATAGCAATATTTACATCTAGATTGTCTTGAGGCCGAGCTACTATATTTCAAATGGAAAGTTCTTTCATGTGAATGTGAAACCAAAATGGTAAAAAAAGGCATACTCTCTAAAAAATACTTCCCTGTTCATGTACCAGCACTCACCCTTCTCTTTAATTTCTTGTAATAGATTAAGAGGGCTTGCTAAGGGAAATTATATTTTTTAATCAATATCTTATGCCTATGAAAACTGACAGCTGAGGTAAATTTCAGATTCAGATTTTTCAACCACTTATGTTCTTTAATAACATTGATTTCTCTTAGATATATATGTATATCTTGGAAAAGTAGATAATTTTTCCACGAATGTAAATTTGCAGTTGCACTGAAGTACATGTACAATGTAACTTCAGTGATTGTTCGTATTTGCACTTCATACTTTACATTTGACATTATAGTTCAAAGTCCGTACCATTTTAAGCAATTTGCTGATCTTTATATTGGTATTTTATGATGTCATTGGGAATGTGCAAACACTTCATTAGCTTACTGTACTTATTTGATGTGCAAAGTGCAATGGATTACATGTACATGTATATACACTGTATATGTTCTTCTTAGAAAGCCCCATTTATGGCCATGTAAAATATATTGAAAATGTTTTGTAGTTTTGTACTTTCGTTTCTGTAAATGACTGATGGATTTGGGGATGGGGGGACATCCAGTTTGAGCTCCCTCCCTTCAAACCCAAGTGGCATACATGTAACTCTAGTACACAGCTAGCTGCAGAATGTACCCTTACCCTTTTCTGTGGTGATGAATGATGACACCTTCCCCCCTTTCGTGGTTGTCAGAAACTTTTAGGAATATTTTGCCCCTGTTGTACAAAATCCTGGATCCGCCCCTGCTGTGCATGGGATATACATGTACAGTGAAAGTCAGTCTTCTATATATATATTTAATTATAAAGGCATGGATGGAGCAGAAGCCACTAGATTGAAGGCTATTAAACAAGGGTTGGTCTAGTTGGGAGGGAGATGATGTTCCTCTCTATCGAGGATCTAGAGCATGAATAATCTAATTTTCCTTATTCACAGGTGTTTAAAGATACTATGTCCCTTTTGCAGCCAACATCAAATTCTGTAGAACTTGGCAGGAATTATGAATATGTCATGTATGTCCTATCTGTGAAATTTAAACGTTAGCAGTGTCCTAATATTCAAATTATGCAAGGAAACCCGTTTACTTGCTAGACTTCACTGTCAGACACTATTGAGTGACTGACTGGCTTTTTTCATCTTTGGTATAACATACATAAAATGAGCTGTAAAGGGTACATGAGCATTTGTCTACATCAATAACCCACTTCTTGTAATGGCCAAAATTAAACTGATTGAATCTTTGCGCAGCATAAAACGTACGACCATTCGGTACAATGGTCTGAAAAATCAGACTATTACTTACTGGCTCTATAGCTCCTAAGTCGATTCGACAACTAATAGTCGTTATTTTCCCACTTAAAGACATTTTCAAGCCCCCTTTTTTAGGAAAGTTCTAAATTAGTATTGTCTTTCAAATGCCGTTGGAATTTAACCTTTTCATTTTTTTGTCCTGCAAATGGGACATAGTACCTTTAAAGGAAGGGTATAAGTTTGGAATCCTTGTCGCATTAGATAGTTAGTCTAGTCGTTAAAAGTAATAAGGCAGAGGGAGAGAGAGAGAGGGGGGGGGGGTAACAAAATGAAATTACAGAGACTGGGTTAAATAAGGAAAGGCAGGTGGAGAGGAAAAATGGAATAAAAATGATCTTATAATTCTGGATGAAGTACATGTAGATGCAACTTGAAAGACAATGTACTAATTACTATTGCAAGTTTCTGAACAAATTCAAGCAGTCAATAATAGATAGGAAATGTTATTGGTGTATTACCCCCAATCTAAAAGGAGCCTCATTAGGCATTAGTTGGAGAAAAAACCCTGTAAACATACTTTATGAGACTTCATAAAGCCATTAGTCACTCACATTCTGCTTACAAGTTTCTCTTGAGAGAATAATTGTTATCACCCTGACTAACTTGTAATGATGAAAAATTTGAAGAACTATGATACAGCTTTAATACACTGAATGATTGATTATGATTGATCTTATCAAGGTATTTCAATGGAAGTCTGGAAGACAGTATGATTTTGGGTTTTATCGAGGCAATTCCTTGACGTGGAGATGGATGGATGTGAAAGATGTTTGTGGAGATGTGCATGTGAAGATGTATGGATGTGGAAACCAAGATGGTGTTGAAGGGAATAGGAAGATATATCCTGTTAGGAATGAAAGTGGGTTGTTACTCTCGTGTTACAGTCCAGTGAGAAGCTTCATGCAGAAAATGATAACGACACCTCCTACCCAGGGACTCTGAGAGAGAGAGAGAGAGAGAGAGAGAGAGAGAGAGAGAGAAAGAGGGAGAGAGAGAATAGGCAATGATGAAATGTGGGCAGCGGAACAGCTGAGCCAATATGTGCATTTTGTGGCTTTATACTTGATATGCTCCCAAGTACACAGCCAGGTTCATACTTTTGTTGACAATGTAAGGGAACAGTTTGTAGCGCTTTAGCAATCTGTCCATGAAAGTAGAAGAATAAGGAAAAGATTTTGCATTTTAAATCAAAGTACATAATTATAATGAGATTGCTGCTCCCCTAAAACTAAAAGATTTGTTGTTGTTGCATAATTTCTTTGTGGTTATAAATATTTGGTCAGTTGATGACTCTGTTTTGATCAACAGGAGCAGCTGTGATTAGAAATTGCTCTTATATAAATACAGGTTGTACAATTGCCTTACAGTGTGTCCACACACAAAACAATTTATCCCGAAACTCTATAACGATACGTCGTATAAAGAATCATCGTATAAATTCCAGGGTGTCCACACACAAGAAACGTCGTATAAAGAATCATCGTATAAATTCCAGGGTGTCCACACACACAAGAAAGTAATCCCAAAACTCTACAGCGAAATGTCGTATAGGTGCGCAGTTTGCTACTGCGGTCATGAAATGGAAGCGGAAATGAGAGGTCAGGTCTCCTTTCGCGCGCGATCCAACGTTAAGCCCCGCCCAGTTAGACTAGTTCCGTCCACACACAAAATTTCCGTGATTTAGCGTGATTAGGCATGATTAGTTATTGAGTTCTAGTTCGAAACGATGCCCAAACCTGCGTTTCATTATACGACGTTTCGTTATACGACGTATCGTTAGTAAGCGTCCACACACACAATTTCATCATATTATAACTATCGCGAAACGGTATAACTAATCACGCCTAATCACGGAAAATGTTGTGTGTGGACAGGGGGTTAGAGGTGTAATACTGAATTGAACTTCTGACTTTAGCCATTAAAAGTTGGCAGGATATTAAATTGTCAACATTCTGACTATTTTTTTTCTTCAAATTTATGTGCAAAGTAAATTAATTTCTCCAATTCTTAAATAACCTTTTTTCCCTTTTGTACATGAATGTATTGTTTTATCTTCAGTATGTCAATTTGTAAAATGAATGATAAATAAATAAATAAATGAATATATAATTAAAAGTAGACTTCCTGGACCGTAGGGCATCTCCTTTTATTCTGGAAACTTCAGGGTAATCCTTGCCAATAATCTGCTTTTGAAATTGATTTACTTGAGTTTTAATTGCATATGGGATAAATCAATTCTCTTGTCTATTAAATATTACACAATATAGCTATTTCTCACTTTCTCTTTATAAGAAACTACAGTTTATTTAAGCAATTAATATTTATTAATTAATGTGGGAAAGTGGAAATGAGTTTCAATATATACAATGTAGGCCAAAATAAATGTAGATCACCAAGAGCCATTTCTCCTACATGCATAATACTTATGCATCGAATTATGCAGCCATCATCAACATTTAACATGTACATTGCAGCTATCTTATGCAAGAAAGGTGCATTAGTTAATTACTGTGTGCAGACAATATGTTCGACTGACTGAGCACATCTGGTACCCAGTTGTGATGTATGTGTAATGTCACCAGGGAGGGAGGGAGAGAGAGAAAAAGAGAGAAAGAGAGAGAGAGAGAGAGAGAGAGAGAGAGAGTGAGTGAGAGAGATGAAGAGAAAGAGTAAGAGAAAGAAAGGGAGAGGGGAAGGGTAGAGATGGAGAGGGAGAGATGGAGAGAGAGAGAGAGAGAGAAATGGATGAAGACATTTCAGGCGTAAGCTGTCGAGTGAATTGACAGAGAGGTGTGAAACAAAAAGATGGTAATAATGTACTCAAATAATACCTGATAACTGATATTATTTTATTCAGGGCAGTAATTAGGATATATGTGCACTTGCAGTTTGAGTACCGGTACCTGATGTTAAATTGTTTTATTATAGACGATGATGAGGAGATGCTAGGCCTTGGCTTGAGCACAAAAGTTATGTTGAAACTTCAGAATTCTTATCACAAAAATACATGGTAAGGGGATGTTATTAAGGTAATTGAAATTTCAAAGGCTAAAGGTGAATTTCAATAATAGACAATTTTAAGCTTGTTGTATCAGGCCGACTGAAGGGTTGTTTGAACAGAAAAAGAAATGATAGGCCTTAAACAAATATTAGATTTTTGAAAAATAGTACAAGGTACAAGCTACATATAGAGTAGCATGGATACATGTGATACTTGCTTTGCAAATTGAATTTATTCTCGTGGATGCCACGCTTATTTGTTATTTATTTTTTACCACAGGAATCGTTGTTTTGCAGATGACTTGTGTCCTTGCATGAGTCAGTGCACAATTGTATCATACTCATTGTTTTATGTACATACTATACATCACGCCTAAGTGATTCCATTTTTTTGTAAATAATTTTAAAAAAGGGAAAGTTTGCCATGATTAAAACCCACAGAGTAAATGACTTTGTCGATGTCTCATGATGATATGTCTCATCATGATATGTGTGCCAGCGACTTGAAGGTGGCGAGGGGTGATCTTAAGCAATCACCATAATATACCCCTCCTTGATGATGGGTTTCTATTTAACTTTCTTGTTCTCACATTTGTTTCACCATGCTTATTACCCACACGTACGACCATTGGCTACTTTCATTAGCATCATCTGTTTTGATGAGAAGCCAGCATATTACAGCCTTGAGATAGCTGTTAGAAAGTTATTAAAAATCCGCCAGGATGGATAATTAAAGTGAGAGAGGACTGTTGGTTATCACTGAATCCATTAGTCTACAAACACAGACTTTGCTAGTATTGAGATCCATCTCAACGGTCCTTGCCAAAAACTGAATTCTCATTGTAAAAAAGTGAAAAATTAAAGAAAACGTTTTTCAAATTTCAATCAACTTCCTCCTCTCATTTTCACATTGGAATGTTTTAAAAAGAAACATCCTCTGAGGTGACTTGTAAAATACATTGTATGTGGTACTACTTGATGGAGCGAAAGGAAACATAAAAGAGAAGCATACCCATGGCAAAAGGGCTATACATGTATGTGCCATTGTAGTTAACAAAACAAATTGTGGAAGATACTGTTGGCTATGAAGTTATGAACATGAAGGATAGAAATGTCCAAATTGCCAGTCCAAGACTCCAAAGGTCTAGATCAGAGTGCTTTCAGTCAGGCAAGACAAAGTGTGCAATTGTCTCTGATTTGTATTTCTGTGAGAACTGAGACAGTTTGATTCCCTGTTACACTTGCTTGAAATATTGTGTTTGAATTTCAAAATGTTCAAGCTTTCCTGTTAATAGTGTAGAGCCTTGAAGTAGCAGTTCAAGAGGGGAGCTAGGAAGCTCATAGCCCCCTCCCCCATTTTTCTTGATTATACAGAATTTAAGCATGGCTCATGTCGAAAATGAATGCAAGAATTCACAAGCTCATTTGCATCTCTTCTAATACAAGATAAGATTGAGGTATCATGTTGATGGCATAGTAGTTTAGAATTTAGAAAGGAGTACAGGAAATATGCACACATACATCCACTAGCTGAATTATTCATACCCCTGGTAAAAATTAATTTGTTTGTGTTTTAAGTTACTCAAGAATGAAAGGTTGAATGGTTGAATTGGGGCCTTTGTTTAATACTTTTAGATGTAAGCTTTAAAGGTACTATGTCCCATTTGCAGGTCAAAAAAATGAAAAGGTTAAATTCCAGCAGCATTTGAAAGACAATACTAATTTGAACTTCCCTAAAAAAAAGGGGGGCTTGAAAATGTCTTTAAGTGGGAAAATAACGACTATTAGTTGTCGAATCGACTTAGGAGCTGTAGAGCCAGGAAGTAATAGTCTGATTTTTCAGACCATTGTACCGAATGGTCGTACGTTTTATGCTGCGCAAAGATTCAATCAGTTTAATTTTGGCCATTACAAGAAGTGGGTTATTGGTGTTGACAAATGCTCATGTATACCCTTTACAGCTCATTTTATGTATGTTATTACCAAAGATGAAAAATTGCTAGTCAGTCACTCAATAGTGTCTGACAGTGAAGTCTAACAATTAAAGGGTTTCCTTGCATAATTTGAATATTAGGACACTGCTAACGTTTAAATTTCACAGATAAGACCTACATGACATATTCATAATTCCTGCAAAGTTCTACAGAATTTGATGTTGGCTGCACAAGGGACATATTATCTTTAATATGTCACATTCTCAAGAAATATAAGTTGGGACTAATCAATTTTTCACAAAACTTGGGTGAGGGTATGAATAATTTAGTTATTGACTGTACATATATTGTCAAGAATGCTGTAAGCCGAAGATGATGTGATCCTGAATGTGTGTATGCCTGGCAAGAAACTAAGGGTAGGCGTACAGATTCGTAGATCACGCCACATTTGGCTTTAATACAGCAGGTATGGGAGAGATGATGATTGCAGAAGAAAAGAAACTGGCCAGATTCTGGAATAGCCATGGCATCATTGGCATGCATGTAGTTTTCATGTTATTTTTGAAAGTGAACAGAGAGTACATGACATCATGTGTAAGTACACTGCCTGCAGGTAAACATAATATAAAACTGGATGTTCTATGGTCCTGGTAATCCCATTTCTAAATACAAAGAAAGTACAAGTACTGGTAGTACCAGCGCCAAGGGTATCCTGCTTTATGAGTTGAAAAAAATAAGTAATGGTGAAGCATTGGAGAATGTCTATGGAACTAGTACAATGCACATCTTTATTTATTACTTTCTTAATTAGCTCAATTAATTTTAAGAAATATTTCTGTGCATGGGTGTAATAAAACCATGATATCTATTTTGTTGCAGCAGCTTCCTTTCATACGTACATGTAGGCTTAAAGATAAAGACCAGTTCCAGTCATGCAATTGCATTGGGAAAGAAACTTTGTGGAATCGATCAGAAAAGGTTGATCATCTAGCATATAAGTATTGGTGTGTACTGCAAGGTTCTGGAATCATCAAAATGATAAGAAATTTGGCCCAGTCTTGGTAAAGTTACAAGCACTGCACAGAAAGATGTATAGGTATCAGACTACGCGACACGTGCGTGACATGTGCGCGATATCTATCGGTCCAAATAGATATAATAATTTACCAAATATATCAATTAGTAGGCGGTTTCCGGCAAAATTTGTATCATCACGTATTAGTTAAAACATATTCTTTCACATGATCGGTAATGATCAGCTTCCATTTCATTTTTTGAGAGGAGGGCTTTTCCAAAACTGGTCTATACCTTTAAAAATACCAAAAGGTCTTGTACTTCATGCAATGTCCATTTCGCCTACAGTTCCTTTTAATGCATATTTTAATAAATGTGGAGACAGGGTACTTTAAACATTATTTTAAAGTGATTTTTAATGCACTTTTCTTTATTTTATCTTACCCCTTTTTGTTGGCCTAAATTATTGTGGTAAGGCCCTTAATGATGGTGTGTCCCTTTTAGAAAATGCACTTCTTAATGCTGTCATATTTTCTGCTTTGTGGAGATGCAGAGATGTAACATCATCTTTGAATCCAGACGAGCAAAATCTTCTCTTTCATGTAGACAGCCGATTGTATGATTAATACGAAACATGACACTGTGTGACTAACATTGAGATATCCCTATACACGGTTGTCTCCTCCCCTGCTGCATTTTGATTACACATCGATAGTACTGGCGCCTCCAGATTTTTATGCAATTGCCCTCCTCAGTGGAGTGTGAAACCCGTGATAAAAGTTGGGATTATGAAAGTTACACATATAGAATCATTAAAGGCTTTGGAATTATTACCATGGTGATTTATCTGTTGTGAAGTTATGTCACTGTCTTAGGCCAATGATATTATGTAGCATAAATAGGCACTAAAGGAACACTTGAGTTGACAGTTATAGGAACTAAACTTTATCAAAAAGGACATTCATTCAAAATATTTCCTCTCCAGAGTTGATGATGATGCAGTTCTTGTTAATTAACTGCTTTATTTTGTCATGATTAAGAAAATGACAAGGGTCTAGGTCATTCATTGGGGAAACTATACATCTTAACACCTTTAAATTTGGAGCTACTTAATTGCCACATTTAAATGTTGAATACATTTCTGGCCTATCGTATGAGGGCTGCTGTTTTTCTCCAGCTTTGGCAACATGTTTGCATGCCTTGGCAGCAGTAGTGTAAAAAAAATGCTGTCAAGATTAATGTGAAATTCATGGCGATGTGACTAACACTTTCATCTCCCTCTCCATCATCCATTCCCAGTTGCCACCCAGGACTGCCGGAGGACAGGCGGAGGATGCGCTTCTCGTCTTTGCATGGTCATGTGATCAGGATCAGATCTCACCGGAGAAGTGTGGTACCGTCAGATACCAACCCACCACGCTCTAGGAGGAGGAAGGAGGAGAATATTTGCATCATTATGTCACGATTCACCCCCATGAGAATATGTAAGCATTCAGTACCGGTATATCATGTGAATAAGGATGTAGTGAGTGGATTTGATATCTAAGTTTTTTTTAAATCTTTGTGTCCTCCAGTGAAAATAAATGACAGTGGAGACGATTTTGCTCTAGAAAGCTCCAATAAGAGGTTGTTAAATTGTAGAAAAGGATCTGACTTGTTAAACAGTTTTGAAAAGTTGAGAGGAGTTTTGCTTGAAGTTTAAAAAATTACATTGAAAATCACAAAAAAGAATCATCTCTACAATAGTAAATAGTTTGTATATTTTGTTTGTCCGATTCAGTTTCAAGATTTAACAAAGAACTTCCAAAAAGTGTTATGATACATGCATGTGTCTAGAATAGATTTCTTATTTCAAGTTGCTACATTTGAGGCTCTGCAGACACTTTTGTTATTTATGAGACGTGATCTGACTATAAAGGTCATATGTCAATTCGTGCTAGTTTATGTGACAAGAACGTGAATTCCATTTAAAAAGTAGAGCACTTCTTTCAGAACAGAGAAGTTACATTCTTCATTTTCTTTAAAACTTACATACGTAGATAAACTACATGCTCTTTTAAAACAGAAGTTGCATATATATATTCCACATTCTACATATACTCTTTTGTCATTGTATAAATTTGCAATAATTTGTTTGTAATATATTTGTAAAACTGCAAAAGAAAAAGAAAATCAAACAGAAATAAATAAATCAAATCAAATCAAATCAAATTTGAGTTTGTGCTGCATGTCAATTTTACCCTTTTTTCAGTACATCTTTGGCAAATTTACATTGTAATGTCCAAACATTGCAATTTTACATGGTAAATTATGGTGGGATTTGCTATATGGCCAAGTACTTCAAAATGCTTGCATTTAGTATTGTTACAAAGAAACTTCCCCATTCGCAAAGTACAAATAGGTAACTTCTAACATAAAATGATTTCAGTACAATTATGATATTTTGGGGCATCTGGAGTCGCCACTTTGATGTCTAAACAACAAGTTTTGAATTTTTCATCTCCATTTGAAAAATGAAAGTTAACAATGAACAGTCATATATAGAGAGAGCAGAGAGCGATATAGTTTTTGGTAAAGCTAACACGTGAAATCCAGAATAAAATTATTGTTGAGGAAATATTGAAATCTTCAGAAAGTTAAAAAAGAGAAGAATCATCATTTTTTTAGAGACATAAAATTACTGTATATAATTATTGATTGCAGGATACTCTAGTTTTTGAATCCATCCACAGTGAACTCTCTAACTTTAGTTTCCAATAATAATGCAATATTGATGTAGATTAGCTCTTCACTCATATGGAACCTTGAAATCATTGTGCAGAAAATAGGATATGATGAGTGAACAATCATGTTGAAATTAGCATGGTATTGGAAATATCCTAGTTTTAGTCTATTCCAGTGCAGTTGATTGAATTACATGACTGCAGTTTCATAACCTTGATGAAGGGAGAGTAAGCTAACAATACAATGACAGAATTCAATATTGTTTCAACTTCTGATATTTATGTCTTTTGACAAAAAACTAGTTTTGAAAGGTTTTTGAAAGGGGTTGTATTGCTGAATTATCTATTATCCTATTTTTTTTGTTTAACTGCACAGAATCATATTAATTGCACTGAACCATCTGTACACCTGCATGCAATGACATTTACATGCAGTCCTATTTGTGGAAAAGAAGAGGGGTAGTTTAAAGTATTTTTGATTAACTATGAAGGGGAGAGTATAAGCAAACATAAAAATGAAAGAATAAGTAAAGTTTGTAATTATTTCGTCATCTCTCTGTACTATCTAAAAGGAATTGAGGAAAGCAATTCATGAAAAAAGTGCTAGGGGGTATGGGTGAGCCTTAGTTATTATTCTTAATTTTTTCCATGGAAGTTAAGAAATCAGTTTGTTCCTAGAATGCATTCATTCTTCACCTTAAGATTTATCATAGCTTGAGTGCTTGAAAGCATTTTCCCATTAGTACCTGCTCAAAATTTATGCACTACTCTCAAGAACGGTGCAAAATTATTGGGAAAATAGGTTAATCATCTCATCATGACAGCTCAAACAGGTTTTTGATACAATCATGAAGAATATCACAAGCTTCCAACACTGGAAGTGCAAAGCATGTATTATGCGAGCAAAAATACATTATGACACCCATGAACAATTGATTGATATGGAATCCAATTCAATCTCTATTGTGAGAGCTTAATCCACTTGCATTTTGGACAATCAGCTGGGGTTAGAATCCATTACAGGTGTGTTGGAACTCGGAAGCCAGGGATAATGTCGGGAGTACTATCTAGGGCAGTGGGAATTGGAGAGAGGAGGGCAGTCACACTCGCTTACACTAATCCATCACGATTGTGGCTTCATCCACAATATTCAGGCTATTCTTCTCTTCTTCCATTATCAACTTGAAATGTCACCTGTGTGTGCTGAGGGGAGGAATATCTCCAGGGCTCTGTTTTGGTTTGCGTTCTCCATCGTCTGGCTTCATTTTTGGGGGGGTGGAGGGGAGGGAGGGAGGGGCTTTGGGGGCAGATGGATGGATGGATGGAAGACCTAGGAAGAGTGCCCACAGCATTGTTGCATTATGCAGCCTTGTGTGAATCTTAGTTGTCCAGTGGGAGATATGCCAATACATTACCCTTAACTGTCATAATGGTTCATAGAAACCAGACTTTCAGGGACAGAGGCAATGCAAAGAAAGACAAAAAGGAAAAAAAAGTGCATCGATGTGGACGGATGTGGAGCAATGTTTGTGTTGTTGTGGAGGAAATAGGCAATGTTGGAAGTAGACACAATCATCAGGGATGGGGCATTTGTGTGATTGAATGGCATATTACCATGGCAACCTAGGAGAATGGATAGGTGATAAATCTTGAGGTTTTATGTGCCAGGAGTTTGAGAAACAGAAAACAATCTCATTTCATATTTAGGATAAAGACATTAATTTGTAGATATTCTACTGTAGCTACATGTATATTACTGTGTCATTTTGAACAATTATGATTATTAGATTTACCATCTAGAAAATACAAGTACTTTACATTTTTATATGTATATAATTTACTTATTGAATGTGTATTCTATTAATATTCATGATTAATTCTCTCTTTTTTAATATATTTATGGATGCTTATATTCATTTTCATTTAATTCCACTCACTTTAAGATCTGCCCTGATATGCAATCCAGTTGTTCTGAGGAAAAAGAAATCGTGAAAAATTATGGCAAATATTCATTTCTGTGACCCAGTTTTGAAATAAATTTTGGCTCAAAATAGGATTTTGTTTTATTCATATTCATTAGTTTGCTATGTTCACAATTGAATACTACAAATTAGAGCTAAGGTGATATTACTTGAGTAAAATAATTCATGGATTTTGGTCAGTAACATTTGGGCTGAAGTTCCACCTCAAAATCTGTCGATGTTTGCCATGCTAGAGCATGTGAAATGCTTTTGTAAGCAGCTTGACTATAGTAACCCAATCTATGCAATGGATACTTCTTCGTAAAATTTTAAAGGTTGGACTTCCAAATCTGATTAGAAATTTAATTTGATGGAGATTTTCATTTAAAGTGGATGTGTATGTCTTTGCGGTTAGAATATGAATTAAGTAAGGAGACAGTGATGAGTTCATTTCAATAAGCAGGGTTTATCTGCTGACTGCCTTATCTGAAAAAATCTAAGTTAAATGTTACTTTATGTATTAAAGAAGAGAAATATGAGTAATGATCTCAAATACAGGTTAGAATACATTACATGCAAAGGACTTCCCTTTAAGTGTCCTCTGCCATGCACTAGAATCTATTCCAGTGCACAACATACTACGAGCATGGTACTTTATTCCATGATTCTGCCTCAACGAAGGAAAATTGGAAACTTCATCCCATCTTGCTGATGGCTTCGGATTGCTCTCCCAACAAACCCGCTAAATCTCAAATTTGCCCAAAGCCTCGGAGGTGTAGATGAATAAAAAATAAATGGATGGGGTATGGAAGATGAAAGTAAAGAGAGTGAAAAAAAATCAGTTAGAGAGGAGGAGGAGGAGGAGAGAGGAAGAGAGAGAGAGAGAGAGAGATTAAAGAGAGAGAGAGAGAGAGAGAGAGAGGGAGAGAGATAAAGAAAGAGAAAGAAAGAAAGAAGAGAGAGAGGGAGATGAGAGAGAGAGAGAGGGGAGAGGAAAGAGGGGAGATGGGGAAGGAGAGGGGAAGATAAGAGAGATTTGGAGAGAAGAGAGATTGAGAGAGAAGAGAGATGTGGAGAGGAAGAGAGAAAGAAAAAGAGATGGGGGCGAGAGAGAGAAGGGGGAGTAGAAAGGAGAGAGGATAGAGCGAGAGAGAGAGAGAGGGGGTTGACAAACAAACAGAGATAAAGACAGAGAGACTACAAACCAGGAGAGAGAAAGTGAGAGCATGAGAGAGAGAGAGAGAGAAATGGAGAGATGGTGGGGGGGGGGCAGAAGAGAGGGAATGTGAGAGAGAAAAAGTCAGACAAATAGAGAGAAAGAGAGAGAGAGGGGGAGGTGCTTTGAGGTATAACAGAGACCTCCAGCTAGATATATAGAGTCATCGTCTGAAATTGAATTTGAGACGGCACCGGTTTGTAGGTTTGATTGAGCGGCCAATATTCACTCAGAGTACAAGTTTAATTTTGGAGAGGAGAAAGTGGGATTTGATGGCAGTTTGAGTAGCATCATAGCTTTAGAAATAGCTTTCTATGCTAGACACCCGGAGGTGAGAAGAGAGTGGAAGGAGTTGGATTGGGGGAGGAGGGAGTGGAGGGATGGGGTAGGAAGGAGGGAAGGGGGATGTATTCTTAATGCTTTGAGAAATATGAAAGTAGAGGGTACTTAGACAAGTGTTATATGAACATGGATAACAAACATATTCATTTTAAAAGAATTAAATCGAGATGCAATAATTTTTAGCCAAAAGAATGCAGGTAACATTAGATATTAAGATTTGGTCTGTATATATTTTTGACTATTAAATAAAGCCAGTCAACAGTCTAGACTCTTTTATAAAGTGTAAGTGCTTTGTAATAAAGACAGTATCAACTGTCAAGCTGGAAAATCTTTAATAAAACAAAAATTTTGCACTTTTCAAGGGAAGGGAAATGTCAAATTGTCAAGGGTACTTAACTTTATGAAATTGTCCTCCTGCTCATGTACAGTATGCCTGCATCTGTCTGATATAATTTATCAATTTGCTATGCAAAATATATCAAGTTTGGCAGGAATTTCTCCTCGCTTTTAAGAGCTGCATATCTAGGACATGAACAAGTTAGAAAGCTAATGATCTAAATGTTCTTTTTTTTTTATTGTTATTTGGTTATGAGGATAGCGTTTTAGGTATTTAGACATATTATGACATTCTTTTTTTTTCCTGTTTATTCTGAGCAAAGTATATATATATATGCATGCACTATTCAAGTGAATCTCATCATGTACATCACCATTCACCTAAACTCTATATTTTGCTTGTAAATCTTCCAGTATGCACATTAGAATTCTTCATACATAACATGCCTGCAAATCAAATCCTGTCCACTTGAGTAACTACATTCAGGTTAATTTGTAGTTTAATTGGCTGCATAATGCCAGACTAATTGCGGCTTATTGGAACCAATTTTCCATGGCACTCGAAACGATGCAACAGACTCATTTGGAATTTAGATTTGTCATTTTATGAGAACTGAACATTTTTGTCCAGTTACACGTAAGCTTTTAATGCTGGTCAATTTCTGTGCTGAACTGGGACAGAAACATGATTTGCATGACAAAATAATAAGATACGTAGAGTGGAATTGTGTATGTATTATTTTGATTTGTGGTGTTTTTGTACTTTCATAATATTTTGTTTGTGTATTTACACATATTTGTCATTGATGCAGGATTGTAATTTAAACAAACCACAAATCTGAATCATCCAGGGAACTTTAGCTTGACCATGTGAGGTTATAAAGCAGGACTTTCTTGTTTATTTACACTTAGAAAATCTGGTTGATTTCCCATCAAACTGCAAAACAATGGCACTTTGTATGTTATGGTATTTGATTTTTCTCTTCTTTTCTCCAACTCTCCCTTCTCTTTCTCTTTCCCTGTTTCCTCATTTCTCTTATACACACTTGATTATCAATGTTTTTCTCTCCACCATCTCTCATGTGACACTCCTTCTCTCTCTCTCTCTCTCTCTCTCTCTCTATTGCCCCTTTTCCCTCTCTGTCTCCACAATGGCCCTGTTGGCCTAGAAAATATGATTAGAAATTGATTGCCAAGTTCTATATACATGTGCCAAATAATGATTTAAGAATAATTTATCAATAATGAAGGCAAATATACTTTCAAATATTCAAATATTTGAATATATTCATTTATCTTTTCCTCTCGCTCTCCTCTCCTTTTTTTCTCCCCCATTCTTTCATGCCTTTCTCTATTCCATCTGATCTTTGTCAATATCTGTACCTCACTTTGTCATTGTAGAAATTTTCTCTCTTCTTTTCCTTGTATTTTCTTTTCCTCTCAGTGTAGCCATCGATCTGTAGGCCTATCTTTTATTCTACTGCCCTTTTTGTAGACAAAATTATCATATCTACACTTAATATCCATGACCATGGCTGCGTCTAGGATGGGCAAAATGATCACAGTTATCTCCAATCCTATGTTGGGGCAAGCGGTAGAAAGAGAGGACCCATTTGATTGAATTGAAATGTCACGGATATATTGCGCCGGCTGTGACAATTGTCATTATTGGTGTATCTTCTTTTCCCAAGATATGCAGCAGCGAGACGTTGCGGAAAGATGGAGAAATATGACTTTGCATGAATAATGAAACCCTATAGGATTAGGCTCCATTTTCTGCAGATAACCATCCTCTTTACGTTGCCTAGCAACAGTTTATTAGCATGCCATTAATGATTCATGCTTCGTTTACACTGTCTCCTTTCTTGCATCACAAAATATCAGGACACTGTCAGTATAGTGCAGTTTCTTATTGTCATGGGGTGGTATTCCGATAGTTAAGCCTGGCTTAACTTAGTCCACACTTTTATGGAGTGCCTGTTGCCAACTCATTTACCCTGTACAGATTATTTTAATCCTGCAATGAAAAGTGTCAAAAAATTAATTTTGCAATGAAATGGGAAGAAAAAGATAATATGAGTATGAACTGAATTTCAATAAAGTCTTTGGTAGATTATCTTTGTCATGAATATTGAAGGAGGAAGAACAAACCTAGCATTCCATAGAAGTGTGAACTAAAATTCTTGTTTAGTCTGGACTTAGTCCCAGCTTAACTTATGAGAATACCACCCTTGGACATTTTGACTTTTATAGGAAATCATTTGATACTTAGAATAAATTAAAATATTAAAAAAATCCTCGATAATGCCATAATAGGTTCTACTTAGAAATATGATATTGTCCATTAACATAACAAGAATTTTTTTAGACCCCAGTCACACTGCAAAACCGTCTCCAAACCGACCACAAACCTGCACAATATCGAGCATTGAAGGCAATGTAATGCCTTGTTCAGTCAGCTGTTAGTCTGGTGTCAGTCCCATTAGTGCGAGTTAGATATGAAGTGGTTTGGAGCGAGAAGGGCAATAGAGCATTAACTCATATAACTTACACAGAGTGAACTGCCCTTCTTGCTGGAACAGACCAAGTATTAGAATGTCATTGTCCTCTGCCATGTTCATTGCCCGTCTGTTCAGGATGCACTGTTGATGTTAATTCTTCCAGTCCATTTCAAAAGACAATGCTCCAGGGTCTTTCTCTCCATCACCCTTTTCCCCCACTAGTCTTCTTGAGCCCGATTCGATGAATGGAAAGTTTTCATATTAGCCAATTTTCCACCTGACTGCTTTGAACGTGTTGTGGCTTGAGACACAATGCCTGAATGTAAATGCACAATGCAAATAGAGGCTTCAGCAGTCTATATTCTTTTCCTTGTCATAATTTTATGAATGAAATTTTGGGCATTACACGTGTATAGGAAATGGGGTGATAAATGAAGGTGATTTTATTTTGACCAGGTTATTCAGAATTGATGGATTTGATACCATCAAGTAGAATACATTTTCAATGACTGAACATTCACATTTTATTTGATAGTGTGATCTTTACCTCATAGAGTTTTTAACCATTTCACAGATCACTTATAACGTCTCTCATAAAATATCTGATTATAATGCCTGAATGGTGTAAAAGTAGAATATTGAAAAAACAAAGAATGTAAAAGTAAAATATTGAAAAAACAAAGCATATGAAAGTAAAATATTGAAAAAACAAAGCATGAATCTTTGTACATTTAAGTTTTGGAGTGCATTGCACACATAAGCCCATCACATTTCTATGAATAGATTGTACATCTGCTGAGAAACACATTTTAACAGGTGTAGGCATATCTTATTTTCTAAAAACCATTGCAAGGTGTTTTTCCTCCACTTTATTTCCCCTCAAGCAGCAATATAACTCTATTACCTGGATATATTTTTTATATTTCCCTAGATGTTCCGTCACAGACACAGCCCCGATCGACACACGTTTGCCCGCCGTCCTCCCGCCTACACCTCAATGAGCTCAAGCCAAACCTAATCACATTTCCTTCCCTTCGCTGTACCAGTTACAATGGGCAAAACAGATCAAGCAATCACCATCTCGCCTATCGTCTTAGGATCCTAAGGATCGCATCCCCATGCATCCTCATCTCAGGTTGTGAGTATGTGGAGAGAGAACAACATGAAATATCATCAATGGATCCAGTAGTGTGTAATGATTATCATCAACATCAAATAGTCACTTAAAGACACTTCTTGTTTGGGATGAATTTAGGAATGCTCTCCCATCCATCTACATCAGTCTCTCAAATTCTTTCTCTCTATCTCTCTCGTCTTCTTTTCTCTCTATGTGTCTGTCTGTCTGTCTCTGTCTGTCTGTCTGTCTCTCTCTCTCTCTGTGTGTCTGTGTGTGTCTGTGTGTGTCTCTCTCTCTCTCTCACTCTTTCACTCTCTCTGCCTCTCTTTCTCTCTCCCACTCCATCTCTCTTTCTTCTATCACCTTATTCCAAACAATAATTGTATGAGAGTACTTCACTGAGATGGTCCTACTTTCAATCATCGATTCTGAACATTCTTCAAGCACTCCTGCTTCTCATGAACTCTGGCAGACGTGACACCAGAAATAGAGGAATCTCTAAAATGGGTCACAGAGTGATGAGAAAGAGGATTGCTTTGGAGCCTCATCATCATCAGCTCTCCTCCTTGAGAAACAGCAAGTCGATGTCTTGCAAGTCCCCCCTCTCTCTCTCTCTCTCCCTCTCCCTCTCTCTATCTCCGCATCGCTCCAAGGAATCCTCTTTAGCATCACTCCCAGGGAATTGATAGAAAATGCAAATGAAGGAAAGAGACATGGCAAATGGAGTTGTGCCTCCTCAGGCCATCATGAGTCATCAGAAAGCCCTGCATCCACATCTCATCTACCAATAGCACCTGTATTCTGCATCTTTAAAGACACACCTTAACCCTTATAGTGCCTTAATAGATGATTCCAACCTCCCAAGTTTTATATCTTAATTAGTTTTGACTATAAAAGAAAAGGTTGTTTTCCTCTTGAAAAAACATGGAGTCACATGGAGTCACAAAGGGCTCTACATCACCAAAATCACCAAAATGGTTCGGGTCTGGAGTCAAAATTATTATTCCGAACCTCTAAAATTTTGAAATTTTTACATGCATACAGAACCCTAAAGATGGCAGTAAGGGCCCCCTGTGAAGAAAAAAAGGTTGGTGTGGAGCCCTGGACTCATGAATAGTGAAGTACCTTGTAGAATCCTGTTTTCATGAAGATGAAAAGTGAAAGATAATTATGATTATAGACGTGCTTCATGAAATCTTAGTTGTGGCAAATGGTTGGAAACTTGCTGGCACCATAAGGATTAGGGTGATTGTCGTGAGGGAGCCATTTTGTGAGAAGTCTAATGAAAGGTGGTTCACTTCCCCAGATTGCATCTTATCTAAGGAAGATGTTGATCTTCTTTTCATATGGTAAATGTACATGTACCAGCAGTCACTTGAGATGAGCATGTTTGCATTATCCCAAGTCTTATTTAATCATGTCACAACTCTGATGATACAGTTGCATAGGTGGTAGGTGTGCACAAGATTTGTTTCCACAAAATACTACAGCTGCATCATGTACAAAGTTTATACAAATGTTTAAAAAAATTAAAATCTTGTGTCGCTTGTCCCACTACTGCACATCCCCTTATACATTGCTACATGTAAAGTCGTAAACATTTGTCGGAATCATTCCATCTGTAAAATATTGAACACTCACAAAGTTTGGTTCAATATATTTCTGATCCTACTTCACAGTTTGATTGTATATACTATTGCTGGTATATTCAATTAGCCTAATTTCACTTTTATTGTAAAATATGTATTTAAAAGTTTAATGGATTCTCAAACTCTGTAACCCCGTATTAATGTAATGTAATTTATCTTGAATAGGATGGTAAAGGGTATTTAGGGTGCGTTCAAGCGATTTTTCGAAGCTAGAATCACAAACATGAATCACAATTCAAAACGCCGATACAAAACACGGTTACTTCGGGAGATCGTTCAAGCGATTTTCCATCAACGATGATTCTCGCTCATTTCAAGCCCACCCAGGAAGAATAGAAATAGGTAGCGATAATATATACAATAGATAATGACATCATAGAATCATGATTGAGATCTCCGTTCGTTCAAGCGAATTTTAGCGACCGTGATTCTGCAGAATCATGATACAAAACGCATCTTTTTCAGCGTTTCATGTTTGTGTTTTTAAACACGTTTATTTTTACGACCAACGAAAAATCACTTGAACGCAACCGTGTTTTAAACTAAACGTCTTTGAAAACCGTGATTCTAGGGTGAAAAAGTGTCAATTGAATGCACCCTAAGAGAGCAAAATAGCTAATACAGGTAGTGAACAAACAATTCATCAATGACAGTGTTATATATGATGTTACATTATTACATGATTACATGAATGTGGTTTGTTTTTTTCATATGTAAATACTGTAGTATGTTTGCAAGTTTCATTTTCTTCACGTTTTTTTAATTTAAGGATGATAACACAACGATTGCAAACCTCATGCTGATAGTGGAAATATTAACAATATGAAAATAAATATACTTTTTAGGTAATAGTACACAGAGTATCAAACATGCCTTGTATCATTTTACTTATGAAACATAATATAATAGTTCCATTGCTAGGGGTGATGATGGTAATAATTCCCATTAAAGGCATCTGGCTCACAGCTCATCCTAAACCGATACTGATTTATTCATGCCATAATTTCCCTTCACTGATGGTTGTTTAATGACAAATTTGCGATGCTCTTGCGTAGATCATAACACCAGCTGCAAATGTCATGTGTGTGTCAGATTGTGGATGATTAGAAGGTTAATCATATGGAACTGAGAAATGGACTCTTTGCAATGCTGATATTTAACAAATGATGATAGAATATACAAAGGTGGATAAATGTATATACAAGTCCTCACTCCTTGCTTAAGCTGATAAGATAAGTTTGTATATCGTCTGTTCAGAGCCAGAAGGCATGAACTCTGTCTTATAGTATATGAGTTAACACCCTTCTGGCTCCAAACGGACAATATATACTATATGTCAGGAATGTATTTTGCCATCTGTTAAAAGCTAGATGGCTGTTAACTACCGTAATATCGCTTTAGGTAGAGTTAACCAGGTGGCTCTCAACAGATGATATATACGGTAATATAAATGCAGCAAAAAGGAAGCATCCTGCATTTTGTGTAGATTTCCTTTGTTAAAAGAACTCATAATTTTTTCATTTTTCATTCCTAAAAATAGTAATAGACATGAGTTACTGACTAAATGGTCACCATACTCTTTTTGTTGCAGATATTTCTTCTTCTTTTAAGTTTTCACACAAATTTCTGCCATATCCACATTATCCAGTGATGAAAGTGTTTCCTCTTTTTGCCAAAGTAGGCCAGCCAGCGTAGATTAATCATGAATGATGGGGGTTATTACGGTACTGTCTCTGAGTATGGAGAGTGTTTATTTATAATGTGTTATCCTATAAACACAGCACATACTCATCAAACCACCTTATCCTCTGCATTGTAAATATAGCCACGCATCAAGCCTGCATCAAGCCCGCATCAAGCCCGCGCCTCCTGCACCATGGATAAAAATGAGTTCAATATTGAGTCAGTGGATGCACGTTGTAGTCTCTCTCTCATGATCACGCTCTTAAGTGTTAACTAGTGATGGATGAAAAGAACAATGTCGCAAATATATTTCTCACAGGATATATATTAATTTTGGAAAGACAGACACAGAAATAATGCAATGTACAACAAAAATGAGGGGGAGAGGGGGAGTTGGAAATAACAGTTTCAATGGTAAAGGAAAAATGATTCACCATAACATGACTAAGACAATCCATGGAGACTTACATCGACTTGCAACCATTCCAGATATGACTGCTTCATTCTGCTAAGAGTTTAAAAAGAGTATCATTTTCTATTTTTACTTTCTTCCATGTGGGTGGATATTCAAGGCATCGATGTATATTTTTATGCTTCCTAAGTGTACATATATTAGCCTGTTTGCTTTGGAAATCATCAATTCTTTTTATTCAGTTGCAAGATGCGTTGTACAGATTGTGTAGTAAATTTACATAAAATGGTATTAGAGTCAAATCTGTGTATAAAGACCAGACCATTCAGGAGGGTTTAAAAAGCTATCTTGATCAGTTGGTCATTTTAGGATCATGTGGTTGTTGTCGTTGGTTAGTATTATATGGAAAATTAACAAAGATACATAAAGAACTGTGATCTAGAGAAATGGTATAAATGTTTGTATGGGCAACTAAAATTTTTCATAGTATTTTTAATTTACCCGGTATTGGTATTTTAATAACTTAAACGTGACTTTTTCTTCTTTTACAGTAATATGGAATTCAAATTATAATAAATCTATTGGAGTTGTACTTGTTTTTGAGTGATGAAAGTGAAATTATAATTGTAATTATAATGTTCTTGATAGTAGTAGCAATGCTGAATGATACATATATGAAATTCCATTTGTAAATCAATATTGTATAACAAATTTAACATCAGACTCTCTGACTCAAACCACATAACTGCTTGTAAAAGCTACAAATATTTCTTGAGCAAAGTCCAATTAGAAGTTTACAGTCATTTGTATGTTGGGAACGGCAAAACGTGTCCAATCGTTGGTCTAATGGGAACACCTAAGTCAGTCATGCATATCTGCGTTCACACATTGATCAATACGTTGGCACACGGCTGCTGAAACGTTCAAACAGAAGTGGTATGCCAGGCTTGCCAGCTGAGGTTTGCTTTGCGTACGTCTGTTGACGCAGCAAACACAGACGAGGCAAGTTTAAGATACTGCCATATAACTCTGGAATGAGGAAAGGGGATGAAACGATTGTAAGTTTGGATTGCAGCGTTGGGGAAAATGTAGGTGGGGGAATTTGGAATGACATTGTTTGGATTGCAGATTTGAAGTAGAGTATATCGTTGGGATTGGAAATCAAAAGATAGGGAACGGTGGTATGTTATTGATTTATGTCCTGAGTCACATCGATCATTGTAATGAAAACATCATTTTGGAGAGGACTTATACGGAAAGGGAATGCTGCAAGAGTAGTACTTTGAAATGTAGAAAAAAGAAGTGAAAAAATGTGGACAAACATCACTTTTAATATCTGGGCTAGGACATGTGAATATAATGGAAAAAATGCTGCAATGTGACTTTTGCCATGTTTTATCAGGTTAATTTTTTCAATAATTATTCATACACTGATAAATCACGCTTTTTCTTTTAAGTTTGACATTACTAAAGTTCATATGGTACATTCTGTAATTTGAGAGTATGATTAGCCTTACACCCCTCCTCTTGGTATGCAAATTTGTTTTTATATTAATATTATGATTATTATTATTATGCAATGTGATCACTATCTTAAGAATGTTTAGTGATCACTCAGTAAATAATATCCCATCGTCACATATTGTCAGCTGCCTAAAATACTGCTGTTTTAGCTACAATACATGTATGTACTTTAACAGGCAGTTGAGGTCATAGTGAGGGCAGCCCGTGCAGTAATGGCTGTCATTCGTTCAGAAAGAACTAGCAGGATTTTTACTGTTGCAGCTCAGGAATGGATGGTGTAGGTTTTCTGGGCACATCATCCAATACTTGATACAAAACAGATCCCTCCTTTTTCAAACATACCTTCACGGAGACCAGTAAATGTTGCTACGTCATTGCAAGTGAATACATAGATCTCTACTTTGTGTTCACTGTTTAGGAATTCACTTTGCACATACATTCTGCAGATGTTATGTCTCAATCTCAGCAATAGAGTCTTCAGTGATACCCTAGAAATGTGATCATCTCCATTCATGTAGTGTTTCAAGGTGCTGAAAGGCATCACGCATCCCAGCATCAGAATTAGTTGTGATTGGACAGACTTTTAGATTAACTATGTATCACTAATATTTCAAATTGAGTACTTATTGCTATCATTCCATGGAGCTATCTTGTGTCAAGGTGATCTTCTCTTCAACTTTGTTCCTGATTCAAGCTTGAAATATTATAAATTTATAATCTTTCTGAAAAAGACAGGGTCAATCATTCCAATCTGTGTAACTTTCAGATGCAAGGTATTATTTTAGAGAAGGTTTTTTTTGTTACATGTAATTCTCTTTGTTTTATAAAGACCTAGCCCCAATGGCCCATTTTCTTCTAAAATTCAAATCGGGCGCCAGGTTACAGTCAGTTTAACAAGTTGGACTGAGGTCTTTTTTCACCTTTTCAAACCTGACTTAGTCCTGGCACCTGGTTTAACAAAAAGTAGAATAAGGGCCAACAAGTTCACTCCAATGTCATTTCTTTGACTTCAATTTCTCTTTTATCTGATAAACCCAAACTACATGTATCATCAAAGAACTTCATTATGTTTTCATTTGTAAATAATAATGTAGTTTGGGCTGTTAATGTGCTAAAAAAAGTCCACTCTATGGATAATGAGAATATTGTAGAGAAACGGTGTCAAGTTCTTGTCAAGATCTCAACTCTCTGCCTCATCAAATCCACCGTTTGTTATTCTGTTCACTGTTAAAATGTGAATATGAACTCCTGTATTTGCTAATAGAATGTGATCTACTACATGGACATTTTAATATTGTAGATGACAGTGTGAGTTTCATGTAGCCTTTCTTTGTATGCTTCTTCAAGAAATGAGTCATGCTAAAATGTGATTAATGTGGCCAAACTTCTTCTCCTTGTGAGTATATCATCTTAATCTTGTAACAGGTTTATTCATAGATTAATATAGTCAATGTGTCTTAGCATCAATAAATATAGCATTTATATAAATTTTATGGCAGATTGTATTAGAATCAATTTAATTCTATCTTCATTCTATTTTCATCATAATATTTTAGAGCAAAAAGAGTTTCTGTATTTCTTTCTACAATTTTAAAGATCAAATATATAAAATGTCTACTTTCATTTTATATTTTTCAATAATATGAATTATATTGTTTTGTTTAGGATGAGCATTCATTAATTTGCTCTTTCTGTGTATATATTTGCTCAGTTATTTTTGTTGTGGGTTTGGTGCTCATGAGTTGTTTTTATACACCTATAACACAATTTTAAAAAACAAAACAAATTTGTTCTTCGCGTGTGTGTTTGCTAAATTTGCTGTAGCAGAATTAATGTGCCTCGTGTGTCTTAATGAAAAAAAAGACAGAATGAGTTATTGTGTTTATTATGTACTGAATTTAAAAAAAAGCAAATATTCAATAATTGTTTTGCTAAGATATAGAAATACATGTTGTAGCCTACATTGTACATCAGCTCACCTTTATGTCACTGTAGATTTGCAATCGTAGTAGAGTTAGTCATTTTGAAATGTAGAAAGGTCCGTCTGCATAAACTGTGTACCCCATATTAAAGTACTCTTGAAGTTGGTCGAATGTGTCCACTGCATACAGTATATCATCTGTTGAGAGCCAGAAAGACATTATCTATGTCTTAACCCATCGCCTACTGAAACCGGGTGGTCACTGTAGTAAGCCTATGGGGATTAAAGTATTCAGCAGCCAATGGGTTAAGTGATATGAATTAATGCCCTTCTGTCTCTGAGCAGTAGATATCTTCTGCTGTTGGTATAGTAATGCCATTGGAAAAAAAGGAATAAAGTTTGTACATATATTGTGTCATCAGCAGAGTTGTGTCATTCGGTCATTTATTTTTGTGCATTTATTTTTAAATTAATTTTATTGAATCGCTTGAAATAATTATGATTTAAAAACAAATAAACATTGAACATGAGGCCCAAGAGCTGAAAACATTAAATTTGCAAATGAAATATACAAAACATACACAAATCAAGATGGAAGTCAAGAAATACAATTATCAATCGTTATGTTGAAATAAAACTAATAGAGTCCATCAATCATACAAAATTAAACTGAACAAATCATCGATATTACATTAAATATCTAAAAGTTTAGTTTTATGTCATCAGAAGTAAGAAGAAAGGGAGAGAAGGGTGTAGAAGAGAGAGAAAGGGGAGCGGGTAGATGTGTGGAAGGGGAAGAGAGGAATGGAGAGAAAGAAAGAAAGAATAAGATACAGATAAGAAAGAAAGGAAGTGAAAATAGAGAGGGAGGATGAACAAGAGAGAGCAGGTGAGGTAAAAGACCGCTAGTATTATTCAGCCTGGAAATTTTTTTTCCTTTTTTTTTCTTACTCGCATTGGATATGTGCTTCATAACGATAATCAAATTCATGCATGAAGAGAGATCGATGATGAATGCAGTCGGGGAGAGGCACTGGTTTGAGTTTAAAATGTACACTATATTATAGCGCTGCACGTGGCTTGAATGAGTGACTTTTTAAATTGCATGGCTCAGGATAGTAATAATTGCTAATGAGTGATGATGATAATGAGGAGGGAGAGGATGGTGGTGGAGATAAGGTGGGGGAGGAGAAGGAGGATGATACGGCGATTGGTGATGACATGATGAGGAGGACAAAGGGTGATTGTAATGATGGTGGTCATGATAATGATGATGAGGAGGAGGAAAATAAAAATGAATGTTCTGAGGAGGAGGAGTGATTGCGATAAAAGTGTTATACATGACTATCACAATCATCATCATTATCATCTTTATCATCATTTAATTAGTAGTAGTGGTTATTTTACCGGCTGACTGCTAAGAAGGTATAAATGCTTGTTAGTAAGCAACCAGAGGACCGACGGCTTAAGGTCCTCTAGCTCCGAGGGACCGGATCATCATTATCATTGTGAAGGTGGATGATAGTACGTGTAGTGATGAGACAGATGGATGACGATGATGATTATCAAAGGGTTGAGATGCCTTGACATTTAGAGTATGTTGTGATGTTGCCGGTGTGCACTGCTTATGAAAGTGACAGGTGCTCGGTTACCCAGACAATTAGCTATAAAGCCGACAAGCATGTACTTTAAAATCTACTTCTTACCTTATAATGCATATATGGCTAATATACCCGGCTAATATATAGAACGTGAAACACACACCTCAAAGCTTAGCTATTGAGAACACCCAAGAGGACCAAATTTCTTTACGTTATGGGCTCAATTCAATTTCTGTGACCATGACAGGATATGCACGTCCTATCCCTCGCTTATGCATTTGTTACATACACACGCTATCAGTGGTTGCAGATGCTATCCAGGGAAGGGCACATTTTAAAGAGATGCACAATCTTGATGCAGCATGGCATTACGAACACGCCCAAGATTTAACCTCTCACGAGAGGGCGACACTGCATTTTATCGTATTGCGTCATTCACTTTGGGAGCTTCAGAAACTTTGGGCGGATGAAATATATACCCACCTTTTCATTGATGAGACGATATTCAGAGCTATATTGACGATTACCCTGTCGCAAACAAGTAAAGGAAAGATTTTTTTCTTAATGTTAACATATTCATTTGAAAACGAAAGTGGTTTTATCTATCTGGAATGCATAAACACATTGGTAAGCATCAAATCTTGGATTATGAGAGAACCTGGGTTGTGCAGAAGTTCTAAACTTGTTCTTTTGGCTGTTTCTCTGAATCTCTGGTAAGATGATTTACGGGAAAGCCTTGTCTCTCTCTCTCTCTCTCTCTCTCTCTCTCTATATATATATATATATATTTATATATATACCCCTCTTTCTTTCTATGGCTCGCTCGCTCTTTGTTCCCTTTTTCACCCACCCCATGCTTCATTACAAAGGTATATTTTGCTTTGTATCACTCACGTTGAAGTACATGTGACGTAAAAATTGTATTGAATGCTGCCCTCACAGCCCTCTCAATCTCGTCCCTCTTTGCGTAAATGTAAAACTCTGACCATGAAGTTTTGGAGATAACTAGAACTTTTCATTCTATATGATCATCTGTTTATGATATTCATCATCGAAGAAATGGTATCATTGACGACGCAAAATAATTTTTGTAGCGTGATTTTACAAATGACGTTTAAATGCATTACTTCTCTGCAGTTGTAAAGGTGTCGTAGTAGAGTGGTTTAAGCACTTGACTTGAAATGCAAATGTCGTGGGTTCTATCCCCGACACGGCACTATTGTCCTTTGGCAAGACATTAATCTACATTTGCCACTTGTACCCAGGTGAGAAATGAGGACCTAGTATAATGAAAGCAGTTGTGATAGAAATGACCATATGCCATCATGGTGACCATGCAGATATGGTAGGAATACTCTCAAGGAGTGGAAATTGTGCACACTATGTGCGTGCATAAATCCGATGACCGGGGTAATGTCAATATCTGCAAAGCCCTTAGAGACATTACAAGCTCAGATTGTTTAAATATTATTATTATTTATATCATATGATACTTTAAGATTTAAGATGTGCCGAAAAATGCATGCTCTATAGGCATACAGTCATTTTGTAGGTCTAACCCGAAAGATAGAAATTCAAACGAAAAAACATATCTACTGTTGTAATACTAATAAACAAATACAATTTCCTCTCTATATTCATATTTATTCCCAGCGGAGACTTGAGTCGAAAATAATTTGTACCATGAGATAGAGAGAGAAAGAGAGAGGGAGAGGTGGTCATCAGTTGTTTCATAAATTATGATGACTGAAGTGTTCACGACCCTCAAGCTAGCCTCAGTTTGAACTCGGAACAGTGGCGTAGCGTGGTCCAACTATTGTGGGGGCACTGTAATTTTTTCGTGGAGGGATGGGGGGGGGGGATATGGAAGTGGTTGGTTGAAATGGTACAGAACAAGGCTATTGCGTGAGAGGTTGTATCATTTCATTCCTCACTCGCCCTTCCCCTCCTCCTTTCCTTTGGCATATATTTCTATCCCTCTTTCTTTTCTCACCCCTTCATTATGCCATTCACTTAGGTCCCTTAGGTGTACGTGCCCCCTTCGGCGATCCCCTTTCTACATGTACGTCACTGCTTCGGTAAGATAAAATATAGAAACGTGAGAGCAGAAAGAGAAATGTATGAAGAAGAGAATGCTCTAAATTGATAAGAAGAGACCATGAAGTTGGGACCTCGACAATGCGCCCCAATATCCGCTGCTTGAATGCATGAGTGGAAAGGACCCGTCATATCATATATCTCGTTATTGCCCCCATTTACAAAGAGATCCTATTTCTGCTAATACGCACGTCCCACCACTTTCGACTGAATTTCACAAAATAGTCATATAACTAGCGAGTATAAATGACAGGCTTTAATTCGTGTGTAATAAAAATGAGATGACACTGTCAAGGATGGAACTCTTTGTACAGCAGACTACCTCTTTGCACATTCTGAACCTTGACCGAAACCCTTAGCTGATGGGTGTAATGATTAATTTAAAATGTAAACACTATCTAATTTGCAACCAAAGTGGAAAACACGTGGTTGCTTTAATTGATAGAAGCCTGAAGCCTAATCAAATCAATCCATTGCCTATCGTATATTATCAAATTAGAGTGACAATTTGTCACTGTTCTTGGTGTTTGATATATAAATTGCTTTCAGGAATATCAAATTACTCGCATGATTACAAAGTGTTGCTTTTCAATTTGAAAGTTTCAAGGTTGGAAGGACGTGCGCACTGTGGCATTGATAGAAAAGAGAATATTGGAAGTAAGGACTCTAAGGAGGGATGGGGTGCATGAAACAGTAGCAGGAAATAGTTGTTACTATCTTAGGAAGATTTGAGTTGGTCAAGCAATCGGCTATCTGGGCCCGATTGATTCGGATTACTCGCAATTCTTTATAAGACGGGGCCCTGGTCTGCCTGATCTATTACCAAGGTTAGAATTAGGACGATGTTTTTTTTTTTTTTCGGATGGTTACGTAATAGGTCGGTCCAAGACGTAAATACTCATATTTGACTGATGCACGTCTGCGAAAACTCATTCACACCTACCCCCCACACACACACACGCGCGCGCGCGCACCCAGGGTCACATTCGAACACAAAGACACACGTTCATTCTCCTTTAAGTACACTTTAATACAATGATGATGGTGGTGATGAAAATTATGTTGATCATGAGGGGGAGGAGGAGGAGGAGGTTGATGATGATGATGATGATGATGATGAAGAAGCATGGTAGATGATTATGTATACAAAATTCATCAGCTGCCGATTTCAAACAAAACACAAATCTAAAAACAATACAGTGCGAGAGAGAGAGAGAGAGAGAAAGAGAAAAGAAAGAAAGAAGGGACATATATGAAGAGAGAAAGAGAGAGAGAGAGAGAGAGAAAAATTGGTTGAGGGAGGAGAGACAGTTGAGTGAATGAAGAGAGAAAAGGGTGAAGGTAAAGAAATAGAGAGACATATAGAAAAGAAAGAGAAAAGAGAAATCATGAGACGGATAGGAAATTATCGACACACGAGCAATCAGTATCTCGCCCGGGTAATTTGACTGCGGTCACGCTCTCTAAATATTCTTGCTAGCCTGCTTGCCATTTATTAAGAATCCACAATTATAGATGATTATCTAACTCTCCTTCCCTCTCCCTCCGTTCCATGATACAAGACACTCGTGAATCATGTTGAGTCACCGCCATCCAACCCAACCCAGCCGTATAGCTATCAGTCACAGCCTGGTTGCCTTAAAGGTGCAATAGAACCATTTCAGCTAAAAATGAAAGTGTTCCATTTTACTCGCGAAAATTGTATGATTAAATTAGAAAGTTACAAGCGTGTTTAGAGAGGTTTTGTCCGTGTTGATTTTATTTTTGTATACATATATCCTATGGCAAAAACGTGTAGAAAAATGACCGGAATCGTACAGAATTTTTGTTCATTGAAACCATGGAAATGTTTCAACGTTTACGGCTAACCAATTTCATATGTATTCCCTGGATATAATTTCCAAATCGACATTGGTGTTTATCTAGGTACCATACAAGAAAGATATCCGCGATCATTTTGATTTATTCTTTGTTTGTTCCGATTGCCACTATCCAAGACAAACATATCAATATACTGTCGCAATACTCACCAAAGGAATACATGCAATTCATTTTGCTTCTATTCACTGATGACGTCATTGAAATACGTCACTAAATCAAAGGTCACGAAGAGTTCAACATATATCTTTTCATTTTATAGGCATAGATTCGTCCGACAATATTTACGGCTGTATATTGATACCTATCTTATCCCATGTCTGGGATCCAATATGCTCGAGTTCGAACTCCTTGTAAAATGAAACTGTCTGTAATGGGTTGATATTGCTTGCATGTATTGTGATTATAATTTTGATACAACTGTGTAATGGCTCAAGCAATTTATATCATCCTCCTTGATTTTACAAGCATTGATTGAGAACAAAACGTTTGTAAAGAGCAAAAAAATGGCGTTGATATATATGCCTATGTGGAAGTACGTTGTAGAAGAACAGATTTTCATACCTCAGTCACACCGCCAAACCGACTCTTTATCGACACCTTACCGACTGTAAACCGACAGATATTGGGCTGTTCGGTATAATGTAGTTTTTGTTGGTCTGGTGTTGGTCAGGGCCCTGTTTCATAAAACTTGTTATGAATAATAAGTTACAAGCTACTGTTATAAGCTACTGAAATCATGGCATCTGATTGGCTGAGAGCAAATTTGTCATAGAAATTTAGCACTTGTTATAGATAACAAGTTTTATGAAACGGGCCCCTGGTGTCGGTCTCATTGGTGTGACTGAGGTTAAAAACCCTATTCGCTCCGATACCCCATTCACACCGACGAGACCGACATCAGACCGACAACAGACGAAGATAACATTACACCGAAGGACCGAGAATCGGCCGGTTTGTAACCGGTTTCCAGTGCAACATAGGTTTTTGCGGACTGACCGAGATATTAGGGAATACTTTTGACTGAATGCTAATTTGGACGCTCCTCGTATAAATGAAATATTTGCAGAAAATTGATCTAGTTTGTTAAAACGAAGGCTTGTGACTAAAAGAAATTATGGCAATAGAATAAATAGTGAAGAAAGTTGTGTGAAATACCACCACGTTGTGGTTTACTATCAACAGATCACATTCACCGATATCTATACTCTTGGAATGAAACTTATTGTTGAATTATATAGTAGCAGTTGTCTTGTCTAATATACATGTACAACATTTACAGTAGGTTGATCCACGATGTTGGAACAAAAAGCAATTATGACTAAACGAAATTATGGGAATAGAAAACACAGTGAAGAAAGTGGTCTGAAATACAACCGCCTTGTGGTTTATTATAATTATCAACATATCACATTCATTGAAAATTAAGTGCCTTCGAGACATGAAATTTACTGTTGATTGAGCTTCGGGTATGTTGCCGTCAAATTGTGACATTTCAAATGCCACGTTAGCTTTAGAATTTGTGGATTTGAAAAAAAGAAGATTTCTTTGTTCACGTTACTGAAATACGAGAAAATGAAATTACTTTTGAAAGCTGCCACTCGTGAAATACATGATAAGAACAAAATTAAATTGTTTGTGAGTCACTGATATCGTTCACACAGCAGTGTACACAAATAAAATAATTAAGAATATAAAGTTTTGATAATGTTTATCCTTGTTAATTCAAAAGGATATAGATGAAACAACTGACTTTATTATTATTATTTATTCGGCAAAGACAAAGAAAAATCAGTGAATACAAAACAAGGGTACATTTGGAAGAGAGTCACATGGATGCCGGGAAAAGAAAAATGATTAACTTAATAACTATAACCCGAAGGTCTTCATTTTCAATCCATGTGACTTTACAAAAATGGTAAGAATAAAATGGTGAGGTATAACAATTTATGAATCACTGTGTAGTCAACAATAATCACTGACAAGATAAGAAGAAGAAAAGGCTCCCCCCCCAAAAAAAAGAGGAAAATGCCGCTTTGTGTGCATGTATATAGCACCAGGAAAAAGAAGAAAGAAAAAAGGGTGAATACAGTCATGCACTCAAATCCGACACTTTACCTGAGTGAATGGGGCCTTTGATATGTTGATAGCTAACGTTGTTTTGCCTCAACGGGTTGGATCTATAGTTCAGAATTGTTTATACTTTACTCCAAATCAGATTGATAATTATCACAATTTGCATTTGTTTTATCGAGGTTTTATTTCTCTCATATTGCGTTTTATCATGTTTAGTTTTGGTTGTGACAATAGCCATATTAATTTATATCGAGTGTACTGCGATATAATTTGCTTTTGTTTTGTTATGGTATGGTATGGTATTGTATTTGTTTTCCAAATCACAATATAACAAGAATACATACATAATAGAAAATTACATATAAAGTCAAGAATATGGTGCATTACTGGATAAATAACTGCTCTTCCTTGAGATCTAGAAAATGAAATGAAAAGTGAACGTACATTTAAAACAAAATACAGCAATTCTACTTTAATCGTAACATTAAGGACATTTAGAAATTTAAGGCAAAACACATCTAGAACTGTAATTATTTCGACCCGCTCCCTTCCAACTACATTGACAAAACAGGCATATCCCTTTGAATATCAATGCAAAATTGAGTTCGAATGTATTCAAATATTTGCAAAAAGTGTCGCAAGTTATTTGACAATTTGATATCTAAAGGTAATTCATTTAATTGACATGACCCTCGTGATACATAATTTGTGTCTACATTGTATCTATAGCATGCTTCTTATTTTGTGTGGTTTGTTTTTGTGGTAATCCTATAGTATCAGGATATGATTTCAAATAAATTGTTTGAATTTGAAAGAAATTATTGTTTGAAGGCGAATTGCATGCACCAGTATTAAGACATTCGTACGACTATAGAATTACATGGATTGGGAAGTAGAATTTATGAAACAATGTTTTTTTTTAATATTGTTTCATTGGACAGCCTAAATAAATGTGCCGACAAAATGAGCAACAGCAATACGATCTTTATGAGATTGTCAAATGAAGCGGTAAAACCTGCACATATCCATTGGGGCTTGCTAGGCAAAGTGTATGTATGGTGGCATTGGTGGGGTGCTGTTTTATTTGAAATTGAAGAATTCTCCATGATTATGGAGAAAATTTTTAGAAATAGATGGAAGTACATGCATGTAGCAAAGTACTCCATGGGAAAGACAAGACATTTTCATCGTTCTACAAGAAAACGTTTACATTTTGGTTTAAAACAAGCTTAAGCTAAATCGGTTTATCCATCGATCATCTACCACTTTTTGTCCTCTTTAATCTTTAAAGCAACTTAAATCTGTAACACATTTGGACATTAATTTTCTACGCGGAGACGAGGATCAAATAACACCTGCATGGAGTGTCTTGGGTATTGTCTTGGCGTGAGCGAGAATTGGGTGGGGGCTGCAGGTATAGTTGTGATAAAGATTTGCCCATAAAATGTCAACTTCTTCAGATCAAAAAGGGAAAAACCTCTCCTATACAGGAAGACGGAAAATGTTCATCTTTCTACAAGAGAAAGCTTACATTTTGGTTTAAAACGAGCTTAAGCTAAATCGGTTTATCCATCGATCATCTACCACGTTTTGTTCTCTTTAATATTTAAAGCAATTTAAATCTGAAACACATTTGGTAATTTCTACGCAAAGACGAGGATAAAAAAACACCTGCATGGAGTGTCTTGGGTATTGTCTTGGCGTGAGCGAGAATCGAGTGGGGGCTGCAGGTATAGTTGTGATAAAGATTTGCCCATAAAATGTTAACTTCTTCAAATCAAATAGGGAAAACCCCCTCCTACATGATGCAACATACTGGTCTCAGCTTTAGTATGGAAATGATTAAAAGGAGGGAAAGTTTTTTTAAAATCAGAATTCCCTATTCAGTTTCTCTCTCTCTCTCTCTCTCGCTTTCATTCACCCTTCAACCTCTCCCCGTCTCACTCTCTTTCTCTCTCACTCACACCTTCTTTCCACCCCCTTTCTTACCATCTCTACCACTTATAGGGGGAGGCAAGTACCCCTTGGTCCTACACTACACCACCACACTTATGATAGTCTCTCTGCTGGCAGACAGCACCAAGAGGAGAAAATCCCAATAAAACCGATTCCTAAGACCGAACTTTTCGAACGTTACTTTTCGGCTTTGTACTAATTTCCTAGAACACCTGCTGTTGAGCTACCTTTCTGAACGAGAAAAGGAAAGAAAATGTAGGTACGTAACAAAAAGATTATCTGTCCTTCGAACCCAGAAATTCTATAAAAATGAAGATCACTAAAAATGTTGCAATCAATCATAGGTAAAACTCTTTCAAAATGATTCAGTTTTCAAGAAGAATAGCGATTACGACTCTATAAGAGAGTTCTTGCTGCTTGTAGATTTGTAAAAATTTAGATGACTTAAAACATATACATCTATCTAAAGACATAATTTTCTCATTAATTATGATTGGCGAGAATGTGCTGCGGATATCTGTCAGTCAAAGCCATTGTGTTTGTTTGTTGGTTGGTTTTAATAATAATTCTCTATCATGAAGGGAAGTACTATATAATCCCTTATTTAAAGATTATTATCATTTTATGTACAAAGCATTGTTTGATTTTGTTTTTAATGTAAAAAAAAATGCATATTTTTAATATTTTTCTTGTGTATATTGTTTTTGATGAAAAAGAAAAAGTACAAATTTAGTTTTGAATTGTAATTGATTTAATTTCTGAATGATGTAATTTGTATATATTAACTTTGTTTTGATTTGTACTACTACTTCTGTTTGGAGAAATAAAACATTAACAAAATCGTGCACACTGTCATATTTTTTGTCAGGTTTAGTCAAGATCCGACATCAAGAAAAGTTGCAAATTCTAATAGGACCCTTAAGCATAACATCAGCGTGTATTTTGTGAAGTTTTAAGTTCCCAATGTCGTCCTTATTAAAAAAGACATAATTGTCTTTGTTGTTTGTTTTAAAGATATGAGTGTAAAATTGGGAATGAATTCCAGCTCTACCCTGGGATGGATTAAAAAGAATCTAAACTTATTTTTAAATCTACAATCGCTTCTCGGCAATTCTATGGTATTTAATTCGCATCGTACATTAGATAGTGATTTAAAAGTATATACTTTATATATATATTACTTTGTAAACTCCATGCAATTCAGCCATTGGGCTGCCATGTGTTTTTCTTTTGGATGAATGCCAATTCAATTCTATTCAGTTCAATTCACTTTAAAAAAGTAAATCCTTTGCATTTGATATTCGGGAAGTGTTGCTAATCCCAGACCCCCATTCACCGATTTATGCTTCATGCTTAATCCAGGACCTTACCATTGATCATTGAGATAGAGCACCTATCACGTGACAGTCATGGAATAAAGGTGATGGCTGACACTCGACCTTTCTTGGAAAAAGCTTGAAGTACTGCCTGCGGGTTTGTTGATTGCCCAACGGGTTTCCCCTAGTTGCACTAATTGCTGAAGGGTTGCATGGGTTACAAAGGTAAGTCAGACATGGAGAAAATAATGACAAAAAACAAGGTTAATACAATTAAAGACGATGTCAAGCATCATTACTTAATTCTTGAAATCACAACAGAACAGGCATTATCTACTAGAAGCGAAACGGAGACGTAACGGAAAAGTAGAAAGAAAGATTATAAGAAGAAGAAAAAAAAGCTTTATAAAATGGTTTTGTATGATTTTTGGAAGATTTTTTGTTGAAAGCTGAAAGCTACCATCAGTTTGTATTCTTGTCATTATTTTGTTTATAAACCGTAAACCTCCTGTACAAAACAATAAATAAAAAGAACCACTCACCAAGGGTAAAACAGAGGCCGTTATAGACCCTTTTGGCAAGACATTGATCTACATTTGCCACACTCAACCCAGGTGATGTAAATGGGTACCTGGCAGGAATTAATTCTTTGAAATGCTAGAGCGCCGTAATGGCAGCACAGCTAAAGCCGGGGTAATAATCTCCAAGTTTGGAAGCGCTTAGTGATCGTAATAAGCGCTATATAAAAACTGAGTATTATTATTATTATTATTACTGAATTAAACCAAATTCGGGTCATCTCCCCTACAGTTAGAATACGAGGTTTCATGTCTGGTTTATAATAAAAAAAAAAAAAAAAACGATAACATGAAAGAATAACCTAAGTTAGCACGACATAGAATTAAAGTATAAGAGCCCTTGACCAGTTGACTTTATGATGTTTATTCAATGTTTAATTTGATATCCTTTTTCGTGCATTATACACTTAATGTTGGCAAACGCTCATAATGTTCTCTGCACTTCATAAGACAGTGTTGTCTGGACGTCGTTAGTCCAAAGAATATAGAAAAGAAATAAGAAAGAGCAAATGATAAAGTCATACTGGATAAGTAATTTCATCCGAAGATAGATATTACAAAACGATTCGGTGAAACGGTGCATATTAATCAATAGCAAGGTACAAGCATGGCAAAGGATTTTTTTTCTTTGACAGAAATTTTATATCCTATACGCTGCTGTTTTTTGTCAAATTTTTTTGAAGAATCAATTTTTTAAGATTCGTGCTATATCAGTAGTTTCAAATATGAAAACCAATATAAAATGCCAATCTTTCAACATCATCTCCTGTCCTTTTCCTATCAAGCAAAGACGATTATTAAACTAAGAATGCACATACTATGACATTACACTTGTTGTTCAGTTCTGGAGTAATCACATCAACTTAATGTGATACCTTAAGAGTATAAAGCAATGCATTGAAGAAATAAAAACGTTTCAGTTTTGTTCAGCAAAACTTGACTATTGTCTTCGTGAAAGGGTGGTTCATTTGGTAAAAACCTTTTATTTCCCATGGAGGTTCCGGCATAATGGACGAAGGATTTGTTTTACTTGTTCTACACACTCAATGTTTTTCATATACCGCTAAGGATTCGTTTCCAATCTACATAATTAATCTTGCTTTGAGTGACCTGCTTGGAATCCAGCTTGCAATTTTACTTCGAATTCCTCGAGTTTTCTCTGTATGAACATTTTTTTATTTTTTAAGAAGAGGATTATGAAGACTATTGACCAAGTAGTTTTAAAAGAATGGGAAACGATAAGTGCCCTTTAATAGGACTTTAAACATTCGAAAAGCTTAATATGCATATCAATTTTATGCGTTTCATAAATAAACATCTCAGGTACATAATACATCTTAATAAAAAGAAAAAGAAAAGTAGGGGAATCCGAGGTTTGGATGTATCCTTTATATTATATGAGCCTTAATGCTGTTTTTGTAATCATTAAGTTTGGTTTATTCCATAGTAACAGAACAATCGATTATCTTCCACCAACATTAAGTATCGTGAAGGCATTTCCTTCACCCTTTCAGTTAGGCGCTAGACACCAATCGTTACCCGACAATCCTCACTCAAGCATACGGAAATGATATGAGTATAATGATGAATGTGTTTTAATTCCATTCAATCAGAATATCAAATACCAAGGGAGCACAGACAATACAATACTCAAGACAAGCTCGTACTGCACGCATCACCCTTCACGCACAGACACTCCAACGCACACTCACGAAGCACACACACCCACCCATACACACTCCTGTGTCAGCGAGTGTGGTAGATCTACCACTATTAATTCCCGAATAAGCAGACTCGAAACCCGCCTTCAGCTCAAACGCGGGCGACACAATTAATAGCATTCTCCTAAAAGCGTATTTGAATGAATGAATGACTAGATGGATGACATTTACCCACGGATTCGCGAGTGTTTTCCCACTACATATTAACTGTACGTGCTGCGCTGCGTGGCTGGAGCAGCTCGCAGACGACGAGCTTTCTTTTCTGTACGTATCATGCTCTACCAGTCGGTGCGGGAAAACCGCGTTGGCGTACATCTTTACACCACGCCTGTCCGTCCGTCCGAGGACGTCTAATGAAGATTGCAAACTACCGCTGGTCATGACAGCACTGACTTTAAATACTTTAACGCTGGGAAAACAGTGCCTTTTTTCTGAACTTTTCAAAAGGAAAGGAGCTGTCTTTTATTTTACCTGAGTAAACACGACTTTCCTTCTACATCGCAGCAAAACTAATTTCATTACATTGAATGCAAACCACCAGTGCCGGCACCAGTGTCGTCTACTCGGCGGTCCATTTGACTTCTTTAAAATCTACCACCGCAAATTTTGATTTCTTCGAGTGCTGAGTTTCACTTTCTTTACGTCGTCTGCCAAACCGCGTCTCATTGGTTGGTGTGGAATTGAAAGCGATTCTGTATTTTGTTCTTCGAAGGAGACGGCTTTGAGGGAATCTTTATTGACGGAACATGATAAAGACAACAATATAGTCTGGAATACCCAGTCGCCCACTGGATGTAATTTCATCTCCCGTTCAAGTCAATGTTATTTTTGCTTTGTGATTGAAACGGCTTGATCCGGGCAATATAGAACGGGGACATGTAACTTGACAACGCCAACCTCTTATTGAGTGCCTATGAAATATAGCAATAACACCCTTCATAAATAAAACGCTTCGGTATAGTTCCTTGTCATATTCAGCTGAAAGAGACATATTATCATCCATCGCCTTAAATGCTTGAAGAAGGCTGAATTTCAACCTTTTGATTCTATTTTTATAACGCATTTATTGAAGGTCTGTTTACCTGTAACGTGATACACATGATGAAATACTCTAAGCTGTCTGACTGTTCTGCAATATGATATGAACTTTGTAAAGTCATGAAAGCTCATAGTGCTTTTTTATGGAGCGGATGAAAATGGACTACGTGATGGTTTGACTTATGAGGGCACTGTGAAGAACTGAAGGTACTTTATTTCATATTGTATTTTTCGAAACGCTAAACAGAAACAATTTGGATGGGGGAACATTATATGCCTAAATACTGACTGTAAATGATTGAATCACTTTACTTTAGAAAATGAACAGATTGAGAACAGAAGTACATCTCGATAATCTGCTATATAACATTCAAACAATTACGCGAAGGGTATAGACAATTCACTGGTGCTTCGCCATACAATCGCCATATTGCAATCAGAATCTGAAGCAGGCATCTACAAACTTTGAAACTGGAAAAGTTTCGGTGAAAAATTAGAGCTGAGCTACACAACTTCGTAACTGTGTCGTGATGATGATAATCGTATAACAGGTACAAGATATAGGGTGTCGTGTCAACAGCACCTCTTGCCATCCGGCAGTTGGCGGGATCGACCCAGGTGCCACGACACAGCTCGGATAACATCACACCCTAATTGCATTCACACGTACGACAGTCGCGCTATTTTACGATCCTTGTTGACAAAGGAGAGGGAGAGGAGAGCGCCTGGAAATGAAAGAAGAAGATAAAATAGGATGATGAGAAAGTGTAGAAATTAACATTCCTTCAGGGCGAGGGGGATGAGGGGAAGCTGACTGCTTTGTAAAGAGCCGAACTAAGAGTCAAGGGAAATCGAGAGTGCAGATAAGTCACCGAGAAGGTGTCATCAAAACGTCGTTATTCTGTTTCAACAACTGTTTATCCTGCGTGATGGTTAAATCCAGTGCATGTGACATGCATTGAGGCAGTGGGACGTGTTATTCTTAATGCATCCTCTTATATCCATGGCCCGAGGTTTGGTGTCTAAATGAAAGAGCTGTGCCTTTTGGTTCTAGGGATAATGATGGGTTTAGAGCTCTTGGGATGGAAGTTCAGCACCCGCTCATGAAATGCATCACATGGGAATATACGGGGTGAGTCAAGCGGATGCCTACCCAATGTGCCAGACCTAAATCTGTGAGGTGGAATAATTGATTTTCAGCTGCATTCTACTGTGCTCCGAACTTAATGCCGTGTGCAGTTGATGTAAATGTGGATTAAGAACCCATGTTTTCTTCACAAAAAAACAAAATTAAGCTGTTTATCCCCTTTTTGAAGCCTACAGAGATTTTTGGCAAAACTGGCCTTTGGTGATGGTGTCATTACGTCAGCTGTAATCTGATCGGATTCAATTCAATGCCCAAGGTTTCTCTAGTGGATCGTATGATCTTTTACCTTCGTGACTGCATCGTGTGACCGTCTCCGCAGTCGCCTATATATTTCCGTCAGTCTATCAATCTCCCACAGGCCTCCATTCTTGACAAAATCGCTTCCTGGATCGCACTGTCTCCTCACTTTGTGTCATAGAAAGAGTGATATAATTATTCATTTTATGTCGAGCTTTCGAGGGAAATGAGGCCAAATATTCAAATATCAATTCATGCTGTATCTCGCGGAGTTATAAACACTATCTAGGATTTGATTTGGATTTTCTCTGTTTTTTTTCTTTCGATACGGCGGCCTGTTCAAACTTCATGGTCTAGTTTTCGAGCGTGGTATCCTAGCGCTTGTGATATGAATGTCGTGTGTTGAATCGGTTAGTCATTGCCTCTCTGTCGGGAGTGATTAATACCTGGATGCATCTGCTAATCATTTTGATGCCATAACAGTGTGTTTTGATGAATTTTCTTTGTGTCGATGATTGAACGAAACAGCTAACGCATAAGATAATGAAATTGTTTTATGACTAATATTTTCAAACATTATATAAATTGATAGTCTTCTACGGATTGCCAAGTCGTCGTGATATATTGTCGTTAATAGTGAGTTTTAATGCCCAAAATAATGATATTGGTGAAGATTTCATTAATTCTTTGAAGAGTGTGGAGAGTAATATCATATTTTTTCATGCGGAATCTAGATCACTTCCAATCGTATTCACCAGAAATGCCTTCTGACCAGGGATCAACACCTGCCACAGAAGGAATGGATCCCGTCGTCAACGAACCCGTCAATGACGTCCAAGACGACCCGAAACGAGACGTGGTCACACGGGTGAAAGCAATCGAGAAGAAGACCGAGTCTCACCACAAACCACGCGTTCAGTTTAACGTGCCACCACAGGTCGAGGCCCCTAAGCCCTGCCGGAAACGAAAACATCGTTTAAAACAACAGATCGCTGTCGTCGTGAAGGATTTAGAGACCGTGATCTCGGAGTTGAGCTCCGTCGTCGTTGAGCTTCGAGGGGTATTAGTCCAGATTGAACGAGTGTCGACAGAGCTTGATGCGACGGTAGGTAAACGGAATGTTAAGGTAAATAAAATCCACCATCGCAATCAAGCGATGAGATGCACGGCGAGTGACAGCTCACAAGAGAGACTAGACTCGCCAGAGCTGTTACGACTGTCGGCCCGAATGCGACGACGCGTCAGCGCCAAATCCCGGCGATGTTCCGCGCTTAGCTCGAAATTGAAATCCGAATCGGAATCTAGTCTTGCGACCGAACAACAGAGTCCAATAAAAGACCCTGTTTTGAATGGATCTCTTAGAAAAGCCTGCAGCGAAGACGGCAGCCAATTCGGAATCTGTGGTGACGAGTCAGACTACGGGACCAAGTCAGACGCGGAGTCTACCCAGCGTGACTTGAGTGAAATGGGTTCTCAGGGGAATTGTTCGTGCACGAGTTCGACCCGTCACACAGCCACCAGCGATGGCGATAGACTCTCCAACCTCGGTCTTTACTCTGATCTCGAAATCGTAGTCAGTCCAGAGCTCGCCCTCCGATCCGAGTTCTTGATGAGATCGCCTGCGCTGAGTCGGTTTTCGACGACCTCTTGTAGCGATGCTGAATCTGTAGATTTCCATGCTGATTACAACAGGGATATAAACACATGGACTACTTATGCACTTGTTCATATAGACGCACCCAGTAATAGTGATACTTGGGATTCTGATAGGGAGGTATGTGTTTGACGACTAATAAAATATTTTAGTTAAAAATAAGTAAAAATTGTATTGTCTCGATTTGCACAATTTATTTAACTTTTTTTTTAAAGCGAGCTCTACCAGTCATTCAAAATGTGTTGGTTATGTATAGTTGACTGAACTGAATAATGTCTCTAAGTGCAAACATCAGTAATGGCTAACTGCACATACAGTCATTTTCACTTCGTGTGATGCGAATTTTATTATCGATTTGTGGTTTTATAGTGAGTCAAAGGAAGATGGATGTGGCAGAAAAAGTCGAGGCAAAAATGGTCGCGAAGAGGGAATAAAAGAAAGAGAAGGAATTTGAACGCAACCAGAAACCACCTATACCGTGTTGTAAAATTCTATCTTACGTCACGCTTTTTAAAAGCGTAACATGGCGCAAATACATCTCTATACTAGTACATGCTATTTGCAGCAAGACTGAATAATTTTTTCTTCATTTGGACTATTCCGAAAAATCATATTAATCCTTATTTACGACATGTATATGAAACTTCCCCACTGCTTCCAGACATTTTTTTTTTACAAAGTAGTCACATTGCCAAAATCTTTATATTTAAGGTGTAATGTGATGTTATGTGTAGAATATCCATCATTCCCATTCCAGCCATTCGAATAAAAAGAAAATGTTCCACAATATATGACCTTTTCTTAGAGAGCTCAGATATTTTATCTCGAGTCCTGAAGGTTATTGTTACCATGCGGAAGATGAAGATAATTTTAATATAAAACAGATACCAGCGGACCTGTCGGGGAAAACCACCACATCATCCACACTTGCTTGAGGTTAAGATTTAACTGATGCAATTAAAAACGCCCCATGGTACCAATTTGGACTATTAGTGCAATCTTTCTATTCAACATCCGACCCCTTCCATTGCTAAAAGACAATTTTCACGAAGAGGTCAGCTCATAAATGAATTATATCGTATAAGAAAAAACCTTGGTTAGAATATTTCATTGCTTTGAGATCATCAAGTCCTTTGCCTTTCCTTCCATCCTTCTTTCCAGCCACTCTTAAAATGAACAGGAGTATAAATCCACTCTTTTAGGAGTCATATTAGGGATAACTTAGTTTTCTAGTGCAAAATTCAAAGAGGAGTCGAAACCAAATCTAGTTGAATCCACTCTTTAAAAAAAAATATATACACAATGTATGTACACATAAATTATCTCATTAGGGAGTTCATGGGCGCCTGACCCTCTCTCCCTCAGTGATGGGTAGCCGCCAATAATTGTCTGTCTGGTCGGCCACCTGTCACGTCGACCTATGTATCTCCTGCACAAAAAAACATTACTTTGATTCCATCTAATCACGCTCAAATTATACTCCAACCTGCTCCAACGAGATTTACTGAGAAAATCTCATCCGTGAGAGCCAGCTTCTTTGAGCTGCCTAATCAAAGCAATCAAATCAAGCATGATGCGCTCCCAACAAGGTTGCGTTACTTGACGAGAAGAAAATTGATGGAGAAAAAAGAGATTTGAGGAGAAAGAGGAAACATGGAATAAGGAAACACCATTACCTTGGCCTCCTCGCTTGCTTCATGAATGCTCTTTTCAAGACGAGATTATTTGGTTAATGCCGTCTGCCAATCGTATCAGGAGTGAGAGGGAGGACAAAAGTGTAGTATAATTCAAGGTGCTTACAATACGTTCATATCTAAATTAGATGACTTAGAAGTCAAAAGGTCATCTGTTAAGAAGTCAAAAAGATCAAAGAGACGCCCAATCACACCTGTTCTCAATAATTACATTCAGGCATATCCTTATAATACAGTTATCCGTAATATTTTTTCTGACGCAGGATTGCGTCAGCCAGTGGCGCAGTATCTGACGCTGCATATGAGAGTGATTTAATACGAAGGTGATTGCAAAATAGTGCACATATTGCATTGAATTACGGGCGCATGGGCTAGTTCCTTAACCGGCTTGATTAGCATGATTAGCGCAAATTAATGCAAACGAAATGACGCTTTGTGTGCAACGGGCTTTAGGCATCATTTGCCTGACGTAGGATTGCGTCAGCGATTTGTGCGGCCTTTGTCGAGCCATTTGTAGGTTTCATCGATGATCGAAAAAATCACAGTGCACACATTACATTGACTTACTGGCGTATTTGCTAATTGCTTTCACAGGCTCCATTAGCGCAAGTTAATCAGAATGACACCTTGTGTGCAACGAGCGAAAGAGAAGAGCCATAATTCTTTCGGTACCTCGCCACCTTTGACGTGATTTTGTTAACGTGTCGAACATGCAATTCCAAATGCATGGCAAAGAATGATTTTAGTTTGCGCGAGTTCATTTTTTGCAAGACATCCATTCCAAAAAAAAAAGTGTTGTAACGTATACAAATCATTGCAAAATTCATAGTCGATATGACCTATTTTCTCTCTCGAACTCAAATTACGTGAAACTTAAGGCTTTCTAGACATGAAAAATAAAGTAGGACTACATTCTTGCTAATACCGGTGCTCTGTATTCATTAGTTCTTGTCATACAGTAGTTCTGACTATATCAATATCAATCAATACCAATGTAAACACCATTTTCCTCTTCCGGTACCCCTCATGGTTTACTCCTCGGGAAAGAAAGTACACGGGCTAACAGAAAAGTGTTTTTGACTGATCAAAAGCTCATGTATGAAAGACTTTTTAATTATTTAATATTAGGATTGGGAAAATTAAAGTCCTCTAAAGGTATCCCAAATTTCCGATCATATTTTGTTTAAGATTAATATTTTGTGTGTGTCATCAACTGCGGATGCAACTGCAGTACTCTACAAATTTATCTTGTGTTATAATTGTTAATATCTGTATAGATGTGTAAGTGGTATAAGTAAGAACTAAAGAGTTCAGCAAATCCCAACTTAACACACTAAAGTAATGAGTTATTTTCTCTCTATATAGATTTAAACAAATGATGATTTCAATTCTCTCTTGTTTCACTTTAAATGACATTAACAAAACTATTTATCCACTGAATGGCAAAGAATGATACCTGTAAATCTGTTAAATTTGCTTTGTGCTACCAATCCTGATAATAGACACCCGATTAAATCAAAGTCCTTTAGCTATAACACAGTCTAAATAATCTACTTACCACGCAAAGAATTAATTTTAAACCTCGTGAACATACTTCCGTCTTATGAGTATATGACCAAAACATAATTATGACGTTGTTCCATGCATTAAAATCGATTGCCTAGAAAATTGGAAATGACATTTTTATTGAGCGTTTAATTACTTTATAGCTCGCGATCAATCGAGGGGCTTAGAGAGGGCAATGATGTCTCCTGGCGATTTTTTTGTAGTTAGAACAAATTTAGGGGAAAAAAGTGGAGAAAACTTCTGCCTGATTTTCGGAAAAAATAGGTCAGGCCGAGCCATTATGGAACATTCTATTAACGGGTAGATACGTTAACACTGCCTGTGTTTTGATCAAGTTTACGTGTTCTGCGTAATTTTGGTCGTGCTTAGCCCCCTTGAGTGCACAGCCTTCATTCATACAGCACTATACGCAGTTCGGTCTGTCCGTTGCACATGAGGTGTCATTTCGATTGCGTAGACCAAGTAATTTGATTACTAGTTTCTCGACCCGATTTTTGAGGAGGAGGGAGTTCGTGGGTTTTTTGTTATAGAACCCCTACTTGGTATTATTTCTGTTTGTCCATGCATTTCAGGGGCTCAAAACAAGTTGTAATTGCATTATACTGAGTTATTTTTTCATGATGTTACTTTCTATTGTCCTCAAATTGCTATTTAGCTTCATTTTAGAACGAAAATATAAAATTACAAAACCCAATTTGAGACGGGCCGAAGAAAGAAGGAGGAGGGAACGAGAAACTAAGAATCAATTTTATTTGGCCTTATTACCTACCTTTATCAAGCCTTTAACGGTAGTGCATGCCCCCGTAATATAGGTTCCATTCTTGCATTCAGTTTATGACGATATTATTCGCACGTGTCGCGTCAAAGACCGCGTCAGTCGGTGACGGAGTCCTGCGTCAGCGTAATGATGACCCGTATGCAACAGGGGGACATTAGGAATGCACGTCATGCACGTCATGCACGTCATACTGGGGAAAAAGGGAATTTAGATGGAAATTCCTGCAGTGGATGTGCATTGGAATTTTTTGGTAATGTTAACCGACCTCCATGGTTATTAACCATGTAGGCGATGGTGCATTAAAGTTTTCCGTCTGGACACTGCTCAAAAGGACCGAGAGCCTGAAGGAAAACGATTCTCTCTAAAAAAAGGTTTTCGAGTTTTCACTTAGAAAGAGCTCGCTCTGTCGTCCGTTGCGGGTAGTCTGATCCATTAACCAAACTAAGGGTAAATGGGTTTCTTTTCTAGATCGGGGGAGGGAGGGATTGGGGCGGTCTCCATAATAAAATGTAATCCAACCCTCTCCTTTGCTCATAATGCTAACATTCCGTTGTCGTGTAACAAATCATAGAAGACAATCCTGACATTTTAAGAAGGTTATCTCTATCTACTATTATTATGAGCAAAATACTACAAATTAAACATTATGTATAATACTTTTTGTTAGTAGTAGCGCAATGAAGAGTTTTTTTTAATGATTTTTAAAGCAATGCCCAAATGAAAAAAAAAAATAGGCCTGGTAAGTTAGGCATGCATCATTATAGATCAAACTATAGTTGTGAATTTCATCTGGTTTCTCCGTAACTTTCGTGTAGGGCCTATATCATTTTCCACTTTTACCTACAGCATGAAAAAAGGAAAAAAAATGGACAGGCTAGTGCCCCAGAGAGAGAGAGAGAGGGTAGAAATTTAACCGCAATTATTAAAATGCATGATCACTTAAATATCTTCATGTAGATCACATACCTAGATAGTAAAACTAGTGGTTTGGATACTCAAATGAAGATGCCCTGGGAAATCATACATCTTAGTTTTCACAAATTTAGAAGCATATTCTTGATTCCTTACGCATCTTCATTTGTATTGCAAACAGTGCTTACAATTTACTGACAGCGACTGGTACAGCAATTTCCCACTTTTCTTTGCTGATTTTATTCTCATTTCGTGACATTTGAAAAAGAAAGTAGTGCGTCAGCATTTTAAAGTTTTTGTCTTTCTCCAATATTCCGTATACGCTCTTTTCAGCCGCATTGCCATGCATTTGCAAGATGCCAGCAGCTCTCCTATAAGCTAGGGGTCTGCCTCCTCCCACTTCCATCCTCCTCCTCCTACCCGAGTCCCCGGGCCAAGAATAAAACAGGTCTGTACCCTCCTAGGATGTCATTACATGGGTCCCCTGGCCGGTAATGCAATAATGGATTTCATTAATTAGGGCTAGCATTAAGAAACCACAATAGCATGACATACATCTTATTACAATTTCAGATTTCCATTATGTCTTGGTTCCCGAGGACTTGGGGAGATTAATCATGTTTTAATGAGAGGAATCGAACTTTATTAACTGATAAACAGGGTAATGTAACCGTATGGGCAGTATGCGAGGAGGGAGGGGGGAAGCGTGACTTTTTTTTTTGCTGATGAACTTTTACAAAGGCATGTTTCTTTCTATGTTAAGAATGTTACAATTTTTTGTTTTATTCGTCGAATATCTTTTAAAACACACTTGCCCCTCCTCCCAACGAAAACGATTCTGGATCTGACACTTTTATACATTTTTATTGTTGGTGAGGGTGGAAATAAAAAAAAAATGTTTTGGTGATGGATCTATACCTTTCGGCATTAACTGGCTGAAATTCAATCTGAATTGTTCATCGGTTATTGATTTTTAACCAGCAAAATCAAAACCAACTGAACGAAAACCGAAAAAGCAAATGCACTGAAATCAACACACATGAACAGTTTCCTTATTGGTCGACCTGACTGCCTCCATTTTCTGGTTAACTATTTGTCATTTACTTAGTTAATATCATGTTTTCTAGCAAATTCGTTTGAGTAAATATGACGATTGAAGGTTTATACATATTATACATTATTTCTGCGTAAATGTTGTCAATTTCTGTTGAGAATGCTTTTGTTGTCATTACCAATACCCATCGTTATCTGCATACGGTTAGAACTATGGCTAGGACATAAATCACTGTACAGGGTGGCCCAATAAAAACCGGACTAGCATATTTCCAATAATATGGGTTAAAATTCACTGGTACCACCAGAAGGAGAATCTTTGCAAATAAAAATGATTAACAAATAATAGGGAGCATTTTGTGACGACGAAGGGTAGGAGTTTAAATTTGTCCAGTATTAATGAAATTGCGATTTGAACAATTCGTATAACCATACGTCTGTGTTTACCGAGTCGTTATAAGCGCCTGGTAAAAGAAAAATGTGTGTGGAATGTTACATTTGTATTACAGCTAGCCCAAAGTTCAGGAATAATATCATTAGTAAAACTACACAATGAAATGGTATAAGCACTGACAGTGGATTTCTTCAAAGAAAAGAAAACACTCAACTAATTTTGGCAAATTTGGTATCATTTTATTCAGAAAAGATTCCCATCTACTTGTAGCGGGAAAATTTGCCCTGCATTATTGGAAGTATGCTAGTAGGGTTTTGTTGAGGGGGGGGGGACCACCCTGTATTTTTGCACACTAATGGATTTTTCTAACCACGGTACACTTGAAGGCGGTCGATGAGATTTTTGTGGTTTCTGGATTGTTCTCTTGTTCATATTCACTGTTGTTGGTTAATAATATATTACATGTTACGTTGAATGCAAGCATGTGAATTCGTGCGATTTCCGAATAGATTCTGGAAGTGGTTTCGATAATTTAGGTAAATGTTTGTCGGCAGAAATTGATTGAAATTTGAAGAGTGCTCGCAGTTCTAGGTAAGGGGTATCAGATTAAAGTATTTGTGATTCAAACAGAACCTGTGGTTTGCTTAAAGGTAATTGAACGATGTCGTTCAACTGATACTGCAGAGGCGTATCCAGGGGGTGGGGTGGATGGAGAATTCTCCTCTGTTTCCTAGCCCACCCCTACATCACCATGTAGCACGCACATATAAGGTTTGCACATGCCTTCTTATCAAAGACAAAATTCTATAAAGCATGCACATAAACAAGGGTTGGTGCCGCTGAAACGAACGCCCCACCCCCTCTGTTTAATATTCTGGGTCCGCCAATGCAGTTTTTCGAAGTTATACATATGTCTTTAGTGTTATGGAAGTTTCTTCTGAAAATACAAAATCCGTTAAAGTTGTACGATTTATTTGTATTAATTGCATACGTAAGTTGCTGCCATGTCAGTTTAATCTTGTGCAAGCTTTGATTATCAAGCATGCTCTGCACATTACGAAATACATGAATTTCTTCATTTGACTTTTTAATCAAATCTGCAGAATGTGTTCCGAAAATGTTTAAACGCTTCTATGTGTGATTTTGATTAATAATTGTACCTAAGTATCCAAGCAGCTTTCATAATTTATTTTCTTCTTCTTAATTCTATTGTATGATTTTGGTAATTTAAGACGTTATAACATTTTAATTGAATCATACATATTATTGAATCCGTGAATAGAAATTGTAGAAGAAGCTGATATCATTTTAACATTTATGTTTAAATAGCACCTGATGCCAAAGTGTTTGTAAGTATATCAGAGTTTATCTAAGTGAGTTGATATGATAGCAGTATATATTAGATGATAAATCAGATAATGTAATTTGTTCTTAACATGTATTACATTTTTGCTATTTTGTAAGAAATATAATATCTAGATATTCTAAGATGAAATTATAATTTCATAATTAATAATTATACAAGCTATGAGAATATTCCTTAATTGCTCAAAGCAATGGTGAGATCGAATGCATAACATTTGCATGTTTAAATAACATTTGATAATAAATCATTGATCTACACAATATAGTTCTGTTATGTTGCCTTTGGTGTGAGTGATGATCTTTAAGAATTATCCTACGACTTTGAAATGGACGAATTATATGTGAATGTAGTTTAAAGCACTGGTAACCAAAGCTATTCGAAAACACCATACAGAATGGCCGAGACGAACGTTCGTCTGTTCATAATAAATAGAGACTCATTTTCTTCATCCGTCAAGGCGCTAAAAAATGACCGAGATTAATCTTCAACTGTGCTCGTGCAAGGCAAATGATTCTACAAAATCTTAAAATAATCTTTTGATGTGTCACACAAGCACAATCACGAGTGAAAGCTGCTTGGTAATTTCATCCAGAATAATGGAAACAAAGTCATGTAACCGTAGGTCGAAATCCCTGGCTTATCAAATTTTCACTCGCCTTATTTGATTTACAAACATAAGTATATCCCAAAGCACGAACTCTTGCCCTTGCTCTTTTTCTGAACCCTTCTTGACTTCACACTCCTCTCTCACTCTCTTTCCCTCACCTCTTCTCTCCATCTTCATAATATGTGTTCTTCCATCCTATAGTAGCTCTCTAATAAACTCTATATTGCGTTTCATCGTATCTTTTTCTTCGTTTTAAAATAATGTTTACACATACACGCACACACACGCACACACGCACCCACACACGCTCTCTCTCTCTCTCTCTCTCTCTCCCCTCTCCCTCTCCCCTCCCCTCTCTCTCCTCTCTATCCCTTCCCCATTCCTTCCTGATCCCCCTTTCTCTCATTTCTTCTACTCTTCCATTCCATTTCTAGTGTACCTTTTTTCTCTCCCAATATTCCTTTCTGTGAAAAGGTTGTTTTTCTCCCTGTCTACTTTTGTGCTATTCCTGAAGATTTTACCTCTTTGAGAAACGTAACACTAATTTATCTTAATTTCATTCTCTCGTTCTCACTTCCTCATGAACCTATACGCTCTTTATTCCTCTGTCTTCCAAGTTTCCTTCTCTAGCTCACGAATCTTCTCAGAATTATATTTGAAGATGAGGGCCTTCGATTTCTTTTTCATTTGATTACCAGGAGACTCAAAGACGTCCGTATTTTATCAAACACTTCATCAAAATTATAAATAGATGGAAGTCACTGTCTTGTTTAATGTAAGAATATTTATGCAGTTGCCATGCCATGGGCGACAACATTATTGAGGGCAAAGGTGTATCCATTACGGTCTTAGAGTGCAGGAAGGTACACAATCCGCCGACGTAAGCCCCCTACCGGGGGTGGTATTCCAGGTCTATGCAATATTTTGGCCCGAGGACAGTCGATGAGGAGAAGAAAAAAAAAAGAAGGAAAGATCATGCATTAATAATGACGCAAAAGAAACCCAACACATAATTATAAGAACACATACACTGAACGCACTCATTAAGTCACTATAAAGTGATAACAACGTGATACAGAGGCAAGACAATGTCATGGAAGTATAAGACAAAGGAATACAGTGGTATATTTGTATTGTTATACATGAGTTATATACACTGTTGCCCATCAAGTTGGAATAATCTTTTCATAAAATAATTGTGACAATGTTATTTATTTTTCTTGATTCTTGATAGATAAAGTTTATAATAACTTTCTAAAAATGTAATTGATCAATCTAAAGAGCCATGGAGATTGATCAGTAAATTTCTGAGAAGACATTTACTATATTTATTTTTTTAATTTTTTGGCAGAGGGCGAAAATATATGTCTCCGCCGGGAGTATTATTGAAACTGGGTTCCAGGTCTATCTTCTTGTTTTTTTAATTTTTTAATTTTGCCATCAAATAGGCATTTAATTGTTCGAATCACATTTGTACCCTTACTTGCTCATCCACGTATCATTTTGCTCTCTTCGTAGTTTATTAGGTGAAAACAAGCAACAGCATCAAGAAAATATGTCTGGACCGTCATTTTATTGAAGGATGAAGAACCTACTGCACTGACATCATAGCCATATAATTTCCATCAGGAGAACATACTGTTGCATAATCATTCGTCTGTTGGCAGCCAGAAGGGCATTAACTCAAATAATTGTACAGAGAATTAGCGTCCTTCTTGCTCCAAATAGACGAATTTGATAGTGACACTGAATAACAGAAGAAGAACAAGGGATTAAGCAACAGCGACCTTTTAACCATTGAATGAATATCATGAATATGATCAATGTCGAACTTGCAATCATTAAATGGTAAATGATTGATGACCATGCAACAAACCTCTCCCTTTATATCACTTTATTATATAGATACATGAAATAAATACGATTCTTTTGTGATTTAGTTAGTTTTTATTTCATGTATCTTTATAATAAAGTGATATAAAGAGAAGTTTTGTTGCACAGTCATCAATCATTTACCGTTTGATGAAAAAGGGATATAGCTTATTGCAGATTACACAAAAGATGTAATCAACGAAGAGGACTATGCGTCGTTGGTTAATCATTTTTTATTCGGCAAAGACAAAGTAAAGAGACAGTGAATACAAAACAAGAGAAAGATTTGAAGTGAGTCACATGGATGAAGGGAAAAGAACAAGATTAACTATAGATAACTATAATCCAAAGGTCTTCTTTTCCAATCCATGTGACTTTGTATAACTAAATAGCACAGAATAGCAAGGTACAACAAATAATAAATTGCAAGTATATTACATTAAAGAAAAGACAAAGTAACCAATCTTTATAAAAGACAAAGCAACCAATCAATGCCGCAAAATGTACATGTATTTTGTCTCCAAAAAAATTAAATTGAGATTTTAAAAAAAAGGATGGACGTCTATATAGTAGCGGTGACACAACCTCCCCATCAAAAACTAGGTATTCATATCTAGATTATAATGACAAAGTGTCATGCTGTGACGTATTTATAAAAGAGGTAGTTAATTTGCATTCGACACCATGTAGGTTTTGTCATCAATCATACGCAATACATTTACTTTGGGAATTTTTTATGTCACAATCTCTTCCTTATTTCCAAATACGACAAGTCGACAACTAATTATGATACGACATGTTGTACGTTTCTCTTCGAATTGCACCGAAATGATAAACTCCCAAGTCTTTTTTGAAAATAGAAATGAAAGGTAATATCTAATCTTTCATGTCACAAAAGCAATGGTATAAATTACCTCTGTGAAAAAGATTTAACTGGTTTATATCCAGCTGATAAAATCGATGTCATATTGCCACACTTTTATTTTATTTTATTTTATCGCTCTCTTAGACCTCGAATACTTACGTGTTTGTTTGGACATCTTTTTATTAGTCTTCGTATTACCTAGTTGTTTCTTTTTTGTACACTTT
>CP137675.1:6538213-6559714 GCA_037976565.1 Mesocentrotus franciscanus | reverse complement strand
AATTAGCTATAAAGCCGACAAGCATGTACTTTAAAATCTACTTACCTTATAATGCATATATGGCTAATATACCCGGCTAATATATAGAACGTGAAACACACACCTCAAAGCTTAGCTATTGAGAACCCAAGAGGACCAAATTTCTTTACGTTATGGGCTCAATTCAATTTCTGTGACCATGACAGGATATGCACGTCCTATCCCTCGCTTATGCATTTGTTACATACACACGCTATCAGTGGTTGCAGATGCTATCAGGGAAGGGCACATTTTAAAGAGATGCACAATCTTGATGCAGCATGGCATTACGAACACGCCCAAGATTTAACCTCTCACGAGAGGGCGACACTGCATTTTATCGTATTGCGTCATTCACTTTGGGAGCTTCAGAAACTTTGGGCGGATGAAATATATACCCACCTTTTCATTGATGAGACGATATTCAGAGCTATATTGACGATTACCCCGTCGCAAACAAGTAAAGGAAAGATTTTTTTCTTAATGTTAACATATTCATTTGAAAACGAAAGTGGTTTTATCTATCTGGAATGCATAAACACATTGGTAAGCATCAAATCTTGGATTATGAGAGAACCTGGGTTGTGCAGAAGTTCTAAACTTGTTCTTTTGGCTGTTTCTCTGAATCTCTGGTAAGATGATTTACGGGAAAGCCTTGTTCTCTCTCTCTCTCTCTCTCTCTCTCTATATATATATATATATATTATATATATACCCTCTTTCTTTCTATGGCTCGCTCGCTCTTTGTTCCCTTTTTCACCCACCCCATGCTTCATTACAAAGGTATATTTTGCTTTGTATCACTCACGTTGAAGTACATGTGACGTAAAAATTGTATTGAATGCTGCCCTCACAGCCCTCTCAATCTCGTCCCTCTTTGCGTAAATGTAAAACTCTGACCATGAAGTTTTGGAGATAACTAGAACTTTTCATTCTATATGATCATCTGTTTATGATATTCATCATCGAAGAAATGGTATCATTGACGACGCAAAATAATTTTTGTAGCGTGATTTTACAAATGACGTTTAAATGCATTACTTCTCTGCAGTTGTAAAGGTGTCGTAGTAGAGTGGTTTAAGCACTTGACTTGAAATGCAAATGTCGTGGGTTCTATCCCCGACACGGCACTATTGTCCTTTGGCAAGACATTAATCTACATTTGCCACTTGTACCCAGGTGAGAAATGAGGACCTAGTATAATGAAAGCAGTTGTGATAGAAATGACCATATGCCATCATGGTGACCATGCAGATATGGTAGGAATACTCTCAAGGAGTGGAAATTGTGCACACTATGTGCGTGCATAAATCCGATGACCGGGGTAATGTCAATATCTGCAAAGCCCTTAGAGACATTACAAGCTCAGATTGTTTAAATATTATTATTATTTATATCATATGATACTTTAAGATTTAAGATGTGCCGAAAAATGCATGCTCTATAGGCATACAGTCATTTTGTAGGTCTAACCCGAAAGATAGAAATTCAAACGAAAAAACATATCTACTGTTGTAATACTAATAAACAAATACAATTTCCTCTCTATATTCATATTTATTCCCAGCGGAGACTTGAGTCGAAAATAATTTGTACCATGAGATAGAGAGAGAAAGAGAGAGGGAGAGGTGGTCATCAGTTGTTTCATAAATTAATTGACTGAAGTGTTCACGACCCTCAAGCTAGCCTCAGTTTGAACTCGGAACAGTGGCGTAGCGTGGTCCAACTATTGTGGGGGCACTGTAATTTTTTCATGGAGGGATGGGGGGATATGGAAGTGGTTGGTTGAAATGGTACAGAACAAGGCTATTGCGTGAGAGGTTGTATCATTTCATTCTTCACTCGCCCTTCCCCTCCTCCTTTCCTTTGGCATATATTTCTATCCCTCTTTCTTTTCTCACCCCTTCATTATGCCATTCACTTAGGTCCCTTAGGTGTACGTGCCCCCTTCGGCGATCCCCTTTCTACATGTACGTCACTGCTTCGGTAAGATAAAATATAGAAACGTGAGAGCAGAAAGAGAAATGTATGAAGAAGAGAATGCTCTAAATTGATAAGAAGAGACCATGAAGTTGGGACCTCGACAATGCGCCCCAATATCCGCTGCTTGAATGCATGAGTGGAAAGGACCCGTCATATCATATATCTCGTTATTGCCCCCATTTACAAAGAGATCCTATTTCTGCTAATACGCACGTCCCACCACTTTCGACTGAATTTCACAAAATAGTCATATAACTAGCGAGTATAAATGACAGGCTTTAATTCGTGTGTAATAAAAATGAGATGATACTGTCAAGGATGGAACTCTTTGTACAGCAGACTACCTCTTTGCACATTCTGAACCTTGACCGAAACCCTTAGCTGATGGGTGTAATGATTAATTTAAAATGTAAACACTATCTAATTTGCAACCAAAGTGGAAAACACGTGGTTGCTTTAATTGATAGAAGCCTGAAGCCTAATCAAATCAATCCATTGCCTATCGTATATTATCAAATTAGAGTGACAATTTGTCACTGTTCTTGGTGTTTGATATATAAATTGCTTTCAGGAATATCAAATTACTCGCATGATTACAAAGTGTTGCTTTTCAATTTGAAAGTTTCAAGGTTGGAAGGACGTGCGCACGTACTGTGGCATTGATAGAAAAGAGAATATTGGAAGTAAGGACTCTAAGGAGGGATGGGGTGCATGAAACAGTAGCAGGAAATAGTTGTTACTATCTTAGGAAGATTTGAGTTGGTCAAGCAATCGGCTATCTGGGCCCGATTGATTCGGATTACTCGCAATTCTTTATAAGACGGGGCCCTGGTCTGCCTGATCTATTACCAAGGTTAGAATTAGGACGATGTTTGTTTTTTTTTTCGGATGGTGACGTAATAGGTCGGTACAAGACGTAAATACTCATATTTGACTGATGCACGTCTGCGAAAACTCATTCACACCTACCCCACACACACACACGCGCGCGCGCACCCAGGGTCACATTCGAACACAAAGACACACGTTCATTCTCCTTTAAGTACACTTTAATACAATGATGATGGTGGTGATGAAAATTATGTTGATCATGAGGGGGAGGAGGAGGAGGAGGACGTTGATGATGATGATGATGATGATGATGAAGAAGCATGGTAGATGATTATGTATACAAAATTCATCAGCTGCCGATTTCAAACAAAACACAAATCTAAAAACAATACAGTGCGAGAGAGAGAGAGAGAGAAAGAGAAAAGAAAGAAAGAAGGGACATATATGAAGAGAGAAGAGAGAGAGAGAGAGAGAGAGAAAAAAAAAATTGGTTGAGGGAGGAGAGACAGTTGAGTGAATGAAGAGAGAAAAGGGTGAAGGTAAAGAAATAGAGAGACATATAGAAAAGAAAGAGAAAGAGAAATCATGAGACGGATAGGAAATTATCGACACACGAGCAATCAGTATCTCGCCCGGGTAATTTGACTGCGGTCACGCTCTCTAAATATTCTTGCTAGCCTGCTTGCCATTTATTAAGAATCCACAATTATAGATGATTATCTAACTCTCCTTCCCTCTCCCTCCGTTCCATGATACAAGACACTCGTGAATCATGTTGAGTCACCGCCATCCAACCCAACCCAGCCGTATAGCTATCAGTCACAGCCTGGTTGCCTTAAAGGTGCAATAGAACCATTTCAGCTAAAAATGAAAGTGTTCCATTTTACTCGCGAAAATTGTATGATTAAATTAGAAAGTTACAAGCGTGTTTAGAGAGGTTTTGTCCGTGTTGATTTTATTTTTGTATACATATATCCTATGGCAAAAACGTGTAGAAAAATGACCGGAATCGTACAGAATTTTTGTTCATTGAAACCATGGAAACGTTTCAACGTTTACGGCTAACCAATTTCATATGTATTCCCTGGATATAATTTCCAAATCGACATTGGTGTTTATCTAGGTACCATACAAGAAAGATATCCGCGATCATTTTGATTTATTCTTTGTTTGTTCCGATTGCCACTATCCAAGACAAACATATCAATATACTGTCGCAATACTCACCAAAGGAATACATGCAATTCATTTTGCTTCTATTCACTGATGACGTCATTGAAATACGTCACTAAATCAAAGGTCACGAAGAGTTCAACATATATCTTTTCATTTTATAGGCATAGATTCGTCCGACAATATTTACGGCTGTATATTGACACCTATCTTATCCCATGTCTGGGATCCAATATACTCGAGTTCGAACTCCTTGTAAAATGAAACTGTCTGTAATGGGTTGATATTGCTTGCATGTATTGTGATTATAATTTTGATACAACTGTGTAATGGCTCAAGCAATTTATATCATCCTCCTTGATTTTACAAGCATTGATTGAGAACAAAACGTTTGTAAAGAGCAAAAAAATGGCGTTGATATATATGCCTATGTGGAAGTACGTTGTAGAAGAACAGATTTTCATACCTCAGTCACACCGCCAAACCGACTCTTTATCGACACCTTACCGACTGTAAACCGACAGATATTGGGCTGTTCGGTATAATGTAGTTTTTGTTGGTCTGGTGTTGGTCAGGGCCCTGTTTCATAAAACTTGTTATGAATAATAAGTTACAAGCTACTGTTATAAGCTACTGAAATCATGGCATCTGATTGGCTGAGAGCAAATTTGTCATAGAAATTTAGCACTTGTTATAGATAACAAGTTTTATGAAACGGGCCCCTGGTGTCGGTCTCATTGGTGTGACTGAGGTTAAAAACCCTATTCGCTCCGATACCCCATTCACACCGACGAGACCGACATCAGACCGACAACAGACGAAGATAACATTACACCGAAGGACCGAGAATCGGCCGGTTTGTAACCGGTTTCCAGTGCAACATAGGTTTTTGCGGACTGACCGAGATATTAGGGAATACTTTTGACTGAATGCTAATTTGGACGCTCCTCGTATAAATGAAATATTTGCAGAAAATTGATCTAGTTTGTTAAAACGAAGGCTTGTGACTAAAAGAAATTATGGCAATAGAATAAATAGTGAAGAAAGTTGTGTGAAATACCACCACGTTGTGGTTTACTATCAACAGATCACATTCACCGATATCTATACTCTTGGAATGAAACTTATTGTTGAATTATATAGTAGCAGTTGTCTTGTCTAATATACATGTACAACATTTACAGTAGGTTGATCCACGATGTTGGAACAAAAAGCAATTATGACTAAACGAAATTATGGGACTAGAAAACACAGTGAAGAAAGTGGTCTGAAATACAACCGCCTTGTGGTTTATTATAATTATCAACATATCACATTCATTGAAAATTAAGTGGCTTCGAGACATGAAATTTACTGTTGATTGAGCTTCGGGTATGTTGCCGTCAAATTGTGACATTTCAAATGCCACGTTAGCTTTAGAATTTGTGGATTTGAAAAAAAGAAGATTTCTTTGTTCACGTTACTGAAATACGAGAAAATGAAATTACTTTTGAAAGCTGCCACTCGTGAAATACATGATAAGAACAAAATTAAATTGTTTGTGAGTCACTGATATCGTTCACACAGCAGTGTACACAAATAAAATAATTAAGAATATAAAGTTTTGATAATGTTTATCCTTGTTAATTCAAAAGGATATAGATGAAACAACTGACTTTATTATTATTATTTATTCGGCAAAGACAAAGAAAAATCAGTGAATACAAAACAAGGGTACATTTGGAAGAGAGTCACATGGATGCCGGGAAAAGAAAAATGATTAACTTAATAACTATAACCCGAAGGTCTTCATTTTCAATCCATGTGACTTTACAAAAATGGTAAGAATAAAATGGTGAGGTATAACAATTTATGAATCACTGTGTAGTCAACAATAATCACTGACAAGATAAGAAGAAGAAAAGGCTCCCCCCCCCAAAAAAAAAAAAGAGGAAAATGCCGCTTTGTGTGCATGTATATAGCACCAGTAAAAAGAAGAAAGAAAAAAGGGTGAATACAGTCATGCACTCAAATCCGACACTTTACCTGAGTGAATGGGGCCTTTGATATGTTGATAGCTAACGTTGTTTTGCCTCAACGGGTTGGATCTATAGTTCAGAATTGTTTATACTTTACTCCAAATCAGATTGATAATTATCACAATTTGCATTTGTTTTATCGAGGTTTTATTTCTCTCATATTGCGTTTTATCATGTTTAGTTTTGGTTGTGATAATAGCCATATTAATTTATATCGAGTGTACTGCGATATAATTTGCTTTTGTTTTGTTATGGTATGGTATGGTATTGTATTTGTTTTCCAAATCACAATATAACAAGAATACATACATAATAGAAAATTACATATAAAGTCAAGAATATGGTGCATTACTGGATAAATAACTGCTCTTCCTTGAGATCTAGAAAATGAAATGAAAAGTGAACGTACATTTAAAACAAAATACAGCAATTCTACTTTAATCGTAACATTAAGGACATTTAGAAATTTAAGGCAAAACACATCTAGAACTGTAATTATTTCGACCCGCTCCCTTCCAACTACATTGACAAAACAGGCATATCCCTTTGAATATCAATGCAAAATTGAGTTCGAATGTATTCAAATATTTGCAAAAAGTGTCGCAAGTTATTTGACAATTTGATATCTAAAGGTAATTCATTTAATTGACATGACCCTCGTGATACATAATTTGTGTCTACATTGTATCTATAGCATGCTTCTTATTTTGTGTGGTTTGTTTTGTGGTAATCCTATAGTATCAGGATATGATTTCAAATAAATTGTTTGAATTTGAAAGAAATTATTGTTTGAAGGCGAATTGCATGCACCAGTATTAAGACATTCGTACGACTATAGAATTACATGGATTGGGAAGTAGAACTATATGAAACAATGTTTTTTTTTAATATTGTTTCATTGGACAGCCTAAATGAATGTGCCGACAAAATGAGCAACAGCAATACGATCTTTTTGAGATTGTCAAATGAACCTGTAAAACCTGCACATATCCATTGGGGCTTGCTAGGCAAAGTGTATGTATGGTGGCATTGGTGGGGTGCTGTTTTATTTGAAATTGAAGAATTCTCCATGATTATGGAGAAAAAATTTAGAAATAGATAGGAGTACATGCATGTAGCAAAGTACTCCATGGGAAAGACGAGACATTTTCATCGTTCTACAAGAAAACGTTTACATTTTGGTTTAAAACTAGCTTAAGCTAAATCGGTTTATCCATCGATCATCTACCACTTTTTGTTCTCTTTAATCTTTAAAGCAACTTAAATCTGTAACACATTTGGACATTAATGTTCTACGCGGAGACGAGGATCAAATAACACCTGCATGGAGTGTCTTGGGTATTGTCTTGGCGTGAGCGAGAATCGGGTGGGGGCTGCAAATATAGTTGTGAAAAAGATTTGCCCATAAAATGTTAACTTCTTGAGATCAAAAAGGGAAAAACCTCTCCTATACAGGAAGACGGAAAATGTTCATCTTTCTACAAGAGAAAGCTTACATTTTGGTTTAAAACGAGCTGAAGCTAAATCGGTTTATCCATCGATCATCTACCACTTTTTGTTCTCTTTAATCTTTAAAGCAACTTAAATCTGTAACACATTTGGACATTAATTTTCTACGCGGAGACGAGGATCAAATAACACCTGCATGGAGTGTCTTGGGTATTGTCTTGGCGTGAGCGAGAATCGGGTGGGGGCTGCAGGTATAGTTGTGATAAAGATTTGCGCATAAAATGTCAACTTCTTCAGATCAAAAAGGGAAAAACCTCTCCTATACAGGAAGACGGAAAATGTTCATCTTTCTACAAGAGAAAGCTTACATTTTGGTTTAAAACGAGCTTAAGCTAAAGCGGTTTATCCATCGATCATCTACCACGTTTTGTTCTCTTTAATATTTCGTCGCGGACTTTACGAACCGGCGAATAGTCAAATTTCAATGAAATTTTCAATTTTGTAATTTTTACATATTTTGATAGTGCTTACAAGGATGTATCAAAATGCCAAATTTCAGGACATAAAAGTGAATATTACTGAAATTATCAATGTTTTTGTATATTGACCATGTCCTAAATTTACCAAAAGTGAAAAAGGGTTTTACGAACCGGCGAATAAAATATTCGTCGGTTCGTAAACCGATGGGATGCGCGGCGCTGTAGTGTACTATGCGTTATCGACTACACTTAACTAGAAAAACTCGCGGGTTTTACGAAGCGACGAAAATACAGTATTTCGTTACTGTATCGTCTGCAGAGCCTGAAACATTTTTATTATTTTCTGTTATTTCATCGGAATTGCCTGGAATAAGTTCGTCATTGTAAAAAGGGTGAGCTTTAAATTATTATGTCACATTATTAAAGTTTTGATTAACCTCACATTCCAAATTTCAACACTATTAAGACTTAAATATAATATTTTCTTCGCTGATTGAAACAATGTTTGTAGCATGGTCCCAGATGCCTTAATTTATGTTAGTAGGTGCAAGCAATCGGCGCTAATGCTGTTTCGCATCGACATCCGGCGACAGATTAATTACTTAACTTAGGGTTAAGTTTAGATATATAGATCTAAGTTCATGGTTAGGGTAAGGGTAACCTTACGTTACATTAGGTGGCCTTATGTAATCTTAACTCTAACCCTAACTTAGATCTAGATCTAATTACTTGGATCTATTCTAAGTTTGAAGTTCAAGTCTGAGCCTGGCCTGGGGCCGCCGATTTTTCTAGAAATACAATTTTACATTGTTTTTTGTATGGATCTAACGTTAGACTAAGCTAGGTTAAAAGTGTTAAGTTAGTTAGATTCTAAGTAGATCTAGCGTTAGTCTAGATCTAATAGAATAAACAAATAGGGTCTATGTCAAGACTCAAGTCCTAGATCTAACTGTTACTCAAGTTCGATCTAGTTTAGCCTAAGTTAGACTTAGACTCTAGAGTCTACTTGAGTTAAGTTTAAGCCAGGGCAAGGGACAGGAGATGGATGTAACATTAACATTAACAGTTACTCACGTAGATCTAACGTTAGATCTATGTTAACTTAACATCTACCAAAGATCCTAGATCTACATCTATGACAAAATGGCATGGGTGAATTCAATTTAATTTGAAATATTTAAAAGAGGGCGATTGACTAACAAAAGTTAGGGTTTAAATCTAACTTAGAGCTAGATCATCTAGTGCAACCTAACATAGATTCCAGATGAACAATAATCTAACGTTAAATCTAAGTTAGATCTAAGTTAGCTTCGTTGGTCAAAGTACTGTGAATAGATTTAGATCTTACTAACTAACGTTAGATCTATATCTAATTTAGATCTGTTAGATCTAACTGTTAAGTTAGTTCCCGCTTAAAATTTAATATCATAGATAGATTTACAACAATAACATCGAGACATTTAAGTTAAATGTCGATGTTGTATCGACGTTGTATCTAATAAAAAGAATTGTATCTATTTGCTTGGAGATCTGATCTAATTTAAGTTAGACCCAGACTATAGATCTAGAAAGTTAAACCTCTACGGGCTCTAGATCTATGAGACTCTGGTCTATTTTTTTTTATTTCAAGTGATTTTTTTGTGACATAGATCTAGTCATAGATCTAACGTTAGATGTATGGTCAACTCTTGCCTTGGTAAAATGTCAGGTTTAACTGTTATGTTATGAATTTTTTTTCTTTCTGCTGTTCCCTTATTTTCAGAAATGGATGTGTTGGTAAAGTGGAAGAAAGATGGGAGCCAGAATATTGTCAGTGCTGAAGACCTGCATCTGGATGGGAAGCGCTCAATTAAGAAGGGTGCAACTGTTCAGATGAGGGGGAAGTATTCTTGGTGGAAAGGGAAGGTCATCTCCATATTTCAGAGAATTGGTAAGATTATTAGTATGAATAATTCTTTTGTATTAGACAAAATATGAAATTGATATGAAAATCAATTGCGAAAGGTAAGATGATTTAAAATACCATGAAAACAGATTTATTTTCCATAAACAATTTATATGAAAAAGAATTGACAGTGTGAGAGAATGAAGTATAGTAATTAGGATTAATGTCAAGTGATACTACGAATGGTGATGACCCAATATCTGATGACGATACATCATTTACCACAATGACTGGGAACAAATCATTTTTAGCTCCAATTTGATTATTGTTTATAAATAAGAAGGACAGCACATGTTAATAATAAAAAAAAAAGGATAGGAATGTATTAAATGAAATATGTATGATATACATTATTAGGATTTTGATTGATTTACATTATTTTACATTCACAGTGCCAGAACGAAATCAAGGTCCCATAGGTCCAAGTGACTCTACTGGAGTGCTTCCACAAGGTCCCAAGGACTCTGCAAATGACGGTGAGGACGAAGATGATCTTCCTCTGACAATGCTTGGTACGAAACATTCTTATCTTCAATTTGATTATTGTTTCAAGCCTCAAATAAGAAGGATAGCACAAATTAATCACAAAAAAAAAGGAAAAAGAGAAATGTATAAAATGAAATATCTGAAAACTTAACATATTTAGGACTTCGATTTACATTATTTTACATTCACAGAGCCAAAACAAAATCGAGGTCCCATAGGTTCAAGTGGTTCTACTGGAGTGCTCCCACAAGGTCCCGGGGACTCTGCAAATGACGATGAGGACGAAGATGATCTTCCTCTGACAATGCTTGGTAAGAAACTTTCTTATTTTCAATTTGATTATTGTTTCAAGTCTCAAGTAAGAAGGATAGCACAAATTAATCACAAAAAGAAAAGAAAAGATAAACGTATGAAATGAAAAATCTGAATGATAAACATCTATGGGACTTTGATTTACAATATTCTACATTCACAGTGCCAGAACGAAATCGAGGTCCCATAGGTCCAAGTGGTTCTACTGGAGTGCTCTCACAAGGTCCCAGGGACTCTGCAAATGATGGTGAGGACGAAGATGATCTTCCTCTGACAATGCTTGGTAAGAAATGTTCTTATTTTCAATTAAGAAGGATAGCACAGATGAATCACGAAAAAAAAGGAAAGAAGAGAAACGTATGAATTGAAATATCTGAATGATTAACATCTATGGGACTTTGATTTACAATATTCTACATTCACAGTGCCAGAACGAAATCAAGGTCCCATAGGTCCAATAGGTTCAACTGGAGTGCTCTCACAATGTCCCAGGGACTCTGCAAATGACGATGAGGACGAAGATGATCTTTCTCTGACAATGCTTGGTAAGAAACGTTCTTATTTTCAATTTGATTATAGTTTCAAGCCTCAAATAAGGAAAGCATAGATGAATCGCAACAACAAAAAAAAGAAAGAAGCGAAATGTATGAAATGAAATATCTGAATGATTAACATCTATGGGACTTTGCTTTACAATATTCTACATTCACAGTGCCAGAACGAAATCAAGGTCCCTTATGTCCAATTGGTTCAAGTAGAGTGCTCTCACAAGGTCCCAGGGACTCTGCAAATGTTGTTGAGGACGAAGATGATCTTCCTCTGACAATGCTTGGTAAGAAACGTTCTTATTTTCAATTTGGTTATTGTTTCAAGCCTCAAATAAGAAGGATAGCACAGAGGAAAATTTACCCCCAAAAAAGAGAGAAAATGTATGATATGAAATATCTGAAAGATTAACATCTTTAGGACTTTGATTTACATTATTTTACATTCACAGTGCAAAAACGAAATCAAGGTCCCATAGGTCCAAGTGATTCTACTGGAGTGCTCCAAAAAGGTCCCAGGGACTCTGCAAATGACGGTGAGGACGAAGATGATCTTCCTATGACAATACTTGGTAAGAAACGTTCTTATTTTCAATTTGATTATTGTTTCAAGCCTCAAATAAGAAGGATAGCACAGATGAATCACAAAAAAAAGAAAAAGAAAAAATCATTGAAATGAAATTAGTTATAGGTCCACAAATATGCTTTGAAACAGAATGCTATCACTGCAGTCACATAATAGGATTGTGTTCGATAGTGTGTGACAGCAGTGAAAGCATTTTCTCAGTCTTTCATCCTCTTACAAAAACTGGCAAAACTTTCTTTTTTACCCGTCACCTTCACTTGCAATGTACTCAGTTATGCATGACATTTATGATGCAGGAAAAGTATCATTGCAAAGGTGAGAAGTTCCTCCTTAATTATGTTACATTTAAATTGCCAGAATAAATGAGCTTGGAATATGGCCCCTGAAAAATTGGACTATCTTTATTATGATACGCACTTTTATATATATATTACATATTGCAGAGATGTTAGAGAGCTTTTACTCAGATTTGGACATGACAAATATGAGCTCTTGAAAAAATGTTTTACTCTTTTAATTTCACATGGCAAGTTATATAATGAGGTTGATATGTTTGTGATTACAGAGTTATCACAAGATCTGATTGAACTTGAGACATTTATGTCTATACCAGACATGCCAGGTGATGATGACGCCAGCCAGGATGACGCCATGTCAGTTGATACAGAATCAGACACAGGTAAATGGATATATTGGGAAAACCATAAATGTGTGTCATGTATGAATAATCAATTATCATCAAACCTTACTATACAATCTGCATATAGTGTGTAAAGATTCAGGCAAGTACTTTTGATAATTAATAAGCACCAGATTGATTTTAATTTGTTAACAACTGAATATCATTGCTTTATTAGTGAAGTATTAATTTGCATTTTGATACTTTGTTCAATGGTTTTAATTTATTGCATTTCTATCTTTGCAAACACCTTTCATCTTGTTCACATTTTAAAAATCTTATATTTGTTTTAAAGATCTCCAAGTTATCGAGTCTTTGGGGGAAGTTGACAAGCATCCCGTGACCAGTGTTGCGGCAGTCTGCATTGCAAAGGTAATGTGTTTGCAGCATGCATCAGGTGTCAGACTTTGATGTGTTTTGAACACTTTGACAAAGGTGAAGAGTGTAAATTTCATGCTCAATTTGAAAGGAAAACCCCTGAAAGTTTTGTCATAGAGGAATCAGTTGGAAATGACATCAATCCTTTGTTGGATACATCCCAAAATGTACCAGTCAAGACTCCTAAGTCAAAAAATCGCCTTGTTAAAGATGCTAGGAACAAAGGTAAATCCTATTTCTCTGAAAAATCTGACAAGTTTGTGGGAGGCGAAAATTTGTAGAGTACAACAAGTGTGACTTGTCACGAAATCACAAAAAGGTTTCATGTGGTATCTTCACTGAGGAAGACAGGCGTGAAATAAGGTATGACTATTATGGAATGGGCAATCTAGCTCTGCAGAGAGAATGGACTGCACGACATGTATCTCACAAGGCCCATTCACATGTGAAAAGTCGTAAGAAACAGACAATGAGGTATACTCTTCCTCGACCTTCTTCATTTTCTTATCCTGGAGAAATTGTCACTGTTTGTCGTAAGATGTTCCTGAACACTTTGAAGAATTGCTCTGTAACAAAATATGCAATATTTTGAAAATAACACTGCTTATATATTAACTTGCACAATAATGTTTTGCACTTTAGCACAGGACTAGAATTTGTTGACTTGGTTAAGGAGTCACAAGCCAACTTTGAAGAATTGCTCTGTAACACTGCTTATATATTAACTTGCACACTAATGTTTTCCACTTTAATTAGCACAGGACTACAATTCGTTGACTCGGTTATGGAGTCAAAAGCCAACTTTAAGAATTGCTCTGCAACAAAATATATAATTTTTGAAAATAACACTGCTATATATTAACTTGCACACTAATGTTTTGCACTTTAGCACAGGACTAGAATTTGTTGACTCGGTTATGGAGTCACAAGCCAACTTTGAAGAATTGCTCTGTAGCAAAATATACAATATTTTGAAAATAACACTGCTTATATATTAACTTGCACACTAATGTTTTGCACTTTAGCACAGGACTACAATTCGTTGACTTGGTTATGGAGTCAAAAGCCAACTTTGAAGAATTGCTCTGTAACAAAATATACAATATTTTGAAGAAAAAACACTGCTACCCTCCTGGTCATAAGTATTGCAACATAGCTAAAATGCATGCATTTTTATTTTTATTTTACAAGCCTTTCTGTATATTGTTATATTTCATTCATAACCATAGTGTTGTCGACAATTTGTGTATATTTTGAAAGGAAGACTTGTCCCATTTCATTCATGAGAGCAGTAAATGATCAGACCCGGTCATTTTTAAACAAAGGGACGATAACAGAACAAAGGCAAACAAACAAAAAAAAATTGGGGGAGGTGGGGATTATCAGTGAGCGAAATCATGAAACTGTTTCATATTTCTCCCAAAACTGTTTACAGGTTTCGTTTATATTTTCGCAAAGAAATAATGGCCATAAGGTACCAATACAAGGGCAGAGGAAAAGGGCAACACCCAGAGAAGAAAGATTTCTTTGTGCCGTTGCTAAGGAGGATGCGCGCCAAAATCAGAGGTTGTGATTATCCAACAAAATATAATAAATGTGTGAAAATTTACTTTCAATAAACTAGTACAATATATTCACCTCTAGAAACTGACTATAATTTAATATATCGGTGGAATAAAGTTGCATTAAAACGTCTTTGCAATACAGATCTAAATCCTCCTTGGCAACGGCACAAATAAATTTGTCTTCTCTGGGTGTTGCCGTTTTCCTCTGCCCTTGTCTTGGCACCTTATGGCCATTATTTCTTTGCGACAAGTATAAACGAGACCTGTAAACAGTTTTGGGAGAAATATGAAACAGTTTCATGATTTCGTTCACTGATAATCCCCATCTCCCAAAATTTCATTTGTTTTGCCTTTGTTCATTTGTCTTCCAATTTGTTTCAGAAATGACCAGGTCTGGTCATCTACTTCTCTCAGGAATGAAAAGGGACTAGTTTTCCCTCTCAAAATATACAAAAATGGTCGACAACACTATGGTTGTGATGAATGAAATATAACAATATAAAGGCTTGTAAAATAAAATAAAAAATGTGCGCATTTCAGCATAGTTGCAATACTTACGACCAGGAGGGTATATATATATCCACTTGCACACTTTTGGTTACTATTGGTACAAAGTTTACCAAAAAATGACTAAAAATACTTGTAATATACCATAAGATGAACTTTTCAATTGTGCAAGAGCTGTAATAGTAGAAATGTTGCATTGAGAATAATAACTCCCTGAAACTAAAATGATTTGTTTGCACTTAAATTCAATCAAGAATCATCTATACCATTATGGCAAGTCATGAGCCTGTGTATAGGAGAAGATACAACTAACAGGTATAAAATTGGAAAAGATGTGATGTAAAAGAAGAAAGAACACCATCTATATATGTATATTATGTAAAATATTAATGCTAATAATAAAGCAAACAATTCATGAAATGTTTCATGCATCATTTTAAAGCTCTTTTCCTCTTCTTTCTTTTGACACCTAATACAATATGAAAGAGCAACGCATAGACGAGCAAGAAGAATTTGAAATTTAAATGTAGAAATCAAACTGCGCAAATCAGAGCAAAGAGAACTGCATTGGATGTCTGCAGCAAGTGAACAACTCATAATATGATAAGATTGGCTGATAAATCAATACCTTCTCTTACTGCTATTGTGAACACCAGCTATGTACATTATGTATATTATACTTATGTAAATATGTATGGTAATGTTATATCATATAGGATAGACAATTATTTTCATTGCAAAATCTGTTAAAATTCAGTATTTTACACATAATATGTAGAAAGAAGTATTGATTATTGAAATTTCAGTATATCCAATTTGATCCAAGATTTTGTGCTTGCAGTTTTTACATATATTTATGAAGATGAAATGATAAGATTGGCTGATAAATCAATATATTCTTTTACTGCTATTGTGAACACCAGCTATGTATGTATATTATATTTATGTAAATATTTATGGTAATGTTATATCATATAGGATAGACAATCATTTTCATTGCAAAATCTGTTTAGATTTAGTATTCTATCAAAAAATATGTAGAAAGAAGTATTTATTATTGAAATTTCAGTTTAACCAATTTGATCCAAGATTTTGTGCCTGCAGTTTTTACATATATTTGTGAAGATAAAATGGTACGATTGGCTGATAAATCAATATATTCTATTACTGCTATTTTGAACACCAGCTATGTATTTATATATTTATGGTAATGTTAGATCATATAGGATAGACAATTATTTTCATTGCAAAATCTGTTAAGATTCAGGATTCTTACACATAATATTTAGAAAGAAGTATTTATTATTAACATTTCAGTATAACCAATTTGATCCAAGATTTTGTGACTGCAGTTTTTACATATGTTTATGAAGATATTAAAATGATAAGATTGGCTGATAAATCAATACCTTCTCTTACTGCTATTGTGAACACCAGCTATGTATGTATATTATATTTATGTAAATATTTATGATAATGTTATATCATATAGGATAGACAATTATTTTCATTGCAAAATCTGTTAAGATTCAGTATTCTTACACATAATATGTAGAAAGAAGTATTTATTATTAACATTTCAGTATAACCAATCTGATCCAAGATTTTGTGACTGCAGTTTTTACATATATTTATGAAGATAAAAGGACAAGATTGGCTGATAAATCAATACCTTCTCTTATTGCTATTGTGAACACCAGTTATGTATGTATATTTATGTAAATATTAATTTTATATCATATAGGGTAGACAATTATTTTCATTGCAGACTGTGTTAATTTTCATATCTATGCATGTAGCAATCTTACGTACAACTTGCTTTGCAATGATGTGTAACTGTCAAATATATCAGTTGTTTTAAGATTAGGTAATCCGATTTGTATTTATAATCTGCTAAATTATCTAAAGTGCATGGCAACTATGTAATGTAACATGAACAATTGCATTGTACGTTGAAGACTATTTGACGATTAAAGATAATGCGATTTATCACATGTTTGTATGTAAATTGTCTTACAGGAAAAAAAAAGTGTTTCTCGAAATATGACTTGATTTGCTGTCAATGTTGAAAATGTCAGATCACAAGAGTTAGCAAAAAGTTGGATGAAAAATAAGGAGAGGGTATGACATTATATGATTGAAAAGAGAGAGAATGGAAGAGAAACAATTATTTTGGACCTCCGGCCATCCTCAAAAAAAGGATCATTAAAAAAAAACCGGCCGCTCACAGATAAGCAGGGGGAGGGTCATAAAAATATTTTAAAAAACCCCAAACAATTATAACGAAAATATAAATAGATATGCCATTGCAGGTCTTATTGTTGGGAGGACAATATCCTTCAGGGTTTTGCAAAACATGACAAAAATTGGAAATGTAATTTTCCCCATTTTGGGGCCGCGTCCCCTTCCCCAACTGACAAAAATGGTGGGGTGACATTGCATGGTATGATGTCCCTACCTTAAGAAAGAAAAAAACGTGTCAGCCATCCCCCGATTGACGCCAATATCTGAATTAGCTATAGGAAACAACAAATAAACTGCAAATAACGATTTAAATGAGAAAAGTAGGCCTAATTAATGTGTGTGTTTTTTAATTTAATTTGTTATTAAAGTTTCTAAGCATTTACCCGAAGAAAACGGTTAAATAAAAGTTTATCGAGATAAACATGAACGTGAAACTATTCGCCCCTTCGTAAAGGCCGCATTTACGTTGCAATATGCGCACGGGCAGGGCACCGAGTGGCATTACGAACTGGCGAATGTGTGCATTCGTCACTTCGTAATATACATGCTTATGTGTATTGTGCGCGCAACCGTGGCTATACGTTGGACATTACGAACTGACGAATGATTTATTCGCCGCTTCGTAATGTCAGCGCTTCAGTACATAATACGCGCAAACGTATAAAACGCGTGGTATTACGAACCGGCGAATGTTGTTTACACAAGGACAGCAGGCTCGCTAGTTTAGTTTGCTATAATATTTGTAAATCACTTAAAAGAGCAACTTTTACACTCCTCACCTTTTAAATATTTTTGGATTAGGAGTAACGTAACCCCTTTTATTTGGCGATGTAGTAAGTGCAATTTTCTTCAAACGCGATTATCTCCGAATGATGTTTGCGCACTAAATATTAACATTCGCCGGTTCGTAATGTCCGCGACGATTTAAAGCAATTTAAATCTGAAACACATTTGGTAATTTCTACGCAAAGATGAGGATAAAAAAACACCTGCATGGAGTGTCTTGGGTATTGTCTTGGCGTGAGCGAGAATCGGGTGGGGGCTGCAGGTATAGTTGTGATAAAGATTTGCCCATAAAATGTTAACTTCTTCAGATCAAATAGGGAAAACCCCCTCCTACATGATGCAACGTACTGGTCTCAGCTTTAGTATGGAAATTATTAAAAGGAGGGAAAGTTTTTTTTTTAATCAGAATTCCCTATTCATTCTCTCTCTCTCTCTCTCTCTCCCTTTCTCTCGCTTTCATTCACCCTTCAACCTCTCCCCCTCTCACTCATTTTCTCTCTCACTCACATCTTCTTTTCACCCCCTAAGTTCCATCTTTACCACTTATAGGGGGAGGCAAGTACCCCTTGGTCCTACACTACACCACCACACTTATGATAGTCTCTCTGCTGGCAGACAGCACCAAGAGGAGAAAATCCCAATAAAACCGATTCCTAAGACCGAACTTTTCGAACGTTACTTTTCGGCTTTGTACTAATTTCCTAGAACACCTGCTGTTGAGCTACCTTTCTGAACGAGAAAAGGAAAGAAAATGTAGGTACGTAACAAAAAGATTATCTGTCCTTCGAACCCAGAAATTCTATAAAAAATGAAGATCACTAAAAATGTTGCAATCAATCATAGGTAAAACTCTTTCAAAATGATTCAGTTTTCAAGAAGAATAGCGATTACGACTCTATAAGAGAGTTCTTGCTGCTTGTAGATTTGTAAAAATTTAGATGACTTAAAACATATACATCTATCTAAAGACATAATTTTCTCATTAATTATGATTGGCGAGAATGTGCTGCGGATATCTGTCAGTCAAAGCCATTGTGTTTGTTTGTTGGTTGGTTTTAATAATAATTCTCTATCATGAAGGGAAGTACTATATAATCCCTTATTTAAAGATTATTATCATTTTATGTACAAAGCATTGTTTGATTTTGTTTTTAATGTAAAAAAAAATGCATATTTTTAATATTTTTCTTGTGTATATTGTTTTTGATGAAAAAGAAAAAGTACAAATTTAGTTTTGAATTGTAATTGATTTAATTTCTGAATGATGTAATTTGTATATATTAACTTTGTTTAGATTTGTACTACTACTTCTGTTTGGAGAAATAAAACTTTTAAAAAATCATGCACACTGTCATATTTTTTGTCAGGTTTAGTCAAGATCTAACATCAAGAAAAGTTGCAAATTCTAATAGGACCCTTATGCATAACATCAGCGTGTATTTTGTGAAGTTTTAAATTCCCAATGTCGTCCTTATTAAAAAAGACATAATTGTCCTTGTTGTTTGTTTTAAAGATATGAGTGTAAAATGGGGAATGAATTCCAGCTCTACCCTGGGATGGATTAAAAAGAATCTAAACTTATTTTTAAATCTACAATCGCTTCTCGGCAATTCTATGGTATTTAATTCGCATCGTACATTAGATAGTGATTTAAAAGTATATACTTTATATATATATTACTTTGTAAACTCCATGCAATTCAGCCATTGGGCTGCCATGTGTTTTTCTTTTGGATGAATGCCAATTCAATTCTATTCAGTTCAATTCACTTTAAAAAAGTAAATCCTTTGCATTTGATATTCGGGAAGTGTTGCTAATCCCAGACCCCCATTCACCGATTTATGCTTCATGCTTAATCCAGGACCTTACCATTGATCATTGAGATAGAGCACCTATCACGTGACAGTCATGGAATAAAGGTGATGGCTGACACTCGACCTTTCTTGGAAAAAGCTTGAAGTACTGCCTGCGGGTTAGTTGATTGCCCAACGGGTTTCCCCTAGTTGCACTAATTGCTGAAGGGTTGCATGGGTTACAAAGGTAACATACCAAGTCAGACATGGAGAAAATAATGACAAAAAACAAGGTTAATACAATTAAAGACGATGTATATATTACACAAGCATCATTACGTAATTCTTGAAATCACAACAGAACAGGCATTATCTACTAGAAGCGAAACGGAGACGTAACGGAAAAGTAGAAAGAAAGATTATAAGAAGAAGAAAAAAAAAAGCTTTATAAAATGGTTTTGTATGATTTTTTGTATGATTTTTTTTTGAAAGCTGAAAGCTACCATCAGTTTGTATTCTTGTCATTATTTTGTTTATAAACCGTAAACCTCCGGTACAAAACAATAAATAAAAAGAACCACTCACCAAGGGTAAAACAGAGGTCGTTATAGACCCTTTTACTGAATTAAACCAAATTCGGGTCATCTCCCCCTACAGTTAGAATACGAGGTTTCATGTCTGGTTTATAATAAAAACAAAAACAAAAACAAAAACAAAAACGATAACATGAAAGAATAACCTAAGTTAGCACGACATAGAATTAAAGTATAAGAGCCCTTGACCAGTTGACTTTATGATGTTTATTCAATGTTTAATTTGATATCTTTTTTCGTGCATTATACACTTAATGTTGGCAAACGCTCATAATGTTCTCTGCACTTCATAAGACAGTGTTGTCTGGACGTCGTTAGTCCAAAGAATATAGAAAAGAAATAAGAAAGAGCAAATGATAAAGTCATACTGGATAAGTAATTTCATCCGAAGATAGATATTACAAAACGATTCGGTGAAACGGTGCATATTAATCAATAGCAAGGTACAAGCATGGCAAAGGATTTTTTTCTTTGACAGAAATTTTATATCCTATACGCTGCTGTTTTCTGTCAAATGTTTTTGAAGAATCAATTTTTAAAGATTCGTGCTATATCAGTAGTTTCAAATATGAAAACCAATATAAAATGCCAATCTTTCAACATCATCTCCTGTCCTTTTCCTATCAAGCAAAGACGATTATTAAACTAAGAATGCACATACTATGACATTACACTTGTTGTTCAGTTCTGGAGTAATCACATCAACTTAATGTGATACCTTAAGAGTATAAAGCAATGCATTGAAGAAATAAAAACGTTTCAGTTTTGTTCAGCAAAACTTGACTATTGTCTTCGTGAAAGGGTGGTTCATTTGGTAAAAACCTTTTATTTCCCATGGAGGTTCCGGCATAATGGACGAAGGATTTGTTTTACTTGTTCTACACACTCAATGTTTTTCATATACCGCTAAGGATTCGTTTCCAATCTACATAATTAATCTTGCTTTGAGTGACCTGCTTGGAATCCAGCTTGCAATTTTACTTCGAATTCCTCGAGTTTTCTCTGTATGAACATTTTTTTATTTTTTAAGAAGAGGATTATGAAGACTATTGACCAAGTAGTTTTAAAAGAATGGGAAACGATAAGTGCCCTTTTAATAGGACTTTAAACATTCGAAAAGCTTAATATGCA
>CP137675.1:6416361-6537713 GCA_037976565.1 Mesocentrotus franciscanus | reverse complement strand
CTTAATATGCATATCAATTTTATGCGTTTCATAAATAAACATCTCAGGTACATAATACATCTTAATAAAAGAAAAAGAAAAGTAGGGAATCCGAGGTTTGATGTATCCTTTATATTATATGAGCCTTAATGCTGTTTTTGTAATCATTAAGTTTGGTTTATTCCATAGTAACAGAACAATCGATTATCTTCCACCAACATTAAGTATCGTGAAGGCATTTCCTTCACCCTTTCAGTTAGGCGCTAGACACCAATCGTTACCCGACAATCCTCACTCAAGCATACGGAAATGATATGAGTATAATGATGAATGTGTTTTAATTCCATTCAATCAGAATATCAAATACCAAGGGAGCACAGACAATACAATACTCAAGACAAGCTCGTACTGCACGCATCACCCTTCACGCACAGACACTCCAACGCACACTCACGAAGCACACACACCCACCCATACACACTCCTGTGTCAGCGAGTGTGGTAGATCTACCACTATTAATTCCCGAATAAGCAGACTCGAAACCCGCCTTCAGCTCAAACGCGGGCGACACAATTAATAGCATTCTCCTAAAAGCGTATTTGAATGAATGAATGACTAGATGGATGACATTTACCCACGGATTCGCGAGTGTTTTCCCACTACATATTAACTGTACGTGCTGCGCTGCGTGGCTGGAGCAGCTCGCAGACGACGAGCTTTCTTTTCTGTACGTATCATGCTCTACCAGTCGGTGCGGGAAAACCGCGTTGGCGTACATCTTTACACCACGCCTGTCCGTCCGTCCGAGGACGTCTAATGAAGATTGCAAACTACCGCTGGTCATGACAGCACTGACTTTAAATACTTTAACGCTGGGAAAACAGTGCCTTTTTTCTGAACTTTTCAAAAGGAAAGGAGCTGTCTTTTACCTGAGTAAACACGACTTTCCTTCTACATCGCAGCAAAAACTAATTTCATTACATTGAATGCAAACCACCAGTGCCGGCACCAGTGTCGTCTACTCGGCGGTCCATTTGACTTCTTTAAAATCTACCACCGCAAATTTTGATTTCTTCGAGTGCTGAGTTTCACTTTCTTTACGTCGTCTGCCAAACCGCGTCTCATTGGTTGGTGTGGAATTGAAAGCGATTCTGTATTTTGTTCTTCGAAGGAGACGGCTTTGAGGAATCTTTATTGACGGAACATGATAAAGACAACAATATAGTCTGGAATACCCAGTCGCCCACTGGATGTAATTTCATCTCCCCGTTCAAGTCAATGTTATTTTTGCTTTGTGATTGAAACGGCTTGATCCGGGCAATATAGAACGGGGACATGTAACTTGACAACGCCAACCTCTTATTGAGTGCCTATGAAATATAGCAATAACACCCTTCATAAATAAAACGCTTCGGTATAGTTCCTTGTCATATTCAGCTGAAAGAGACATATTATCATCCATCGCCTTAAATGCTTGAAGAAGGCTGAATTTCAACCTTTTGATTCTATTTTTATAACGCATTTATTGAAGGTCTGTTTACCTGTAACGTGATACACATGATGAAATACTCTAAGCTGTCTGACTGTTCTGCAATATGATATGAACTTTGTAAAGTCATGAAAGCTCATAGTGCTTTTTTATGGAGCGGATGAAAATGGACTACGTGATGGTTTGACTTATGAGGGCACTGTGAAGAACTGAAGGTACTTTATTTCATATTGTATTTTTCGAAACGCTAAACAGAAACAATTTGGATGGGGGAACATTATATGCCTAAATACTGACTGTAAATGATTGAATCACTTTACTTTAGAAAATGAACAGATTGAGAACAGAAGTACATCTCGATAATCTGCTATATAACATTCAAACAATTACGCGAAGGGTATAGACAATTCACTGGTGCTTCGCCATACAATCGCCATATTGCAATCAGAATCTGAAGCAGGCATCTACAAACTTTGAAACTGGAAAAGTTTCGGTGAAAAATTAGAGCTGAGCTACACAACTTCGTAACTGTGTCGTGATGATGATAATCGTATAACAGGTACAAGATATAGGGTGTCGTGTCAACAGCACCTCTTGCCATCCGGCAGTTGGCGGGATCGACCCAGGTGCCACGACACAGCTCGGATAACATCACACCCTAATTGCATTCACACGTACGACAGTCGCGCTATTTTACGATCCTTGTTGACAAAGGAGAGGGAGAGGAGAGCGCCTGGAAATGAAAGAAGAAGATAAAATAGGATGATGAGAAAGTGTAGAAATTAACATTCCTTCAGGGCGAGGGGGATGGGAAGCTGACTGCTTTGTAAAGAGCCGAACTAAGAGTCAAGGGAAATCGAGAGTGCAGATAAGTCACCGAGAAGGTGTCATCAAAACGTCGTTATTCTGTTTCAACAACTGTTTATCCTGCGTGATGGTTAAATCCAGTGCATGTGACATGCATTGAGGCAGTGGGACGTGTTATTCTTAATGCATCCTCTTATATCCATGGCCCGAGGTTTGGTGTCTAAATGAAAGAGCTGTGCCTTTTGGTTCTAGGGATAATGATGGGTTTAGAGCTCTTGGGATGGAAGTTCAGCACCCGCTCATGAAATGCATCACATGGGAATATACGGGTGAGTCAAGCGGATGCCTACCCAATGTGCCAGACCTAAATCTGTGAGGTGGAATAATTGATTTTCAGCTGCATTCTACTGTGCTCCGAACTTAATGCCGTGTGCAGTTGATGTAAATGTGGATTAAGAACCCATGTTTTCTTCACAAAAAAACAAAATTAAGCTGTTTATCCCCTTTTTGAAGCCTACAGAGATTTTTGGCAAAACTGGCCTTTGGTGATGGTGTCATTACGTCAGCTGTAATCTGATCGGATTCAATTCAATGCCCAAGGTTTCTCTAGTGGATCGAATGATCTTTTACCTTCGTGACTGCATCGTGTGACCGTCTCCGCAGTCGCCTATATATTTCCGTCAGTCTATCAATCTCCCACAGGCCTCCATTCTTGACAAAATCGCTTCCTGGATCGCACTGTCTCCTCACTTTGTGTCATAGAAAGAGTGATATAATTATTCATTTTATGTCGAGCTTTCGAGGGAAATGAGGCCAAATATTCAAATATCAATTCATGCTGTATCTCGCGGAGTTATAAACACTATCTAGGATTTGATTTGGATTTTCTCTGTTTTTTCTTTCGATACGGCGGCCTGTTCAAACTTCATGGTCTAGTTTTCGAGCGTGGTATCCTAGCGCTTGTGATATGAATGTCGTGTGTTGAATCGGTTAGTCATTGCCTCTCTGTCGGGAGTGATTAATACCTGGATGCATCTGCTAATCATTTTGATGCCATAACAGTGTGTTTTGATGAATTTTCTTTTGTGTCGATGATTGAACGAAACAGCTAACGCATAAGATAATGAAATTGTTTTATGACTAATATTTTCAAACATTATATAAATTGATAGTCTTCTACGGATTGCCAAGTCGTCGTGATATATTGTCGTTAATAGTGAGTTTTAATGCCCAAAATAATGATATTGGTGAAGATTTCATTAATTCTTTGAAGAGTGTGGAGAGTAATATCATATTTTTTCATGCGGAATCTAGATCACTTCCAATCGTATTCACCAGAAATGCCTTCTGACCAGGGATCAACACCTGCCACAGAAGGAATGGATCCCGTCGTCAACGAACCCGTCAATGACGTCCAAGACGACCCGAAACGAGACGTGGTCACACGGGTGAAAGCAATCGAGAAGAAGACCGAGTCTCACCACAAACCACGCGTTCAGTTTAACGTGCCACCACAGGTCGAGGCCCCTAAGCCCTGCCGGAAACGAAAACATCGTTTAAAACAACAGATCGCTGTCGTCGTGAAGGATTTAGAGACCGTGATCTCGGAGAGCTCCGTCGTCGTTGAGCTTCGAGGGGTATTAGTCCAGATTGAACGAGTGTCGACAGAGCTTGATGCGACGGTAGGTAAACGGAATGTTAAGGTAAATAAAATCCACCATCGCAATCAAGCGATGAGATGCACGGCGAGTGACAGCTCACAAGAGAGACTAGACTCGCCAGAGCTGTTACGACTGTCGGCCCGAATGCGACGACGCGTCAGCGCCAAATCCCGGCGATGTTCCGCGCTTAGCTCGAAATTGAAATCCGAATCGGAATCTAGTCTTGCGACCGAACAACAGAGTCCAATAAAAGACCCTGTTTTGAATGGATCTCTTAGAAAAGCCTGCAGCGAAGACGGCAGCCAATTCGGAATCTGTGGTGACGAGTCAGACTACGGGACCAAGTCAGACGCGGAGTCTACCCAGCGTGACTTGAGTGAAATGGGTTCTCAGGGGAATTGTTCGTGCACGAGTTCGACCCGTCACACAGCCACCAGCGATGGCGATAGACTCTCCAACCTCGGTCTTTACTCTGATCTCGAAATCGTAGTCAGTCCAGAGCTCGCCCTCCGATCCGAGTTCTTGATGAGATCGCCTGCGCTGAGTCGGTTTTCGACGACCTCTTGTAGCGATGCTGAATCTGTAGATTTCCATGCTGATTACAACAGGGATATAAACACATGGACTACTTATGCACTTGTTCATATAGACGCACCCAGTAATAGTGATACTTGGGATTCTGATAGGGAGGTATGTGTTTGACGACTAATAAAATATTTTAGTTAAAAATAAGTAAAATTGTATTGTCTCGATTTGCACAATTTATTTAACTTTTTTTTTAAAGCGAGCTCTACCAGTCATTCAAAATGTGTTGGTTATGTATAGTTGACTGAACTGAATAATGTCTCTAAGTGCAAACATCAGTAATGGCTAACTGCACATACAGTCATTTTCACTTCGTGTGATGCGAATTTTATTATCGATTTGTGGTTTTATAGTGAGTCAAAGGAAGATGGATGTGGCAGAAAAAGTCGAGGCAAAAATGGTCGCGAAGAGGGAATAAAAGAAAGAGAAGGAATTTGAACGCAACCAGAAACCACCTATACCGTGTTGTAAAATTCTATCTTACGTCACGCTTTTTAAAAGCGTAACATGGCGCAAATACATCTCTATACTAGTACATGCTATTTGCAGCAAGACTGAATAATTTTTTCTTCATTTGGACTATTCCGAAAAATCATATTAATCCTTATTTACGACATGTATATGAAACTTCCCCACTGCTTCCAGACATTTTTTTTACAAAGTAGTCACATTGCCAAAATCTTTATATTTAAGGTGTAATGTGATGTTATGTGTAGAATATCCATCATTCCCATTCCAGCCATTCGAATAAAAAGAAAATGTTCCACAATATATGACCTTTTCTTAGAGAGCTCAGATATTTTATCTCGAGTCCTGAAGGTTATTGTTACCATGCGGAAGATGAAGATAATTTTAATATAAAACAGATACCAGCGGACCTGTCGGGGAAAACCACCACATCATCCACACTTGCTTGAGGTTAAGATTTAACTGATGCAATTAAAAACGCCCCATGGTACCAATTTGGACTATTAGTGCAATCTTTCTATTCAACATCCGACCCCTTCCATTGCTAAAAGACAATTTTCACGAAGAGGTCAGCTCATAAATGAATTATATCGTATAAGAAAAAACCTTGGTTAGAATATTTCATTGCTTTGAGATCATCAAGTCCTTTGCCTTTCCTTCCATCCTTCTTTCCAGCCACTCTTAAAATGAACAGGAGTATAAATCCACTATTTTAGGAGTCATATTAGGGATAACTTAGTTTTCTAGTGCAAAATTCAAAGAGGAGTCGAAACCAAATCTAGTTGAATCCACTCTTTAAAAAAAATATATACACAATGTATGTACACATAAATTATCTCATTAGGGAGTTCATGGGCGCCTGACCCCTCTCTCCCTCAGTGATGGGTAGCCGCCAATAATTGTCTGTCTGGTCGGCCACCTGTCACGTCGACCTATGTATCTCCTGCACAAAAAAACATTACTTTGATTCCATCTAATCACGCTCAAATTATACTCCAACCTGCTCCAACGAGATTTACTGAGAAAATCTCATCCGTGAGAGCCAGCTTCTTTTGAGCTGCCTAATCAAAGCAATCAAATCAAGCATGATGCGCTCCCAACAAGGTTGCGTTACTTGACGAGAAGAAAATTGATGGAGAAAAAAGAGATTTGAGGAGAAAGAGGAAACATGGAATAAGGAAACACCATTACCTTGGCCTCCTCGCTTGCTTCATGAATGCTCTTTTCAAGACGAGATTATTTGGTTAATGCCGTCTGCCAATCGTATCAGGAGTGAGAGGGAGGACAAAAGTGTAGTATAATTCAAGGTGCTTACAATACGTTCATATCTAAATTAGATGACTTAGAAGTCAAAAGGTCATCTGTTAAGAAGTCAAAAAGATCAAAGAGACGCCCAATCACACCTGTTCTCAATAATTACATTCAGGCATATCCTTATAATACAGTTATCCGTAATATTTTTCTGACGCAGGATTGCGTCAGCCAGTGGCGCAGTATCTGACGCTGCATATGAGAGTGATTTAATACGAAGGTGATTGCAAAATAGTGCACATATTGCATTGAATTACGGGCGCATGGGCTAGTTCCCTTAACCGGCTTGATTAGCATGATTAGCGCAAATTAATGCAAACGAAATGACGCTTTGTGTGCAACGGGCTTTAGGCATCATTTGCCTGACGTAGGATTGCGTCAGCGATTTGTGCGGCCTTTGTCGAGCCATTTGTAGGTTTCATCGATGATCGAAAAAATCACAGTGCACACATTACATTGACTTACTGGCGTATTTGCTAATTGCTTTCACAGGCTCCATTAGCGCAAGTTAATCAGAATGACACCTTGTGTGCAACGAGCGAAAGAGAAGAGCCATAATTCTTTCGGTACCTCGCCACCTTTGACGTGATTTTGTTAACGTGTCGAACATGCAATTCCAAATGCATGGCAAAGAATGATTTTAGTTTGCGCGAGTTCATTTTTTGCAAGACATCCATTCCAAAAAAAAAAGTGTTGTAACGTATACAAATCATTGCAAAATTCATAGTCGATATGACCTATTTTCTCTCTCGAACTCAAATTACGTGAAACTTAAGGCTTTCTAGACATGAAAAATAAAGTAGGACTACATTCTTGCTAATACCGGTGCTCTGTATTCATTAGTTCTTGTCATACAGTAGTTCTGACTATATCAATATCAATCAATACCAATGTAAACACCATTTTCCTCTTCCGGTACCCCTCATGGTTTACTCCTCGGGAAAGAAAGTACACGGGCTAACAGAAAAGTGTTTTTGACTGATCAAAAGCTCATGTATGAAAGACTTTTTAATTATTTAATATTAGGATTGGGAAAATTAAAGTCCTCTAAAGGTATCCCAAATTTCCGATCATATTTTGTTTAAGATTAATATTTTGTGTGTGTCATCAACTGCGGATGCAACTGCAGTACTCTACAAATTTATCTTGTGTTATAATTGTTAATATCTGTATAGATGTGTAAGTGGTATAAGTAAGAACTAAAGAGTTCAGCAAATCCCAACTTAACACACTAAAGTAATGAGTTATTTTCTCTCTATATAGATTTAAACAAATGATGATTTCAATTCTCTCTTGTTTCACTTTAAATGACATTAACAAAACTATTTATCCACTGAATGGCAAAGAATGATACCTGTAAATCTGTTAAATTTGCTTTGTGCTACCAATCCTGATAATAGACACCCGATTAAATCAAAGTCCTTTAGCTATAACACAGTCTAAATAATCTACTTACCACGCAAAGAATTAATTTTAAACCTCGTGAACATACTTCCGTCTTATGAGTATATGACCAAAACATAATTATGACGTTGTTCCATGCATTAAAATCGATTGCCTAGAAAATTGGAAATGACATTTTTATTGAGCGTTTAATTACTTTATAGCTCGCGATCAATCGAGGGGCTTAGAGAGGGCAATGATGTCTCCTGGCGATTTTTTTGTAGTTAGAACAAATTTAGGGGAAAAAAGTGGAGAAAACTTCTGCCTGATTTTCGGAAAAAATAGGTCAGGCCGAGCCATTATGGAACATTCTATTAACGGGTAGATACGTTAACACTGCCTGTGTTTTGATCAAGTTTACGTGTTCTGCGTAATTTTGGTCGTGCTTAGCCCCCTTGAGTGCACAGCCTTCATTCATACAGCACTATACGCAGTTCGGTCTGTCCGTTGCACATGAGGTGTCATTTCGATTGCGTAGACCAAGTAATTTGATTACTAGTTTCTCGACCCGATTTTTGAGGAGGAGGGAGTTCGTGGGTTTTTTGTTATAGAACCCCTACTTGGTATTATTTCTGTTTGTCCATGCATTTCAGGGGCTCAAAACAAGTTGTAATTGCATTATATTGAGTTATTTTTTCATGATGTTACTTTCTATTGTCCTCAAATTGCTATTTAGCTTCATTTTAGAACGAAAATATAAAATTACAAAACCCAATTTGAGACGGGCCGAAGAAAGAAGGAGGAGGGAACGAGAAACTAAGAATCAATTTTATTTGGCCTTATTACCTACCTTTATCAAGCCTTTAACGGTAGTGCATGCCCCCGTAATATAGGTTCCATTCTTGCATTCAGTTTATGACGATATTATTCGCACGTGTCGCGTCAAAGACCGCGTCAGTCGGTGACGGAGTCCTGCGTCAGCGTAATGATGACCCGTATGCAACAGGGGGACATTAGGAATGCACGTCATGCACGTCATGCACGTCATACTGGGGAAAAAGGGAATTTAGATGGAAATTCCTGCAGTGGATGTGCATTGGAATTTTTTGGTAATGTTAACCGACCTCCATGGTTATTAACCATGTAGGCGATGGTGCATTAAAGTTTTCCGTCTGGACACTGCTCAAAAGGACCGAGAGCCTGAAGGAAAACGATTCTCTCTAAAAAAAGGTTTTCGAGTTTTCACTTAGAAAGAGCTCGCTCTGTCGTCCGTTGCGGGTAGTCTGATCCATTAACCAAACTAAGGGTAAATGGGTTTCTTTTCTAGATCGGGGGAGGGAGGGATTGGGGCGGTCTCCATAATAAAATGTAATCCAACCCTCTCCTTTGCTCATAATGCTAACATTCCGTTGTCGTGTAACAAATCATAGAAGACAATCCTGACATTTTAAGAAGGTTATCTCTATCTACTATTATTATGAGCAAAATACTACAAATTAAACATTATGTATAATACTTTTTGTTAGTAGTAGCGCAATGAAGAGTTTTTTTTAATGATTTTTTAAAGCAATGCCCAAATGAAAAAAAAAAATAGGCCTGGTAAGTTAGGCATGCATCATTATAGATCAAACTATAGTTGTGAATTTCATCTGGTTTCTCCGTAACTTTCGTGTAGGGCCTATATCATTTTCCACTTTTACCTACAGCATGAAAAAAGGAAAAAAAATGGACAGGCTAGTGCCCCAGAGAGAGAGAGAGAGGGTAGAAATTTAACCGCAATTATTAAAATGCATGATCACTTAAATATCTTCATGTAGATCACATACCTAGATAGTAAAACTAGTGGTTTGGATACTCAAATGAAGATGCCCTGGGAAATCATACATCTTAGTTTTCACAAATTTAGAAGCATATTCTTGATTCCTTACGCATCTTCATTTGTATTGCAAACAGTGCTTACAATTTACTGACAGCGACTGGTACAGCAATTTCCCACTTTTCTTTGCTGATTTTATTCTCATTTCGTGACATTTGAAAAAGAAAGTAGTGCGTCAGCATTTTAAAGTTTTTGTCTTTCTCCAATATTCCGTATACGCTCTTTTCAGCCGCATTGCCATGCATTTGCAAGATGCCAGCAGCTCTCCTATAAGCTAGGGGTCTGCCTCCTCCCACTTCCATCCTCCTCCTCCTACCCGAGTCCCCGGGCCAAGAATAAAACAGGTCTGTACCCTCCTAGGATGTCATTACATGGGTCCCCTGGCCGGTAATGCAATAATGGATTTCATTAATTAGGGCTAGCATTAAGAAACCACAATAGCATGACATACATCTTATTACAATTTCAGATTTCCATTATGTCTTGGTTCCCGAGGACTTGGGGAGATTAATCATGTTTTAATGAGAGGAATCGAACTTTATTAACTGATAAACAGGGTAATGTAACCGTATGGGCAGTATGCGAGGAGGGAGGGGGGAAGCGTGACTTTTTTTTTTGCTGATGAACTTTTACAAAGGCATGTTTCTTTCTATGTTAAGAATGTTACAATTTTTTTGTTTTATTCGTCGAATATCTTTTAAAACACACTTGCCCCCTCCCCTCCCAACGAAAACGATTCTGGATCTGACACTTTTATACATTTTTATTGTTGGTGAGGGTGGAAATAAAAAAAAAATGTTTTGGTGATGGATCTATACCTTTCGGCATTAACTGGCTGAAATTCAATCTGAATTGTTCATCGGTTATTGATTTTTAACCAGCAAAATCAAAACCAACTGAACGAAACCGAAAAAGCAAATGCACTGAAATCAACACACATGAACAGTTTCCTTATTGGTCGACCTGACTGCCTCCATTTTCTGGTTAACTATTTGTCATTTACTTAGTTAATATCATGTTTTCTAGCAAATTCGTTTGAGTAAATATGACGATTGAAGGTTTATACATATTATACATTATTTCTGCGTAAATGTTGTCAATTTCTGTTGAGAATGCTTTTGTTGTCATTACCAATACCCATCGTTATCTGCATACGGTTAGAACTATGGCTAGGACATAAATCACTGTACAGGGTGGCCCAATAAAAACCGGACTAGCATATTTCCAATAATATGGGTTAAAATTCACTGGTACCACCAGAAGGAGAATCTTTGCAAATAAAAATGATTAACAAATAATAGGGAGCATTTTGTGACGACGAAGGGTAGGAGTTTAAATTTGTCCAGTATTAATGAAATTGCGATTTGAACAATTCGTATAACCATACGTCTGTGTTTACCGAGTCGTTATAAGCGCCTGGTAAAGAAAAATGTGTGTGGAATGTTACATTTGTATTACAGCTAGCCCAAAGTTCAGGAATAATATCATTAGTAAAACTACACAATGAAATGGTATAAGCACTGACAGTGGATTTCTTCAAAGAAAAGAAAACACTCAACTAATTTTGGCAAATTTGGTATCATTTTATTCAGAAAAGATTCCCATCTACTTGTAGCGGGAAAATTTGCCCTGCATTATTGGAAGTATGCTAGTAGGGTTTTGTTGAGGGGGGGGGGACCACCCTGTATTTTTGCACACTAATGGATTTTTCTAACCACGGTACACTTGAAGGCGGTCGATGAGATTTTTGTGGTTTCTGGATTGTTCTCTTGTTCATATTCACTGTTGTTGGTTAATAATATATTACATGTTACGTTGAATGCAAGCATGTGAATTCGTGCGATTTCCGAATAGATTCTGGAAGTGGTTTCGATAATTTAGGTAAATGTTTGTCGGCAGAAATTGATTGAAATTTGAAGAGTGCTCGCAGTTCTAGGTAAGGGGTATCAGATTAAAGTATTTGTGATTCAAACAGAACCTGTGGTTTGCTTAAAGGTAATTGAACGATGTCGTTCAACTGATACTGCAGAGGCGTATCCAGGGGGTGGGGTGGATGGAGAATTCTCCTCTGTTTCCTAGCCCACCCCTACATCACCATGTAGCACGCACATATAAGGTTTGCACATGCCTTCTTATCAAAGACAAAATTCTATAAAGCATGCACATAAACAAGGGTTGGTGCCGCTGAAACGAACGCCCCACCCCCTCTGTTTAATATTCTGGGTCCGCCAATGCAGTTTTTCGAAGTTATACATATGTCTTTAGTGTTATGGAAGTTTCTTCTGAAAATACAAAATCCGTTAAAGTTGTACGATTTATTTGTATTAATTGCATACGTAAGTTGCTGCCATGTCAGTTTAATCTTGTGCAAGCTTTGATTATCAAGCATGCTCTGCACATTACGAAATACATGAATTTCTTCATTTGACTTTTTAATCAAATCTGCAGAATGTGTTCCGAAAATGTTTAAACGCTTCTATGTGTGATTTTGATTAATAATTGTACCTAAGTATCCAAGCAGCTTTCATAATTTATTTTCTTCTTCTTAATTCTATTGTATGATTTTGGTAATTTAAGACGTTATAACATTTTAATTGAATCATACATATTATTGAATCCGTGAATAGAAATTGTAGAAGAAGCTGATATCATTTTAACATTTATGTTTAAATAGCACCTGATGCCAAAGTGTTTGTAAGTATATCAGAGTTTATCTAAGTGAGTTGATATGATAGCAGTATATATTAGATGATAAATCAGATAATGTAATTTGTTCTTAACATGTATTACATTTTTGCTATTTTGTAAGAAATATAATATCTAGATATTCTAAGATGAAATTATAATTTCATAATTAATAATTATACAAGCTATGAGAATATTCCTTAATTGCTCAAAGCAATGGTGAGATCGAATGCATAACATTTGCATGTTTAAATAACATTTGATAATAAATCATTGATCTACACAATATAGTTCTGTTATGTTGCCTTTGGTGTGAGTGATGATCTTTAAGAATTATCCTACGACTTTGAAATGGACGAATTATATGTGAATGTAGTTTAAAGCACTGGTAACCAAAGCTATTCGAAAACACCATACAGAATGGCCGAGACGAACGTTCGTCTGTTCATAATAAATAGAGACTCATTTTCTTCATCCGTCAAGGCGCTAAAAAATGACCGAGATTAATCTTCAACTGTGCTCGTGCAAGGCAAATGATTCTACAAAATCTTAAAAATAATCTTTTGATGTGTCACACAAGCACAATCACGAGTGAAAGCTGCTTGGTAATTTCATCCAGAATAATGGAAACAAAGTCATGTAACCGTAGGTCGAAATCCCTGGCTTATCAAATTTTCACTCGCCTTATTTGATTTACAAACATAAGTATATCCCAAAGCACGAACTCTTGCCCTTGCTCTTTTTCTGAACCCTTCTTGACTTCACACTCCTCTCTCACTCTCTTTCCCTCACCTCTTCTCTCCATCTTCATAATATGTGTTCTTCCATCCTATAGTAGCTCTCTAATAAACTCTATATTGCGTTTCATCGTATCTTTTCTTCGTTTTAAAATAATGTTTACACATACACGCACACACACGCACACACGCACCCACACACGCTCTCTCTCTCTCTCTCTCTCCCCCTCTCTCCCTCTCCCCCTCCCCTCTCTCTCCCTCTCTATCCCTTCCCCATTCCTTCCTGATCCCCCTTTCTCTCATTTCTTCTACTCTTCCATTCCATTTCTAGTGTACCTTTTTTCTCTCCCAATATTCCTTTCTGTGAAAAGGTTGTTTTTCTCCCTGTCTACTTTTGTGCTATTCCTGAAGATTTTACCTCTTTGAGAAACGTAACACTAATTTATCTTAATTTCATTCTCTCGTTCTCACTTCCTCATGAACCTATACGCTCTTTATTCCTCTGTCTTCCAAGTTTCCTTCTCTAGCTCACGAATCTTCTCAGAATTATATTTGAAGATGAGGGCCTTCGATTTCTTTTTCATTTGATTACCAGGAGACTCAAAGACGTCCGTATTTTATCAAACACTTCATCAAAATTATAAATAGATGGAAGTCACTGTCTTGTTTAATGTAAGAATATTTATGCAGTTGCCATGCCATGGGCGACAACATTATTGAGGGCAAAGGTGTATCCATTACGGTCTTAGAGTGCAGGAAGGTACACAATCCGCCGACGTAAGCCCCCTACCGGGGGTGGTATTCCAGGTCTATGCAATATTTTGGCCCGAGGACAGTCGATGAGGAGAAGAAAAAAAAAAGAAGGAAAGATCATGCATTAATAATGACGCAAAAGAAACCCAACACATAATTATAAGAACACATACACTGAACGCACTCATTAAGTCACTATAAAGTGATAACAACGTGATACAGAGGCAAGACAATGTCATGGAAGTATAAGACAAAGGAATAAAGTGGTATATTTGTATTGTTATACATGAGTTATATACACTGTTGCCCATCAAGTTGGAATAATCTTTTCATAAAATAATTGTGACAATGTTATTTATTTTTTCTTGATTCTTGATAGATAAAGTTTATAATAACTTTCTAAAAATGTAATTGATCAATCTAAAGAGCCATGGAGATTGATCAGTAAATTTCTGAGAAGACATTTACTATATTTATTTTTTTAATTTTTTGGCAGAGGGCGAAAATATATGTCTCCGCCGGGAGTATTATTGAAACTGGGTTCCAGGTCTATCTTCTTGTTTTTTTAATTTTTTAATTTTGCCATCAAATAGGCATTTAATTGTTCGAATCACATTTGTACCCTTACTTGCTCATCCACGTATCATTTTGCTCTCTTCGTAGTTTATTAGGTGAAAACAAGCAACAGCATCAAGAAAATATGTCTGGACCGTCATTTTATTGAAGGATGAAGAACCTACTGCACTGACATCATAGCCATATAATTTCCATCAGGAGAACATACTGTTGCATAATCATTCGTCTGTTGGCAGCCAGAAGGGCATTAACTCAAATAATTGTACAGAGAATTAGCGTCCTTCTTGCTCCAAATAGACGAATTTGATAGTGACACTGAATAACAGAAGAAGAACAAGGGATTAAGCAACAGCGACCTTTTAACCATTGAATGAATATCATGAATATGATCAATGTCGAACTTGCAATCATTAAATGGTAAATGATTGATGACCATGCAACAAACCTCTCCCTTTATATCACTTTATTATATAGATACATGAAATAAATACGATTCTTTTGTGATTTAGTTAGTTTTTATTTCATGTATCTTTATAATAAAGTGATATAAAGGGAGAGTTTTGTTGCACAGTCATCAATCATTTACCGTTTGATGAAAAAGGGATATAGCTTATTGCAGATTACACAAAAGATGTAATCAACGAAGAGGACTATGCGTCGTTGGTTAATCATTTTTTATTCGGCAAAGACAAAGTAAAGAGACAGTGAATACAAAACAAGAGAAAGATTTGAAGTGAGTCACATGGATGAAGGGAAAAGAACAAGATTAACTATAGATAACTATAATCCAAAGGTCTTCTTTTCCAATCCATGTGACTTTGTATAACTAAATAGCACAGAATAGCAAGGTACAACAAATAATAAATTGCAAGTATATTACATTAAAGAAAAAGACAAAGTAACCAATCTTTATAAAAGACAAAGCAACCAATCAATGCCGCAAAATGTACATGTATTTTGTCTCCAAAAAAATTAAATTGAGATTTAAAAAAAAAGGATGGACGTCTATATAGTAGCGGTGACACAACCTCCCCATCAAAAAACTAGGTATTCATATCTAGATTATAATGACAAAGTGTCATGCTGTGACGTATTTATAAAAGAGGTAGTTAATTTGCATTCGACACCATGTAGGTTTTGTCATCAATCATACGCAATACATTTACTTTGGGGAATTTTTTATGTCACAATCTCTTCCTTATTTCCAAATACGACAAGTCGACAACTAATTATGATACGACATGTTGTACGTTTCTCTTCGAATTGCACCGAAATGATAAACTCCCAAGTCTTTTTTGAAAATAGAAATGAAAGGTAATATCTAATCTTTCATGTCACAAAAGCAATGGTATAAATTACCTCTGTGAAAAGATTTAACTGGTTTATATCCAGCTGATAAAATCGATGTCATATTGCCACACTTTTATTTTATTTTATTTTATCGCTCTCTTAGACCTCGAATACTTACGTGTTTGTTTGGACATCTTTTTATTAGTCTTCGTATTACCTAGTTGTTTCTTTTTTGTACACTTTTTGCAGCATTTTTTTTTTTGTGTATTTTTTTTGTGTGTGTGTGTGTGTTTTTAAGAGGGGTGTAAATTTATCGCTCTCGTAGACTTCGAATTTATTAGTATTGGTTTGGGCAACTTATTGCTGGCCTTCGTATTTTCTTGTTTCTTTTTTTGTACACTTTTTGCAGCACTTTTGTTTTTTCTCTTTTCATGAGGGGTAATAAATTTCTCTGTCAGAACTGTTCCAAATTACAATCACTCGAAGACGATGCATTTTGTATTCCTTGCAACTCAGAAATATTTCCTTTCAATCATCACCTAGACAACGATGTGTTTTTTTTATCTATTTTTACTTTCTTTCACTTAGATAAATGTATCGACGAGGAAAAATACCACTCTCTGTCCGCAAATCCTCTTAGACTAAATGAACTTAATAATGAGCTGAATTCTATAAAAACATTGCAACTTAATAACAATGTAACCAATGATACCTGCAAATATATGTTTTCTGATGATTTTGTACAAAAATATAAGTCTACTCCAGATAACTTTTCTATATTACATGTTAATTCAAGGAGTCTTGTCCGTAATTATGACCATCTGCAACTTCTTCTTAGTTCATTAGATTACAAATTCACAGTTATTGGAATTTCTGAAACATGGTTTCGAAACAACATTTCAGTTAATATGTTTAATATTGACGGATATTCACTTGTTCATATTGATAGACTCATCAAACATGGGGGAGGAGTAGCTTTATATATAAGAGATGATATTGATTACAACCTGTGTTCTAATTTATCAGTAAGTCGTAATCATTGTGATACTGTTTTTATTGAAATACATCAAGGGAAAAAGAAACCTATAATAGTTGGCTGTGTTTACAGAGTACCTAATACTGATGTTAACGAATTCAACGAAACGCTCACGAGTCTGTTGGTCGACATGAACCCCTTAAACAAAGATGCGTACATATTAGGTGATTTCAATATTAACTTACTCAATCAAGATATTGATCACAAAACTAATGAATTTCTAGATATAATGTTTACATATGGGCTATTCCCAACTATAAGTAAACCAACTCGTGTAACAAGACATTGTGCTACCGTGATTGATAACATATTTACCAACTGTATTCATATGCATCAAAACTGTGGTATTATTTACTCTGATCTTTCGGATCATTTTCCAATATTCTGTATGAGTGCCAGTATATCTGTTCCTATTCATTCATTCGGTGGTAAATCACGAGTAATCACCAAAGAAAAGATTTTGTTATTTAAGAATAAACTACGGTTGATTGACTGGTCTGTAATTTATGGTAAAACAGATGTTACTGTGTCATATGACCTATTTATTCATAAGCTTAGTTCCTTATATTTTGAATGTTTTCCTCTTGCAAAGGTTAAACTGAAAAAACACGATAAACCTTGGATCACCCATGGTATTTTAAAATCTGTTAAGAGAAAGCAAAAGTTATATTGTCGTTTTATGAAGAAGGGTGACACTCCTACACGAAAAAATACGTTGAATATAAAAACATATTCACATGTATCATTCGCCGAAGCAAAAAGATTTATTACGATAACCTATTTAAAAAATTGAGAGGTGATATGAAAAAACCTGGTCTCAAATAAACAACTTATTAGGTAAAAGAAAAAGACATTACCGTCTCACATGTATTACAATCAGGACAAGATCTCGAGTAAAGCATCTATTGTTGAAGCATTTAATAGATATTTTGTTAATATTGGTAAGCTAACACAAGAAAAGATACCAACTTCTTCCTCGCATTTTCTGGATTATTTATCAAACCGTGTTCCAACTTCACTGTTCTTTAATCCGACTTCCAATACTGAAATAATCAATGTTCTCTCATCCATGAAAACATCTGCTGCACCAGGTTCGGACTCTGTTGCTGCACGTGTCATTAAGGAATGCATTCATACAATTGTTGATCCACTTTGTTACATCTTCAATGAATCAATCTCACAAGGTATTGTCCCTGATAAACTCAAGACCGCTAAGGTAATCCCCATTTATAAAAAGGTGACAAATATGACATTATTAACTACAGACCAATTGCACTATTACCTTTTTTCAAAAATGTTAGAAAGGATAATTTACGACAGGCTGTATAAATTTTTGTACTTAACAATATTTTAATACCCCAACAATTTGGATTTCGAAAGAATTTTTCTACCGATCTTGGCGTACTGAACTTGGTTAATACTATATCAAATGAAATAGATGCTGGCAATTATTGCCTTAGTGTATTTATGGACCTGTCAAAAGCATTTGACACCATTGATCACCACATCTTGTTAAAAAAATTAGAATTTTATGGAATTAGAGGGTTCCACTTCAGTGGTTCGTCAGTTATTTGTTACATAGAAACCAATATGTGGTGATCGATGGTGTCAAATCTCAACAAAGGGATGTATCCTGCGGAATTCCTCAGGGATCTGTGTTAGGGCCCCTCCTTTTTCTCGTCTACATAAATGATATAGTTAAATGTTCTTCAATTCTGAACTTCTCTTTGTTTGCTGATGATACCACCGTTTCATTATCACATAAACAAATTGACAATCTTATATCGTCAGCAAACAATGAACTAGACAAATTAAATAAATGGTATGCTTGCAATAAATTGTTTTTAAATTTTGACAAGACTAGGTATATTATTTTTCGTTCAAGAGGAAGGAGGGTTCCGTCTAATCTGTCGAATCTCATTATTGGCGGAAATGTCATTGCAAAGGTTGTTAATATGCAGTTTTTAGGTGTTATTTTGAACGAATATCTTTCTTGGAAGCCCCATCTTACTTCAATTTGTTCTAAAATATCACGATCCATTGGTGTTCTCTCTAAATTAAGACTTTTTGTGCCCCAGTCCATTTTGACCACTCTCTACAATAGCATTATACTCCCTCATTTAAATTACTGTAATACTGTCTGGGGTCACACCTTTAAAACTCATTTAGACAAATTATGCATTTTACAAAAAAAAGCAATACGAATTATCTTTAACGCTCCCTTCAATAGTCATACATATCCTTTGTTCTCACAGTCTAATATATTACCATTAAAGGACCTGATAACCTTGAATTCCCTTGTGTTTATGTATAAATTTCATGCCAAAATCTTGCCTTCTCTCTTTAGCGATATCTTTGTTTTGAATTCCTCAATTCATTCTTTCCATACTCGCCAAAGTAATTTAATACACTTACCTCGGGTTCGCTCTTCCGTTGCCTCAAATTCATTTAAAACTCACTTTCCTAAGTTATGGAATAAACTCCCCAACGATATTAAAAACAGTTCAACTCTTTCCAAATTCAAAAAGCTAAGCAGGGAAATCTTAAAATCTTAACTTCTTTATAATATGTTCTTAATATTCTTGTTCGCTCTTCTTTTCTCTTTGCCCTCATATATACATATACATGTAGATATAGATTTTGCTGCTGCTGCAAGAAGTGTACTTCTCTTTTTTGCCCTTGTTTATATTGTTTATATTAATGTTCAGATTTTCTTTGTATAAACATTGCTGATCTATTTATGTATTTTAATTTGGTGGCCCCTTTTTATAAGCTCTGCTTTCTCCGGGGTCACCAAACCATCATTGTGTTCTGCTAAAATTTCGATGTAACTTATTCTGATTGTATATATATTTTGATGGTTGAACCAATAAATGAATTGAATTGAATTGAATTGAATTGAACACTATTCAATCAAACGTAAGTAAAGCCCCCCCCCCCCGGTTGCAATTTTGCCAAAAATAAAGCAAGCAGATCACCAGAAGGTAAAATTTGCAATTTATAAATTTACAAATTAAGCGTTAAAGTTTCAACCTTATTTCCAGAAAACAAACTGACACATATTCCAAAGACAAGTTACTCGTATTATACTAACTGTTTCCTCATTTCAATTATAACATTGAGAAAGATATTATTTATGATAACAGATAAGCCTATCTATAGTCATGATTAGAGGCACTTGATATAATGAATGCAACAAAAGTTTAACAAATTATTCACTGAATCTAATTTAATTAAATTATTTATCAAATTTTCAATTTTAAAAGCCTACAATTTACTAAAGGAATATATTTGCACTGTAAGAAGGAGGAGAAAACGAATTATGGATTTTCTGATAAGACATCTTCGAGAGGTGTTCGTGTCGCCCCTCCAATCCACTAACTCATCTGTCTTGTTGTCACAATAAAGAGACGTTCAATATAATGAGAAAATGGCGAGATGGCGTATACTATACGGGAACATCATTCCGTAATATGCCGACCGATCCGATCAACCTACATCAAAACTAAAATAAAAAGACCATAATGGATCGGAAGGGAGAAGTGATAAGTATAAATGTTCCCCCAAAGGACAATAATGTATTAAGTGTTGTCATTTATCATTTTCTTGACGGACTGAGGCATTTTCTGTTTTTTCTCAAATTGATGGTTTAGGGGTGAATGTATATCTACAGGGAAAAGTGTACTTTCGGGCTTGGACAGCTCATAGTTGAGAGAGGAGATGGAGGGAAACACACACACACAAAGAGAGAGAGAGAGAGAGAGAGAGAGCAGGGAAAAGTGTACTTTCGGGCTTGGACAGCTCATAGTTGAGAGAGGAGATGGAGGGAAACACACACACACACACACAGAGAGAGAGAGAGAGAGAGAGCAGGGAAAAGTGTACTTTCGGGCTTGGACAGCTCATAGTTGAGAGAGGAGATGGAGGGAAACACAGAGAGAGAGAGAGAGAGAGAGAGAGAGAGAAGAGGAGACAGCCTTTAGGGGTAGACAATTTGTCTGGGGCGATAAAGTGTTACAAATTGGAAATGTCGACATCATTGTTTGACAAAAAACACCGAACGGTGTATGGAGTGTGGTGAGAACTAGGAAGCAAAGAAGAGGGAGAAGAAGAAGAAAAAGAAGAAGAAGAAGAAGAAAAAGAAGAAGAAGAAGAAGAAGAAGAAGAAGAAGAAGAAGAAAAAGTAGAAAAAGAAGAAGAAGAAGAAGAAGAAGAAGAAGAAGAAGAAGAAGAAGAAGAAGAAGAAAAAGTAGACAAAAAGAAGATAAATGGAAGGTCCATTTCATATGGGTGCTGTAATTACTTTTTTTATTATCGTGGATTCCACTATTTTTAGAGTGACTTTGCTCTCCAAAACGAGGTGATCCCCAATATCACTCCCAACAGAGTGGATTCCCTCTTCTATACACATTTAGAGATTTCATTTGTTTTTAAATATATATGCATCTATTCACCACTTATCATACAGGAAAACAAAATAACGTGTTGAAGGTAAATTAGAGCAGTAATATGAACTGATATGAAACTGCTGAAGAAAAGTGCAATTCCCTACACAAACGAAACACATGTGCATTGATTTTCTCCAAATCACAAGGGAGCGGAGGCATGATGCAAGAACAGATGGGAAGATGGAGTCTGTAAAGGGGAATAAAAGGATCTAGAGGAGGAAGGGAAATAGAGATAGAGTGGAAGGGAGAGAGAAGGAGACGGAGTGGGAAAGAGAAGGAGACGGAGCAGGCAAAACAGGATGAATATGGAGTCGACAGAAATCAAGGCGATAAAAATAGTTGGTCAGAGAGATTGGTGAAAAGGCACGAGAGAAATTTAACGCCCGCGATCCATACTCGTGTTCACATAAATAAATTGATAGGAGGTGTGAGAAAGGACGGCCTGACCATGACGTCATAGATATGGTATATGGCCATCTCATTTCCTTCTAACTCAATTGTGTGAAATAATGAATAACAAACTCAATAATTCTGTGTGCATTAAGAGAGACCATACTGCCATTATCAAGGACATCGCGATGGCCTGGATGATTTGTCATATTTGACCCGAAGCTAGGAAGAGCACCAAGCGGAATGAAAAGAGTTTGAGCCTTATTTGGAATAGAGAGATTGTGAAACTGAAATCGTTCATTGTAGAGAATTCTTATAAATCCATCTACAATTTTATCTCATTATCAGCCAACTACGATAATCCATTTCTTTTCGCTACGCATTAAGGCATCGGCAATATGCAAAATACAATTAAATGAATATCATTCAAGAGAAGACAAGACAGGAGATAGAAGGGTAAATAAAGTAAGAGAGAGAGAGAGAGAGAGAGAGAGAGGGGGGTAGAGAGAGAGAGAGAGAGAGAAAGTGATAAAGTGAGAGAGAGGGAGAGTGCGATAAAGGGAGAGAGAGATTGAGGGAGAGAGAGAGAGAAAAAAAAGAGAGAGAGAAAGAGAGAGTGTGTGTGAGGGGGAGAGAGAGAGAAAAAGGGAGAGAGAGAATGTGTGTGTGTGAGAGAGAGATAATTATATACTATACAGAGAGAGAAAGAGAGATAAAGGGAGAGATAGTGAGAGAAGGGGAATGAGGAAGAGAAACAAGAACGAGAATTGGTGTCTAGGGTGACATTGAAGGTTGATGAGGAAGGAGAAGGTGTTCATGCTAATGGAGACGCGTGCAAACAAAAGTAGATACATCATTGGGCATGCCTGCCATACATGGGTACCCACGCACCAAGGGCGTAAACCCAGGGGGGAATAGGATATACACCCCAACACTTTTGAAGGGGTGGCTTGTACAAAATGTTATACCCCACTTTTCAAGGGAAAACAAGCTAAATCAATCAGTTGTTTTAAAATGTTGATAATATTGTATAACTGAAAAATTATCTTTAAAATACTAAACTAGGTTTATACATCCCAAATATGAGTCCACTTTTGTTTGGCCTTCAAAACTCACATCCGTCTCATTAGAATTGTACATGTGCTCGCGAGAGAAATCTCTCTCTTTTTGGGGTAATATTATTTTATTCTTTTTCTCTCAACACACAAAATCGAATACATTATTGTACAAAATACAAGTCATTGCAAAATTACATTACATGTACATAAAGCCTAATACAATGATACTTTTGGATAATTTATATATGAGAGTGATAGCATATATTTGATACATATAAAGGCAAAATATTTTACCAAACTTTTTATTATAACATTTCTTTTAGAATAGGCAAAGCATACTTTTACTATATCGTGAGAGTTAAAGCCCAAGTCCACTCCAAAAATAACTTACTTTCAATAGAACCAAAAAAATCAGACAAACCAATCAAAAAAAGTTTGAGCAAAATCGGATAACTAATAAGAAATTTTTAATGACATGAAAAACTTTGAAAATCACTACACAAATTGGCAACTCACTCATGAGTCTGTGACGTATGGTCCTCACTATCCACTAATTATTTTCTTTATATTAATAATATAAATTTCCTATTTTCACCCTAAGAATCTTATTTCTTCACACCAGCATCCAAGTTAGATTGTTATAAAGAGTAATTTTTGTCCAGTTAAATCATGAAAAATTGAATTTTGATAAACTATTTATATAAAAATCAATAATTATGAAATACAATATTCAGAAAAAGTATCAATTCTTCAAAATTCATAAAAGCTTTTGGGAAATGTCATGCACGCAATATAATACAAATCATATAACCTTGGCAAAGGCATGGGGAAATCAAGTTTTGGGGGATAAAAAGGGAAATTAATGGGATTAAACTATATCAAGCAATTGATAAGTTGTGAGGACATGACGTCACAAACTGATAACCATCTTGGCAATTTGTGTTGTGATTCTCATTGTTCCATAGTTTTACATACTCTTTCAAAAATTCATAACTTTCTTATTAGTTATCCGATTTTGCTCAAACTTTTTTGATTGGTTTGTCTGATTTTTCTGCTTTTATTGAAAGTAAGTTATATGTGGAGTGGACTTGGCTTTTAATAGATCTGACAGTGGTTAAAAGAAAACGTAAAACCGAAAGCACAAGAAATATCGGCTCCTAATTGCGATCAGCCCCCCCCCCCCTCACTCCTCGGAAGGTTAACCCCACTGCCACGCACTCTTATATACATGCCCACATTTTCATCATAAATTGTACGACAGTATCATACGTAAAATAATATACACTGCAATTTCGAATCCCTGAAGGATTTCTTCCAAACTTTCGAAAGCCCCAGTTTGAACCCCAAGCATAAAAATGTACATCTTTACATGAATGCAGTGTGTAAATATCCAAATTTTAAACCAAACGGTCGCTTACAAAACCGACAACCCCCCCCCCCAAAAAAAAGGGTAATTTACAACAAAGACTACCCAAATGTGAAAAAAAAGAGAAGACGATGAAATTAAAAATACATCGTACGCCTCAAAAGGGTCAAACATAAAATAAAGATGATTTAACTACATTATTTACTAAATGAGATTACCGGGTAGGCGTGATGACGGCAATCTGATTCGACGCTCACTCGTACATGGTGTAATTTTTTACCCTTACTGACCCTTCTCAACTGACTAATAGTGAGAAATTGAACAAGATAAAGCCCTGTCTAGGGGCGACATTGTCAAAGAAGATCTGTACCATAATTTGTATTTTCACCCATGACGTACACGAAATGAATGGTTATAATTTGATAACGTCTTCTGCCTGCATGGCGAAGGTTAGAGATGGGGAAAATATTAGCCTCCAAAATATCATGATAAGTATTTGGTCATTTAGATCATTGTTATCTATTATAGAAAAGTTATTATTGTTATTTCATAATTATCAGTAAAACATGAACCTTCTTATATTGCTTATTACTATTATCATTAACATTGTTATCACTGTCATTATCATCAAATCAATGATGATAATAACTCTTTGCAGGAGGAGCTTGTGCCTTTACAAGCCGAAATAGCATCGTCTGATTGTGGAGCAAGTATTGATATATCTTATACGGATGTTTTTGAACAGGTGCAATTTTCACGAAACATTAAAATCCACTTCGTTGCACTACTTTTTTGTTTGCGCATGATCGTCTAAAAGTGCTTGAAACGATTAAGAGTTGTATATGATTGATGCGTGTAAGTAGGCTAAGCAATGATTTAAAACATCATCTTAACGAGAATGTTCTTGGATGAAGGGGTAATATTCCAGGTGATTCTTAGAGCGCATAATCGTCTTCCATTCGGAGATTGACGGCGTTGGATCACAGGTGCGGTGAATACGACTCAGTTAATCGATTTTGGAGGTGGAAAAAAAGAAAAGAAATCCAGAATCGTTTTATTAAAACATGTGTGTTCATAATTTAAGCCATTAAAGTGGAAGATAATATAAAAAGAAATCAATTCAAATATTGTTTGTCAAAAGAAGCCATTCTAGGGGCTCAAGGAGAAATAAAATAAGATTGATAACAAGCTGGACTGATGTCCGTACGTCATTTTATTCCAGCCCCACGAATGAATTTAACAGGGTGAAAACTCTTTCTCTTTATTGAACTCTTTTAAAATTGGCATAGATAGCAAATAATAAAAAATTATAAAATGATGGTTGACGTAAATGATATTCTCTTAGGGTAAGAAGCTCCCTCGAATCCTCATTAATTTGATATTTATATTATCCTTCATAAAAACCCATTGTACAGGTGTCATATAGTCACATTTGACGGAGATTCGAAAGTCGAGAGTTTGACCCCCGACATGAAATCAATGTCCTCTTGGAAAGATTTAACTCTACAGAAGTCCATGGATGTGGCAAATACCGAAATTGATAGCCTATCTATTAAAATCCGGGGTAATTACATTGCCTTTTAATATCCATCTATCTATCTATCTATCTATCAATCTATCTATCTATCTATCTATCTATCAATAAATAAATTAATAAATCTATCTATCTATTTTTTAATCCAACTATCCATCTATAAATCAATCAATCTACCTATGTATGTATGTATGTATGTATGTACATTTTTGTATGTATGTAGGTATGTAAAGGTCTATGTATACACTGTTGCCCATAGAGTTGGAATAATTTTTCTTATTTATTTTAATGAAGTGATTGTGAGAATGTGGTTTTATCATGATAGATGAAATTAATATCTTCTCAGCGCTTTACTGATCAATGTAAAGAGTCGTAGCGATCGATCAGTAAAGTCCTGAGAAGATATAAACTATATTAACAATAATAAATCATATTCTCACAATCATTTCGTAAAAAGAGGTAAGAAAATTTGATTCCAAATTTATGGGCAACCGTGTAATATTGTACAGGTATGTGTGTAAGTATGTCTATCTATCTATCTATCTATCTATCTATCTTTCTATCCCTCGTCACCTTCAACTCGCTGTGCGTAATGACGAAGAACTCAACAAGCTCAATATCTACTTATCATACGTATACATGTATGTATCTGTCTGTATTTTAATTTCTCTCTTGTAAACCTTATTTCTATGCATCACTCTGTACTTTATCTGTTTGCTCATCTACTATTTGATTGACCTTGCTGATATCTCATGCACTTCGTTTTTACTCCTGATATGGCGTACATGCAGCTTCAATATGGTGTACATACGAAGAGTCAGATGAAAGTACAAAAATAGTACGTTTGATTACAAAATAAAAGCCTATCAATCCGCTTGAATAGACTGAATTGTTGTGAGGAGAATGAATGCAATGACCGTGACGATTCTTCTTGATCAGTCTGGCTTTGCCGCAGAATTAATATAATCCATATTTTCCAGCGTGCGTAGAAACCACCTAGCAACTATGGAACGATAGATTCAACCCTCTCAATAAAATGCAATCCTTGGTAAGACATAGATCTGCATGAATTACGTCATCAACTAACTGTGAAATGAGATCCGCACATTCGCAAGCAGCCCAGTGACATTTGCCAATCATAAAACTGATCGATAAACCTTCCAGAAAATTATCAAATTGCCTACCCAAATCAATCAAGTTCGTATTAAGCAACTTAAAGTATTCAACAGGCTTCCGTAATATCTTTTGTAATCAGTTCGCAATTAGTACATGTATTGATGTCTAATTAATGCCTCAACGGTGATAAGTTTATTGCATTGTGGGGTCCGGGGAAACCGACCTTATACATAAAGAATTATGCAATAACCCGTTTTCTCGACCACTATCACGACCATAGTGCTGTTTTGTGTCTTTAATGCATACAATTATGCATATAATTTGTGTAGGTATGTCCCCTTGAAATATTGAGTCAACACCCTGAAGTGTGTCTATCTCTTCAACACTATCAACACCACATTAATCCACACCCTTCTTCAAATCAATTTCATATCTAGCATTTATATATCAACAAGTTCCTTTAAAAAGAAGACCCATTTTCTGCAACTGAGGCCCTGGTAACATTTGTTTTCGAGCTTAGACTACGCCATCTTTCCTCTGAGTGTCTCATCTAGGGCAGAATGCGCCTTTAAAATGACTCATGAAATAAACATACTTGAAAATGATCATTAAACGGAGACGTTTATGCTAATAGGCGCTAAGTCCATTTTTTAAAGATATTGCTCGTGTGTAAGACAGTGTTGCGTGCGTTGAATACTTGTCCATTTATATCGTTTTCGTAATAATGCTAACAAAATGGACGTGTATTCAACGCCCGCAAAACATTTTAAGCATGTTTAGAGAAGTCCTTCAGGATGATTATACGTATTTTATTTTGGGACTGAGCATAAATAGGTACTGAATAATGAATAATACAAAACTTGTGTGCAATTCACGAGTGTTATACCGGACCAACAATGTTTTTACGAAACTGCAAAATTTAAACTCTTGACATAATGTAGATCTAAATACATCCTATCAAATAATTGCATTACAGTATTTTCCATTTCCTCTAAACAATAAAAATTGATTTTCTTTTGATTTGGACGACCATTATTATTATTACCCGTGGTAAATTAGCTCATTATGATTATTTCGTTTGATATATAGGGCAATCTTTTCTAGCTGTCACAGCTGCTTCAGTTAATGACAAGAATATTCATTTATATATTTAGATGATTCACACTCCTAGAAATTCAAAGTACTCGAATTTCATTTCAACACGAAACATAATGCTGTTTCATATCAAATAAAGGATTCATCACAATGGGAATGATATTATACTATTCTGGTAATTTCTATTATAAATTTGGCCTTCTGAGGGACCAATCTTTTTGAGAGACAATGCAAGCAAGCGCATGTCACTGAATGTACATGCCTTCGAATTTCTCTAATGTATTGTTAACGTGGAGATAGTGCCTTTTGGAATAAAAAAAAACCACCCCTCAAAATGCCAGTGGGCGAAAGGTCCATACTATGAGAATAGTATTCGTCAATACAGCACTCAAGCTGGTTAGAGCATGTGAAAAAAAGAGTGAACATTTGTCGGAAAAGGGACGGACATTGTACGTAACATAACATATTCACCATACACTTTACTTTGATGTTTTATATCCCAAACGTCGAGACGATGTATAGTGTATTGGATAATAATCGTATAAAACAATAATTGTATAGAGTATAGACATTTTCATTGTTTGTATGGTTTTGCCCATGATGTAAATCTTTCACAAATCAGCCTCAAATAACAACACTTTCAATAATTCATCTCATCTTCAATTCAGTAAATGTCGAGATATAATACCAGTATCTATGATATTAACATTGTAAAATGACGGATGATACGTTCAATTTATATTTAATATAAATAAGTAATAGTCATTCAGCATACGGTTAGTGAATGATTAGATATAAGCCATGTGGCCAAATTATTGTGGAGCGCCAGGAGTGTCAAGGCTGACAAACATGAGCGCTATACAAGAACACACCATTATTATTATTATTATTTGTATTATAATAATTATTATTATATTCCACACACCAATCCACAGTGAGAAGAGGAGCTCGGTTGTATATGCACACGTCGTGGCAATGACATTCGAAATATACAATTTATTTATATTGAATCATATTGAAAATAAATGAACTTGGCGTCATACTCATTACTTTTGTTTTATCATGTTTACTAGTGCCCTTGTTTGTTTTCTGGCCTATTTTCAAACAAATGACTCTATTATATCAACTTTTATCAGGCTAATGACAACTAAATTTGATACAATAGTGAAACGCGTCACTCTATCCTTGATATTTTTAACGTGCCAACTGTTATCATATTAATTTGGTATTTTATCATATCAATTTATCATATTAAGTTTCAGGAAAAAATAAAAATGAATAAATGTTTCAAAGATTTCTCTTTAGATGACATGTAATATATATAACGTAGAGTCTGATCAAGGAGGATGAAATTAAATATACATCCTCTCATATCTATTGGAGAAAGTAGTCATAGTACGGAAAGATAAAGAAATGGGCAGAGGTGAAAGAAGGGGGAGGAGAGAGAGAGAATCGGAGAAGAGAGAAAGAGAGAGAGAGAGAGAGAGAGAGAGAGAGAGAGAGAGATGGGGGATAAAATGAAAGAAGAGAGATGGGAGAAAGAGAGGAAATGGCGAAGAGAGGGGGCGAGAGTAAGCATGGTGATGGGGAGGACGAGGAGACAGGACGAAACAAAATGGAGAGAAAGAGAGGAAGAGTTTGATGGAGAGAAAGAAATGGAAGGGGATAGAGAGAGAGAGAGAGAGACAGAGAGATGGGGGATACAATGAAAGAAGAGAGATGGGAGAAAGAGAGGGAATGGCGAAGAGAGGGGGCGAGAGTAAGCATGGTGATGGGGAGGACGAGGAGACAGGACGGAAAACAAATGGAGAGAAAGAGTTTGATGGATAGAAAGAAAGAGAAGGGGAGAGAGACAGAGAGAGAGAGAGAGAGGGAGAGAAAGAGAGAGGATAAGAAAATGAAGAACAGAACGGGGAAGAAGGTTCGGAAAGAGAAAAGCGATGAGTGAAAGTGCGTTAAAAGAAAGAGAGGGATGAAAATGGAATGTGAAAGCAGAAAAAATGATAACGTAGCAAGAGCAGTAAGGCAAAGAAGATAAAACAATCGAAGGAGTGAGAGGGTGATCTGGATAGAGGAAAGAGAGAATGGGGTTTGACAGAAAGTGGATGTGGATGTGCAGCCGAGTTAATAAACTCGCGGGAGAAGCTTTAGGATATTTACACTGTGATCATCATTCATCTGCTTTCTTGGGTTAATATTCAAATATTTAACGAGATGAATATTGACGTACTTAAAGGGTTCACCAAACGGTGGTACTCACTCAGCAGGAAATTTATCACATTTTCAGTCTTTCGCTTGACATGGTATGAGTCTTTTATGACTGTATTGTTGGTGCAAGATAATTTATATTAAGATCCAGTTGATGTATATGGAATATATATTTTAAGTAGAGGGTTTGGGAGAATATGGAAGTACAAGTACAAGCTTTTATATTACCCTTGCCCCCTTTTTGCCCCCGAAAATTTGGAAATCGTGCCGGTCGATTTTTCGCTCAGTTGGGGAGGGTAGTGAGCACTATTTTTTTTTTTTTGCTCAACGGGGAGTGCTTTTTAAAACCTCCACCCCTTGAGCGCCAGGAGGGGCCCATCTTCTTTTTTTTGCAAAAACGGTGTTTTTACCTGTTTTTTCTAGGGGAGGGGGCCCGGGCCCCCGGGCCCTGGATCCGCCACTGCCCTTGCCGATATTTAATATTTCAATTTGAAATAAAATCTATGAGATAATGATTAACAAAGAGTGTTCATAAATAGTCGAACAAGGCAGTTGATTATAAAGGGATGAAGGAACCACCTGTACAAACGGGAAATATGTTTAGCAGTGTTTAAGAAATACCACATTATGAGATATAACGAATAGCTGTGATCAGAGGTACGATAGAAGTTTTTTGTTGTTGTTGTTGTTGTTGTTGTGTTTCTCTTTGTGATGAATTGGGACATAGGTCAATGGTGACGCTCATTCAACTTTGTTTTTCCACGTCAAACATTGATTACGAATAAAACTTCTGGAAACGACACAAACCTCCTGGTAAAAATTTTCTCTCTCATTTATTATTTTGGGGGTACTGCTGCAGGGGAAATTGTGAATACCGTGTAGAATTAAACGTTTTGTGAAAAGGTCATACCAAAGGGGAATTAATGGCAGTCACTCGGGCATCAACCGTGACGATGAAGGTATCAATCATGCAGAATGAACTTCGAAACCACTGACACGGCTGGAAGAAATAGCATACGGTCATTAATAAACATTTATCTGTTTGGTTGTGAACAAAAAAGAAATTTATTGAGTGAGAAGGAAAAAGAGATAAGTTAGGTGCGGAGGACAAATGAATTACCTTAAAAAAAAAAAAAAAATATATATATATATAAATGTAATCATTTTGTTTAAACTTCTGTCCCTTTCTCCTCCTCCTCCTCCTCCTCCTCCTCCTCCTCCTCCTCCTCCTCCTCCACCTCTTCTCATCACCCCTCCCATCTCCATCTCTTTTCCCTTACCCTCATTTCTCTGTATGTTCTTATTCGTCTACGTCTCTCTTTCCTCTTTTCCTCTCACATTTCCTCACAGGCTAACTTTCGAGTATTATGTTTATAAAATCTAACAACACGACTATGTATTTTTTACGCTAAAATGTGTTTCCTTTTCTTTTCCCCTAAATAAATACCATACACATCGGAGAAACCCCCCCTCTCTCTCTCTCTCTCTCTCTCTCTCTCTCTTTCTCTCCCTCTTTCTTTCTCCCTTCCTCCCCTCTCTTTCTCACCCCCTTTTCCCTCTCACATCCCGTTGTTTATCATTCTCCTGTAATAAGTGTAAATTGGAATGTGGACTACCTGGGATGTTGCAATCAGGTGTGAATGAACGCATGTGCAAAGGTGTGATAACTATACAGTTTCAGGTCATAACAACTCGAAGGAAAGACTCCTCCATGCAGAGCTACCGGAAATTTAGCAACGACTGCCCGACTGCACCGCTCTTTCTAGAAAATGAAGTTTGACAAAAATAACTTTTACCTTTCTTCACACGCAAGAATTGATGGAGCATAAACTGTTGCATTAGATTGCAATTTAATGGAAGACTCTAATTAGATTTTCAGTCAAAACATAGAAGAAATGATAATGAGGGCATCTTTAAATGTGTTCTTCGGTATTCTTGACTTTTATTATATTCTGTCATTTTATTGATTATAATTAAATCAGTGTTATCAATCTGGTAAGTTTTAGTCCTGCTAAATTTCACGTATTCTAATCTTTAACATTACTTTCCAACTCGCTATTTTGTTGTCTGCTTAAGATTTTCCGAATTTTATGGATTTCCCCCGTTTTTCCCTTTGCCCAGCGGAGTGATCCATATTATTCTTAGGCCAAGCACACGTGAGGTTTGATTAATCGTGGAGTGCGTGAGACCGCTTTTAATGTCACAATCTTGATTTAATCTAAGCTTTAGTCAAGATAAATCTACCCATCGCCATGTTCAGAGCCGTCCATTTTATTAGTCTGCATGTTAATCTCATTATTGCTTTAATGAAATCTACCATTAGATATAAGGACCCCGATTGGATGAATACTGTCACGTGGGATTGTTCAATAGAGCATTTAATATCAGCTACTACAGTGAAATAATCGAGAACACTGATTTTTCCCGCTCTCAATAAAACGTTGAAGGAGGCCTACGTTATTAAAATGTACATAATTACAAACCAACAAATGGACAGATGAGAAATGAGTTTTTCAGTGTTGAGCGTAAAATACATTTATTTCTGGAAAAGTATCGACGTCTCATTTCCTCCTCAGGATTCTACAATGTTACTCGTTCACGTCGCAATTCCTGTCCCTGTTAATTGCCAACACCCTGTACGCTCTCTCTAGCTCACCCTCTTTCCCTCTCTATGTCTGTATCCCCTCTCTCTATACATGTATCTCTCCTCCCCTCTCTCTCTCTGTCTCTCTGTCTCTCTGTCTCTCTGTCTCTCTGTCTCTCTGTCTCTCTGTCTCTCTCTGTCTCTCTGTCCCTCTCTGTCTGTCTCTCTCTCTCTCTCTCTCTATAATTATATATATATATTTATATGGTCATCACCTCATTGGATTTTTTTTAAAGATAAGGAATAGAAATAGAGGACGTCGAACTAAAATCTACAAAAAGTGTGTATTTCCATGTCATAATTCGTTGCCAAATAATGCAACGATAGGCTGCAAGCGACTATATTGGGTTATTCAGTTTACCTGAGGCCTGATGGAGTCTGTTCCGAGACCTGGGGCTTGATGGAGCCAGCTAACATCGATGAATACATTTTGTGAAGACATATCGCGAATTTCACATCTACTTTAGATCAAGAACAAACACAAAATGGTGTGCATTTGTATTTTCATAATCATCATCATGTACTGAAGATGAAACTACGACGACACGATGACTGGGTCATTCTGTTTCCCGATCCCGTTATTATCAGTCTTTGGTTATCTATAGATGCTAATAAGGTTGGCCTATTCAGAGTTTGATAATCAGCGGGCGGAATCCTCCAGAGACGAAGAGACGAAATTGTAATCCGAAGTTCCGTATAGACTCACCTCATGTTATATTGATTTTAGAAGGAGGAGGAGGAGGGAGTGCTTCATTCGCACTCTTTAAGCTAAATGCACAAAATTACCTATAATTTATGTATATTTTCATTTTTATTTCGGAGCTAAATGTTAGAACTCGATCTCGCTAGAACTCAAAGGTGCATCATCATATGTGATTTTTAAGTGTAACCTGGATAAGTAGGTGGAACCAAGAGACATATATTCCGTTTTTCTTTAAATAAATTGAATTATGTTATCTTAATGTTTTTATGTATGCACGGCCCTACGGAAGAATAGTCATCTTCTTAAATAAATGAAATTAAATAAAATATGTACTCATGGATGTTGCTCCTTTGAAGGTGAGATTTGTTGTAATTTTGGATCTCAATATTAATCATGTTAATGATAGAATTCTATGATATCAAATATAGATGCGAAATAATGTATGCAGTCACGATGAAAATCTTTCTAATGTACACGTAGTTGGGCCATGAGGAAAAAGAACTTAAAATTGAGACAGATACGTAACAGATTCAAAACCAACTCCTCATGAAGTATTTCTTGTAAAAATTTGTGAGCAAAGTTTGTCGCTTTACCCCAGGTGTGTTTACGAAACACCCTCAGTAAACAAAGAAGTACAAGAAAAATAAAATGTTATTCTTATCGACCCCTTACTGTAATTATATCATTTTCACATTCGAAAATGTTCGGAACGTTTGACAACCTTTGTAGAAAGGTCGTTGCTCTTGTGTATTCGTCTAATGGGAAGAAATATAGATTTATTACCTCGATTCGGAGAAACAAATTTCTTTGGGAACACTCATGATGTAGCTCATCCGTTATTCCGAATACCACTGGGATGATATTTCGAACTACTTCTCAAGAGTTTAAGTACGTAGACAGACAAAGAAGATGTTAACAAACAAGCTTTCCCATGATGACAAGGGGTCACGAGGACCATGTTAGGAAAACATAAAGTGATTGACGAGGGGCGGGGAGGGGCGGGGTAATACTATAAGAATAAGAATAGGCATAGGGCCTAGCTACGGTTACAAATAAATGAAAACTCGTCAAGAAAAGGGGAAAATGGAACGATTATCACGTGTATCATACCCCAATCACACTGTTAAACCGACTCCCTGGCCAAACAATATTTGTGTAGGCCTAATTTTATTCAGTTTGATGTAATTCTTCTGTTCGGTATTGTTGATCTGGTCGGTGTTACTACAACCTTTTTTTGAGGTGGTGATGCAATATTTGGGCCAGCGGCATGTACATCCTGTCTAGACTTTGTTTCGTCAAAAGAAAGGTTGCTATAGGGTTAGGATTGGGGTGTTAAGTTGGATTTAGGGTCAGGGTTAAGGTTCAAGTACAGCGTTTCAAAGGTCAAAGGCTGAACTTAGGATATCGACCAAAACAAGAAATCGTCTGCAGAGCAGTTGTCAAGTAGAGCATGTGCCGTGCAATCAATAAGATATATTAAATTACCAAAAGCCAGAGGAAGCATGGATGAACGGTGGAATGAGATGTTGACGGGTAAAACATTCATAAATAAATGACTTTCCATGTCAAAGTCCAACGAAATTACAAGACGAGGCTCCGATTCTTTTATCAATTTTTCGGAAAATTGTCAGCTCCTTGCACTTACTCGTCAAACATTGTCAAATATAAGACGAATGAAAAGTAGGACAAAAATTAACCTTGCACTAAGCAACCCTGGAAATGACCTTGCTCTCCTCTGATCAAAAGAGAGACGCACAACTGATTTCTTCCTCAAAGAGAGGGAGAGAGAGAGAGAGAGAGAGAGGGGGAGACAGATAGAGAGGGAGAGAGAGACAGAGACAGAGAGACAGAAAGACATAGATGGAGAGAGAGAAAGAAAGAGAGAAGGAAGCACAATACTTTAAAGAGAAATGTTGTGTTCTGGTGAAGGTGAAAATAATTATCGAGATTCTTATTCTACGCAGTCCGAAGTGGAAGAATATTATAGCAGCAATGTAACAGGAAACGTATTTCCCTCGTATTCCAAATATGACTGTGACATTCTTCAATCTGGACAAGATTTTAATTTCCATGTGTATGCTTATAGTCCCACATATCCAGATCTGTGTGGAGTTTTTTTACTTCTTGTGATTTTCAACAAAACCGAATTAATCCCTTATCGAACGATCATCCCAAAACCTCAAAATATTTCCTGTTTACTTCGTAATCAACCCTTAAAAAATATAACCAAACAAACAAACGAAAAGAAAAAAAAACCTTTGAAAAGTTCTTTTCGTGATGAAATTGCATGCCCAGGGCTCCACTTTAACTATCTCATATGGGGTGATAACTATCGATCATTAAATCCGACCGAAGTCATTCTTACAATCACGCACGTATCCATTGACCTTGATTTTATATCTGCCAAGCAGAAAGAACAAATTGATTTGACTCCAAGAAACGGTCTCTTACCACATGTCTACAGAGACCCATTATGTCGCCACGCTACGGGTGTGTTTATACATGTTTTAAACAACCTTACGATGAGGATGGGGTTCTAGAGCTTGACTCGATCAGGAAAATGAAGAAAATTAAATTCCTTTTTCATTTGAAGGAAGAAACTGTACTTTCCCTAAGTGATTATTAGATCTGAGAAGAAAGGATCATGATTGCATGACCCTGGGAATTACCTTATGAAGAGTTGCGATTGATCAGGGTTGACCACAAGTCCTCCAATCAATTGCAAACTTATAAACTTCTCTATGTTTAGTGCATATAGTTGCGATTGGTATCAAGTTACGATAAATTTGAATCAACTGTAAACTATTTATAAGACGATGCCCCTTATCAAAACTACATGTAAGAACTAGAATCTACATGACTTGTACATGCAGCCCTAACAACTAATCTGATTTGAAGATGAAATTGTACCGAATGAAAAAAGTAAGATTGCGGCACTCGAAGAAATTCTCTTGCAAGAAATGGACGATACACATAACGGTTATTGTCTTTATATATGGATATCTGTTTTCTGGTTGATTCGCCAATTCACGATTGAGATAACATCTTCTTTATCATCTGCTTTAAAAAGAAAAGAAAAGTATGCCAAAATAATAAAAGGATAACTTCTTATCGGGTTAGGAGATTTTGGGTATATCTGTATACGGATCTTCATTCCCCGATTTGATCAGGTTATAATCTAATTTGATTAGGAAAACATGTGAAGCATGATTGAGTTAACTTGATTCAAATCATGTTTTAAAGATCATACAAATTCAGCCTAAGACCAGAATAGGACAATGTACAGAGGTATTGATAGAGCATGTGGAATAGGAGGGGGTCAGACAAAATCCAACAATGCAATTAAAAAAAATTGAAAAAAAATGAAAATGGAGTTCTGTTCTTAGATTTCTGAATCTGCTGACAAGTGATTTGTTTGATGCCTACAAAAGTTCCTAAGGTTTCTAACGAAGTAGATAAAGGTCATCAATGCTTCCAAATCGGCGACAGGATGTTTTTTGGAACATGCATCCCCGCGAGCAACGCCTTGGAGAAATTATACATTGCATGCTTTCTTAATTTTGTCACTTTATTTTTTCTTCAAAAGGTCTGCCAGGAAAGATAAAGCTCTTATATGATTTCAGATGCACAGCGATGGCGACGAGGACCAGGACCAGGACAACGATGATGATGATGATGATGAAACAACAATGCTTTCTTAATTTTGTCACTTTATTTTTTCTTTAAAAGGTCTGCCAGGAAAGATAAAGCTCTTAGATGATTTCAGATGCACAGCGATGGCGACGAGGACCAGGACCAGGACAACGATGATGATGATGATGATGATGAAACAACAACAACAACAACACAATATATCAATAAACGAACAAACAAAAAGCAAGTACAGGTAGTCTAAGTTGACGTCGGAATATGAAGATGGCAAAAGGAGATAAATGTACTATAACCGTGATGAGAAATTGCATTTTCGCATGAATAGATGCGACCTTCAACGAAATCGTGCATGAATCCATGATTGATCACTCTCCCGGTAGCAATTATAAGGTACCGTCGCAAAATGTTGCAACATTAATAGCGGACTATTCAGAGAAGTACTATGACTAAAACATAATGTACTGATAGAAAGAGAGGTAGAGAGAGAGAGAGAGAGAGAGAGGGGGGAGGGGGGGAGAACGAGGAAAAGAAGACAAATGTAAGGGAGATAGAAGAAAAGAGATATGTGAAGAGGAAGAGATAGGAGAGATAGAGAGATAGAGAAAGACAGAGAGACAGAGAAAGACAGAGAGAGACAGAGAAACGGAGAGACAGAGAGACGGAGAGACAGAAAGAGAAAGGGGAGGAGAGGGAGGAAGAGAAATTCGAAGGAATTCGAATGGCAACGATAGCAGCATAGCAGAAAATGCATGCTTTCCAAAATTTCTGATCTTGTGTTTGTACTGTTGAGTGGAATAGCATTCGATATTTGTTGTGTGGTATGTTTCCATGGAAACACTGAGCTCAGTCTTTCATCTTTCATCCTCCTTGGCAACCTTTTGTAAGTGATTTGCCTCCAACTTCTTCCTTCCTCTCTCCCTTTTCTTTTCTTCTTCTTCTTTCTTTATTTCGTTGTTTCCATTCTTATCGTTCTTCTTCTTACTTTTCTTCTACTTGTTGAAGACCTCGGAAGTTGGAATAAGAGATCCTTCCTTGATTACTCCAATGGACTAGCAGCAATAAATATTCTGAGTTTATATAGCGCTTAATACATCGACGATGTGTCTAAGCGCTTTTAAGGAATATATAACATGTATAAATGCATTACCCTGGTCATCAGATTCAGGCTTGCCCGCACAACATGCTTGCCCATTTCCCACTCCCTGGGGAGCATTCCAACTAGGCGCCATCTCCCATTCGCTCACAATGCTGAAATATGAAGTATAATGTGGATGCTGCTGAAATCAATTGGATTTCTCTATTGATATACAATGTACAAGTACAATTGGTATCGTGTGTGTTCATTCATTGGTAAGAACATTAGATAGAGGACGATTTCCCCAGCTGTTCTACACATTCTACGCCTACTATACAAGTGATAATTCTGTCTTACCCAAACCATTTAATCTTTTGATCCCCTAATGGACAATGCTATACCAGAAATTCTCGATAAATATTTGGTTAGATGCTCTGTTGAATTTCAGAGCTCTTGTGTTGGAAGTCCCTACTGCCACTCTCATCAACATCCTCTTCATCACCTTTGACCTCGTCGTTGTCGTCGTCGTCATCGTCATCTTCCTTTAGACATTTTAGAAATCATGTCTATCATGACAGCAATCAACGCGATCACAATCACGAGGTTCACCTCCACCACCACCATCACTTCATCACCATCCCTACCATCACTTCATCACCACTACCATCATCATCATATCTGTAAAGCGCTTTATAGAGACATCGTATATGTAATAATCGCTATATAAAAGCGGAATATTTTTATTATTATTATTATTATCATCATCATCATCATATTGACCACCACCACCACCATCTATCCATCACCATCATCATCATCATCATCGCCACCACCACAATTATCATCATCATCATCATCATGACAACAACCACCAACACCACCACAAACACACAACCTCCACCATCACCACTAACACCAACACCACAATCACCACAATCATAACCATCGCCATCATTATCACTACCACTACCACACCCAGATTTGGGGTAAATTATGTATAGTGTTGGGTCCAAGGTTGAAGTTCAGAATTCTTATTCTGAGGACAAAAAAAAATGAAAAAGCCACATTAATTGCCAGAGCAACCCCGTATAATATTTTGAAACATGAATACGTTTGCTTTTCGCTGATAAATTTGACACGCATAACTAAAACATGTACTAAAGTAGGTCACTGAAAGTAAACTGCGGACACTAACTACAGCTATTTTAGACATCGTCTTTCCATCTAGTCATCCATGATGAATGCAAAATGGCATTTCTATGGAAAATGATTCCACTCTAAAGCCGTCGTGGGAATCAAAACGAGACTTCAAAGACATCATTTCATCTCCTCTTCAGATTAAGAAAGCGGTTTGTGGACAGTTTTTTTTATTTGAATGTTTAGATCATGTTCTTTCTATAGAAAGAATGGAACTTATCATCATCCCTTTGATGACGGCATTACGGTTAAAAATGTGAATGAATATCATTAGCATCTCAAAAGGGTTCATTGGCTCACTCCCACATATCAAAACACTCCACAATTATTCCTCCTCCAAGACGTGTTATCCATGGACAATCAATACTGATAAACAATCTCTCTCTCTCTCTCTCTCTTTCTTTCTCTTTCTCTCCTTCCCACCTCATCTAGCTCTATGAATATAACCCCTCTCTCCCTCTCTCCTTATTTCGTTCCTTCTCTTTATCTACAATGTCTACATCTAAACGGATGTTTCATTCTCTCTATCTCCTCTTTATCGCACATTTTCTCTCACTGTGTCGCTCTCATAGTCACTTTCTTTCACTCTTAATTTTTATATCCCACTCTTAATTGTCCGCCTGCTTTCTGACTGTATGTATGTCTGTCCGTCTGTCTGTCTCTCTCTTTCCTTCTTCTTCTTTCTCTTTCTCTCTCCATCTCGCTCCCTCCTCCTCTCTCTCTCTCTCTCCCCCTTCCCTCTCTCGGCCTCTCGTCCCCTCGTCCCACGGAATGCCACAGTTCCATGCGATGACAAATAAAGTCAACTAATTTCCCGCCCGACTGCTTGAGAATATAAATTTCCCAGTGGCGTCAATTGAAAGGTTCACGTAGTACACGTATCACGCTCTTACAAATATCCCCAATCGATTTCATTTCCACTAGATATACAGATTGCATTTACATTACGAATGAATTTTAAAATATAGTGTATTTTAAATTTTAAATTGTAAGGTCTATTTTAAACATGCGAAAGTGTCGGATATATATTAGCGACCCCCTTAAAGATAAAGTTGAGTTCTGGTCATGCGATTGCATTGTGAAAGAAACGGTGTGGAATCGATCAGAAAAGGTTGATCATCTAGCATATAAGTATTGATGTGTACTGCAAGGTTCTGGAATCGTCAAAATGATACCAAATTTGGCCCAGTCTTGGTAAAGACAGTTACAAGCACTGTACACAGAAATATGTATATTGGACCACACGAACACATGGCATAAAAATCCGTCCCGATTTTGTTACATGGCATTTTAAGAGCCATGCTTTTCAGGGAACATCTTTTATCTGATGTTCTTCCACACTTGCATAATAACAATGATAACTCTCACAAATAATTTGTCACCTCTTCCCAGAAGTCAACCTTCTCTTTAAGGATACAAAACATTGAATACTATTATTACCCTTGCTTTTAACCTAGCTCCTGATAAGGTACTGAAGCATTCAAGTATTTCTTTTTTAAATCGGGGACCTAATTTATTCACTTCATCTGGGTTGAGAGCGGTAAATTTACACTAGTATATTGAAAAATGACATAACAGGGATTCGAACCCCATATTATGTGCTCTAGACCATTGTGCGGTGACATATCCGCCAGACAAAGACACCTCTACTTTATTTCTCCCAGAATATAATTCATTTCTGTTGCTCTGATAATATTAACTTCATCATTAGCAACATTTTCATTATGAAATTTGTATTTTCGCTGTCAGTGTCTTTTATACCATCGCTTTCATCATCATCGCCACCTACAGGAAAACAACTATTCTCATGCCAAAAATAAAGTAATGGCCTGCTTCTCTTAAAAGATCAAATGCATCATTCATATATTAATCCATCATTCTGTTTTATGTAGTAATGACTCTGGGGAGGGCGTCTGTCACGAACGACACGTCAAACATTTTTTTCTTGATCAGTGAAGTGATAAAAATAATGCTTTAGTCAAACGCAATTTTTAACAGAGTAACTTTACGTCGACCATGATATCTTCGGTTATAATACATTCAGGCGTGACTGGCAATCTGAATACATTGATTGAGTAAACCCATGTACCATTAAACGGAATCAATATTTGACTATATAAATCAATATATAATGACATGAAATGGGGTGTTACCTACCGATAAATCGTTGCTAGAAATGAATCTTGTATTAATGGAATTAATCTGGGTAAGAGTGGTAAGTGGAAATGTTCCTCGATTTTTCGTTTCAGTCGACTTCAAAGTTACTGTCATCGGAAAACAGTTTCATGGATTGTGATCAGAACAGGCAATTGAAATGTTAATACAGACCTAAGTAATTTAAATGGTTAGAAAAACATTCAGTTCATGATTTAATCGGCCAATCATCGTGATTTCAGGCAGTTTCTTGTTCATATTGTTTTGAAATAGTATTCGTCAAATTACTGCATGACTTCATTCCTTGAAATTGTCAGCAAATTTTTAGAACAATCTTGTCGCTTAATTGCAAAGAACACAGATTTCACACCCCTAATCTAACCCACCCACTGTATCGATGAATCTCCTCTTCCAAGAGAACACTATAATCAACACGGTTGGTCATTTTCTTGTTTTAAAAGACTAGACATCAACTTGTAATTGTCAGCAATTTTTTGGAAACACTTTGCCGCTGAATAAGAAAGAACTAAAATTTCACACCTTAATCCATTACACCATCTGCACCAACACAGTCATCTGCTCTCGTAGACAACACTTGTACTTGTCAACATTGTCGGTCATTAGTGTGACCTAGGAATGAAGAAATGTCGTCGGTGAAATACCGCGCAAATGAAAACCATCAGTGCAGACGACACAGTACTTTGAGTAATAAGGCTCTGTTCAAGTACGGATGGTTTTATGGCGCGAAAAGCGGAATGCGTCACTGCAAAATATACATGTATATCTCAATGCTTATTCTAATAGATGCGTATCAACAAGGCATCATGCACCTTTGGTCAGTGTCGCAGACTGCTTTTGACTCGAAGTAAAAACTTGAAAAAAGGAACGTTGTATGCGCTCGCTCTTGAAGAAGGAGAAGGGGAAAAATCCATGTCACATTGAATTAGTTAGCCGGCCGGTACAGGCTTGATAGAAAATGTTTTAAGACGAGGGACGGAAACATGAAATAATGACAATTTGCCAAATGTCATCCGACATGGATATAAACACGCATCGGTGATTATAGCTAACGACATGAAAATGTCATTGATAAAGCGTAATATGGACGGAGATGAAGAAAGCAAATGAGGAAAAGAGAGATGGGGAGCGAGGAAACAGGAAGCGAAGAATGTGAAGAAGAAAAAATAACATCGAACTGTCCTTGATGCCTTGGAGGAATCAATTTTGATTTACAAAGATAGTTTGAGAAGAACAGAAATGAGTCAGAGTCAGGGGCGGATCCAGGATTGTTCGCAAGGGGAGGGGGTGCAAAATTTTCCGAGGAACGTGATTTCGGGAATGCCGCCAGCTCTATCCCGACCCTTTTAGTTGAGGGTTGGGGAGAAAAATTAATATCAACATTTCTTTTTTTCCGGGGAATCAATGGCTGGTCAAGGATTCTCTGATGGAGAGGGGTGGTTAGTAGGGGGGGGGGGGTAAATTTCCTGCATCGGCCTACGCTCTCTTTTTTGTGAAAATACATATTTTAGATTTTCTCTTCCTTCCAAATTGAATGTATTGTCACAGGTTGTTCTGGAATTTCTGGTTGTTCTAGCTGTTCAGTGCTCATTCATAACCAGATGCCTGTTTTACAAATCAGTGGTACACACTTCCTTTGGACCTTAACCCTCCTGGGTTGTCCTGAAAATAGGCTTACACTCACCCTTGTGTGAAAACTCATTAAGAGTCGGGAAAAAATGAGGAAAGATGTACTAGACTTTAGTGTATATTGAACAACAATTTGTTGCGCGATGTCATTCGGGTACAATAAGCAATTAGTACTAGATCCTCTTCCGTATTTGTCGTCGATTGAAATCTCCCAAAATACAGGCCTTCATTTGAATCCATAATTATCAAGTGAGAATAATGTACCTGCAGCCTGCATTTGTGTTTTTGTCTATCATTTATATGCATCGTTGGTTTGTAAGACTTTTAGGTGAGCTTCCTCTTTCTTTTTTTTTTAAGTTACAGTAGGAATGCCTTTGGGCTATATTGAATAATGCAAAGCATGTACACTGTATTCTCAAAAGTGCATCCCCAGGGGTCAACTCGAAATGTGAGATCGATGAGCTTTCTGATGTGGATCAACAAATCGAGGTTCTTGCTAGAAAATAGATGAGCTATTTAAAACCGGGAAAAGATTAAATGGGGGATTATTGTGAGAATATAATCCCGTGTTTTTGTTGAGTAGTATGGACATTAACAAAACATAATGATCTTCGATTACTACATACTAAACATGCGTATACAGGTCTTTTCTGATCGCCGCTATACAGCTGGAAACACATACAATATTTAGGAAGTAGGCCTAACACTTTCCCGTGTTTACCTATTATTTCATTAATATAATAGAAGCAAGGATTATCTTAAGCTTATACTACTTAGAGGGATTAAGAGGATGGCTTTAAATTATTTAAGATGAACAATAGGTCGTAATCATTTACCATGGTTTTTGATATGTGAAATAAATAGATAACTAAATAAATAAATACATAGATACATAGATAGATATAAACAAACAAAATAAATAGATGAATAAATAAATTAATAAATAATAAATAAAATCATTTTCGCCAGGCATCTGAGCACTAGTACATTTGTAGGGAGGCCGGGGCCGGTGCCATTCTATATATTACAGTAGTACAAGAGAGAAGGAGGGCACAAATGTGAGGGTTTGTGAGTGCTTTATTGAAATAGTCACGTGCCACTCCCTGGACGTTTAATCACTGACGCTAGATAACTGGCGTCGACTTTTGCACCCTTATTCATTCCGAGAACAATCTGCCTAACCTACAGGGGAGTATCCAGCAGAAAAATAGCCGGCGTACCCCTCCCCCTTTTCCCTAGCGCGTTTAAAGTCAAGGGGAAATTACTTGTAGTGGTCGTAAGGCATATCAAAATGCCAGGTATATTCCCCCCTCGAAAGGGAATCCGCCCCTTCTCTTTTTATCGAAATCCATTGAAACGCCACTGCAACTACGTCTCTCATAATTATGGAGTATAGGCCTATACACATACATGCAGGTCTAATGAAAATAGTACAGTCACCCCATGATGATCCTAAGGATATTTGCTTCTTGTGTCGTGACATATCACTGCGTCTTCGAAATTGATATTGATTTTACCATCGCACCATTCTCGTGCTCATAAGTCTTCATTATGAATAAGATATAAAGTCGTGCCCCAGTCAAATCTAAAGTATGAATTATGTCTCTAGCTTCACGCATTAAGATTCCTACTTGCAGAGCTTCGTATCTGAAGGAGTGCATACATCATACTGATTTTGTTTTCATTTTGAACGTGCTGACGCACATTAATAGCATTTGTCCATGTTATATTTTTTCTGCTTCCACTATGCGGTACTTTTTTCTTCCTATCCCCATCTTTCCTCTTTCTGTCTTGGTTTATTTATTTATTTCTTCATTTTTTCATTCATTCATTCTTTATTCATTTACTTCTCTCATTCTCTATGTCTCTTTCTGACTCTCTCTTCTCCTCAGTCATACCCCTCTCTCTCTCTCTCTCTCTCTCTCTCCCCCTCTCTCTCTTTCCCTCTCTTTCTCTCACTCTCCTTTTGCCTCTCATTCTCTTCCCCCTCTCTACCATTCTACTTCCGTTTATATCTTTTATCCAGCTTTCTCTTCCCTTTCATTCTCACTCACTCTGTCCTTCGCCCCCCCCCTCTGTATTCACTCTTGATACCAGGGATTTTCGTACGAATGTAACTATTTTCGCGGCATCAAGAAAGTCATGTTCTTCATCTTTTTAAGTTGCCGCGGGGCATTATGTCTTCAAGTAACCTGAACATTTTATTGACCCTCCTCAATTTTACATTTGCACAATGTCATGTTCAAAATGCACTCACAATAACACGTTTGCAATACCACACGACCCTTGTCAGGCAATATTTTATTCATTTCCAAATATTGGTTGCACTTTCCATACCCCAATCGCCCATCTGTTTTGATTCCTCCCTTGTTTCCCTCCTGCGGCCAACCATTTCAAAGGGGCGAATATTAAAGAACGCTCTCTTAAGAATTCTGGAGAGTCGAAAATAGATTCCGTCTGTTTGCATTGCACTCATAGCGCAGCAACGCTCATGATTTTCAATAAGATTTATTCTTATTGTTTCCCTCTTACTCCTCCATCCCTCCATCCTCCTTCTCCAATCGTTCTCTAAACCAAGCAGTTCATCTTGAGCAGACATCCCGAAGATTAGTCAACATCATTTTGCCTTTAAGAGAATTCATGGAAGTCGATCGTCTTATGGGTACTGATCGAAGCTTGGATATAAATTATTGCTCTTATCATTAGGCAATTGAAACTGGATATGACGAAGTCCAACTACTATCATGACTAGTTAGGTTATCAGCCATTTGGCGTTTCATGTACTTCAGAAAAGGTCGGATGATTTTAAAATCCAATTATGATTTTGATATAACATCTATAAGAGTATGAGTACAGGCCTTTAATGTAGATTTGGACGATAACAAAAAATCCTAAAAGAACCAAGTAAATGAATAATCATACAGGAAAAGTTCGTCGACAGCGGCGGTACTAATAATTATGTCTCCAAGATTCGCCAAATAACATTTTGTTATTCATCGATTAGTGCCGATTGAACATTTATTTCACCCTACACTCCACTATTTTTGTAGCTCTATTTCACACTGCCTCAAAACTTTGCATAATTAAGTTTAATGTAAACAGTATGTTATTCGAGATATTTTTAAAAGAATATTGGTATTATCATATTGACTTCTGTTTTTTTAATTGCTTTTAAATCAAATGGTCAAGAAGAAGAAGAAGAAGAAGAAGAAGAAGAAGAAGAAGAAGAAGAAGAAGAAGAAGAGGAAGAAGAAAGAAAGAAAAAAAAAGAAGAATAGGAAGAAGAGAATCAACTTACTATAATACCAGCTGGAGCTAAACAAATTACATATTATTTCCACCCATTATGACAGTAACATAAAGATATCCCAATCCTAATCCGGGTCATATATACAAGGCAAGCGAGACCATCGCCCAAGGAGAATACTAGCAAGTTATATCTTTATCAATCATTATCTGCCACCGGAATTAGATTACATAACATACATAAAGCAAAGTTAAAGATTTGTTTCGCTTTCGCTCTCACCAAACAAGCATGACCATTAACATGATTAGGTGTCATATCGAGGTTTCTCGTGCTTAGCACTCAAGACTTGCTTGAGTGCAAATGCCAATATTTTGATATCGAATTGAGCAATGTTAATTCCAGATTAAATAAAAAGAAGATTAAAAATAATAAAGTACCTTGTCTTGTCACTTCCAAAAGATGATATCAATGAATAGTTACTAGAAATCAATCTCTAATAAGTGACACAAGATGAGTTTGATTATTATAGAGTGCCATGATCTCAAAATTAATGCTTTCCAAGTATATTTGAAGCATCTCGGGAGAAAGATCTTCATAGTATCATCAGGGCCATCCATCTTCACAGAGTAAAATATCTGACCGTGTATGTGTATGTAATTAGGTTTTTACAGACGTATATCAATCAGATATGATTATTTACGTCTGGTGACCGACCTTTAACGTCACCATCCGAAAGACGTGGCTCAGTTTTGAACCAGGGTCCGCCGGAGTCAGTTTGTAGGTGGAGACAGAGAGATGACAAAGTGAACGTAATCGCTATAGACCAACTCAAATTTCCCATCTGACCACAATCCGGCTTTGATTTTAACGAGAGAAGTGGATCCAGCATCAAGAATTTGTTGTGTATGTTTGGAGCTATAAGGGCGTTAGGTCTGTGTAAAATGATATGAGTTAATGGATGCCCTTTCTGTTCCTAACAAACGATAATAATAATTTGTAAAAGGCTAACTATGACAATCAGACACGATTCGAAAGAGGGCGTACGACTAGATTAAATATAGGGAGCAAATTCTATAGCTTTCACTTGGTTCTATTTTATTGCTGTAATTCGTTTTTAAATGCAGCTAATGTTGATATCTGTACATGTACTATGTTCCGTAAAATAAATATACTTATTAAATAGACCCAGTAATTCAGCTTTTGTTTCGCTGAAAACTATTCTAATGTTTGTTCCTACTATTTTCCAAATAAAGAATAGCCGACATCATCCATCTATCTATCTATCTATCTATCTATCTATTTATCTATCTATCTATCTATCTATTTATCTATCTATCTATCTATCTATCTAAGTATCTATATCTATCTATCTATCATTCACCAATCTGTCTATATATCTATCTTGTAACTGTCTATCCGTCTATTTATGTTTCCGTATATATATATTACATAAAATTGCATCGATCCAACGGAAACAGTTGGATGTTTTACAAGACATAGTATTCGATGTTAATACAATAATATCAATTGTTTCATTTGCAACGTAAGGGGGAGAATGAACTCATGTTGAATTTAGGGCGATGCGCAATACGATCTGCAACAGTGAGTGGACTCTATGGAGATCAACCCTTGTTATATGAGGGCGTCCCTTGGCGTGAGTGAGTAGAGACATGAATAGTATAATGAAGGACAAGCAGTTATTTCTGCGAAGTAGAACATATACAAATTATATCATACTCTGACGTCACAGCTATGAAAAATAGTAAAGCGGTTGCTCCAGTCTCGTAGTAATAATGTGTATTCATTTGAAGTGCTTTCCACCAATCCATGTACAAGGTATTTCAATAAGGGAGATAAAGTGGATGTTTTAGCAAGTGATAATGCATCCAATATAATTATACATGTATATAATTCACCTGCTAGAGAATTTAAGTCACCCCCGACCGTCGAGAGATTTCGTTATTAAGTAGAATGCAAGAGGAAGAAGATTATGACAAGCTCCAATAATACATTTTGAGTATTATTATTATTATTATTATTATTATTATTATTATTATTATTATTATTATTATTATTATTATTATTATTATTTTTATTATTATTATTATTATTAGTAGTAGTAGTAGTAGTAGTAGTATAGTAGTAGTAGTAGTAGTAGTAGTAGTAGTAGTAGTAGTACATACATGTAGTAGTAGTAGTAGTAGTAGTAGTAGTAGTAGTAGTAGTAGTAGTAATAGTAGTAATAGTAGAAGTAATAGTAGTACATGTAGTAGTAATAGTAGAAGTAGATGTAGTAATAGTAGAAGTAGTAGTAGTAATAGTAGAAGTAGTAGTAGTAGTAGTAGTAGTAATAGTAGTAGTAGTAGTAGTAGTAGTAGTAGTAGTAGTAGTAGTAGTAGTAGTAGTAGTAGTACTAGTAGTAGTAGTAGTAGTAGTAGTAGTAGTAGTAGTAGTAGTAGTAGTAGTAATAGAAGAAGTAATAGTAGTACATGTAATAGTAATAGTAGAAGTAGTAGTGGTAGTAATAATAGTAGTAACAATATGCCGAATGAAATCCGTCTGTGCATAATAAAAGTAACGTGTATCAGCCACATTATCTGTTTTCGATTCATCTTTAAAATCATCTTTGGAAGAGATCAGAGATGTATGTACTTCAAAGTAGTAATTGAACTGAATCCATGTTGTCAGTATGTACCGCAAGAAAAACAAATAAATGTAAGGCACAAAGCTGAAGTTTTTTATTGACTTATTAAAGTATTAATCTCTCGTAATAAGGTTTTATTTCCTGTAATTACAGTAAGGCGCTTTGTGCAATAGAAATGCCTTTTATTATCAAACGTGTGTTGGCAAAGTTTGTTAAGAGCATACCAGTCAAGAAGCAATCCTTCCTCGCCTCCCATCGCGGTTGACATGATACATATGACAAAAACACAAGTCATGTGCAGTTTTGTAAATAATCTCATTAAATGTTTACTCACCGTCTACATTTTCATAGGCTGGCCTATTTTCATCTCGGGTTCCATTGTGACGAAGGATGGAGAAGAGCGATTCGTGCTGGAGAAGACCACAATCGGCATTCATTGAGAACAACTAGCATGGGTTGTAAGCTGAGAATCGGCTTGAGTCAGGATTACATCTACTTTCATATATTGGTTAAAATGAATCAAATCCGCTTTCATACATTCCCTAGATGATATTCATACAGGGGCGACTTTACGGAGGCGGTTCGGGAGGGACTGGGGCGAGTGACTTTTCCCTATGATTGCCCGCAACAACTTTTCTCTCTTCCTCGCCCCCCCCCTCTCTCTCTAGTTGTTGCTTGTCAGATTTTTTGAAGACAATTAACGCATCGGAAAATATATTTAAAAAACTCTTTTGGTGGGGGGCATTTTCAGATATTTCTAAGTCCAATGCCCTTTTAATCCCAACTCTGAAGCCGACCTAATTCAGACATACTGAAATCGGGCCTGGTAGTGTGGTAAACTATATTTTGTTTTGTTCTGAATTCAACCGATTTGCCTTTAGTACTGGGCCTCACGGGGAAAAAAGGAGTGGGGCTTTATTGTGTAGAAAATAACAAAATGAAAAAGAAAATTCACGAATGAAGAAAGAAGAAAAGGACATTTTAAAAAATGAAGTACAGTAAATATATGAAAGAGAATCAAGGTGTATTGGGAGTTTTTATATATATGCAGATGTTGCATAACGTAGACGATGCCAAAGGGGGGGGGAATGGTATTCCTCGCTCATCAAGCTCATGAAGTCGGATTTCTCTTATCCCTTGCATCATGATAGTATCGTCTGTATAATCATTACAACAAAAGTTAAAACGTCTTTTTTCTATCTGTTCAAAATGTAGGTGGGTCATGCCCCTAGAGAAATCTCAAAATCAATGTCCAAACCTTTCGCTGAACTTTCATCCACCAAGACCCTTTTGCCAGCATAACAAAATCTATTTCAAACGTTGAAATGCTGACTTGAAAATGATGTCTTATTGATTTGCTGCTTCCTTTCGCTCCTTTCAAACTCGCCTCGTGGCATTCCCAAATGGACCATGCGATGAATGTCAATTTTATATCGTGTTTCTGTTCATTGTGATATTCTATCTTACAGGCCTTTGCCACTTGGACACCTAATGGGGTTTCTTTGTTGTGTGTGCTGAATTTTGAGAGAGACAATAGAAGGTCAATATCATGTGGTTTGATCTTGGGATACAATTCTAGACCTTGGATCAATCAACAGGCATTTAAAATGGAAATGAGCCTATATAATATGACGGTAAGACTTGAACTTCACACTGCGAGCCAGGGAATGTTGATTTTACAGGTTAGGGAAGGTTAACGACGCTCTCGAAAGATCATTTTCATATGCAGTTTCCATTTTATTACCCTTAAATCACTATGCCTTCTAAATGACATTAAGCAACCAACTGTAGGTAACAGAATAGTAGCGTAAACCATATGAGGTTTTGCTTCTTGATATTCGTTCAAAGCTTGATACAATATAACATGATAATGCAATTTTGTCAGATTTTTCTCCCTACATCACGTCATCAAAAAAACATTAATGTTGCAACAGAAAAAGCTAAATCATTCGCATGTTAGCCAACCACTTGATTCAACCAATTAGGCCTACCTATCTTTGCGTCAATATACGGAAACCAATCTCGCTCCAGTCTTGACTAATTCGTGTGTAAATCGGGAGATTTTTATCCATAATTGCTGACGAGAGATCATTAAGTCTCTTCTTTTCATATCAAAATCCGTCGATACATAATATACCGCCCAAGGCCAAAGCAATTTTACGCAATTACGATTTTGTAGCATTGCGAAAATACGTATACATCGTTTCCTTTATAGAAAATAATCGAAGCAAGAGCGTTTTCTCGATCCACTGTATTTTCTTAAGGAGCTCACACCGTCACAGCCACTTTCTCTGTCTTTCTGTATGTCTGTCTCTCACTCTCACTGTATGTGAAAAATCTAAAGTGTCTTCAACAATACACACATACACACACACACACAATATGAATAAATGGATAGAGAAAGAGAGAGAGAGAGGAAAAGGGGGGGGGGTAGCGCAGTGGCGGATCCAGGGGGGCCCCCCTGAAAGAAAAACAGGTAAAAACACCCTTTTTGGAAAAAGAAGTTGGGCCAATTTTTTCGGGTGCCAAAAAAAATTGTGCTCACTACCCTGGCGCCCAAGGGGTGGTGGTGGAAAAAAATTACCCTTCCCGGAGGGTAAAATTTTTTTCGGGTGCCCAAATTTTTTGTGCTCACTACACCCCACTGAGCGAAAAATCGACCGGCACGATTTTCAAATTTTCGCCCGAAGTGGGCCCCTTTTTAGGCCCCCTCCCTTGCCGCCGGCTGGATCCGCCCCTGGGGTAGCGTGACTGCTATCTTAAGTTTCAACTTTATAAGATAATAAAATTTGTCACCTTGTGTACTGCAACAGCTAGCAATGCTTCCTCTCTTTATCTGTGACCATCTCAATAACTGATAAAATTGTGTTTTCAGAGAACAATCCAGTGTAAATATATAAATAGGAAGGTTAGTTTCCTGTCCATGCCCATGGACTTTAAACCCAAGTCGGGAACCAAACTGTACAAACACTTCAATTGCACACAAAATATGAAACATTGACAAGGGACAGTTAAGCATTCAGGACAAGCTCAAGACAAGGAACAAGTACAGACTACAGGACGACGTCTGTAAGACCTACATTGTTGTCATGGCAGATGCCCCAAAGTATAGTTTGACATATTTTACTACGAGAGGACGAGCTGAACCTATCAGACTCCTGCTCACTGACGCTGGAATCGAGTTTGAAGATCGAAGGTTTCCAATTGAACAATGGTTTGAAAGGAAGAATTCAGGAGGTAAAGAAAGCTTAGAATTGATTATTTATGTTATATCCATAGATCATTTACTCCAATCTCATCCCTACTCAGGCTCAGCTATGATGCAGGATGATAGTAGGGAATACAGTTGGAGTACGGCAGTGGCGGATCCAGGGGGGGGGGCCCGGCCTCCCTAGAAAAAACAGGTAAAAACACCCTTTTTTGAAAAAGAAGTTGGACCCCTCCCTGGCGCCCAAGGGGGGGGGGGTGGCGGTGAAAAAAAAATAACCCTTCCCGGAGGGAATTTTTTTGCTCACTACCCCCCACTGAGCGAAAAACCGACCGGCACGATTTTCAAATTTTCGCACGAAGTGGGCCCCTTTTTAGGCCCCCTCCCTTGCCGCCGGCTGGATCCGCCCCTGGAGTACGGATATGCGATAAAAGTGAACATTACTAAGATGGTCCCATTATTTGTCAATTATAGCCTCGGTCAAGATTAATAATTATGGACTTTCCACTATCAGAAGTAGCGTTTTATCGCTATTGTATGAACGTTGCCGAGAGGGGGTATACTACTCAACACACGCCAGCACTGGGGAAAGATCTCTATTAAATAAACATGTATTCCTTTTTTGGTTGTTGCAAAGTTTGTTATCGCTCTTTTATTACAACAACTCCTGCATAATGTTAGATAACAGGATAACATTCCTTCAGAGGCACCTTTTTAAGATAAAAAATAATATATCATTTTTCTGTTGACACAAGAAGTGGTGATATATGGTGTAGCTCCCTAAGGCAGTGCTTGGAAAATAATGATAAATCGCTAATTCAGTTACAGTGAAAAGTCGATATAATTTCTGACTGATTTTGTTGTGTGTGTTGTTTTTTTTTACTTCCGTAGAATTTCCGCTGAACCAAATCCCGATCCTCGAGGCTGACGGGAAAACGATGGTGCAAAGTCGGGCAATCATGCGTCACCTGTCAAGAAAGTATGGTTAGTACCATGAACGGTCAAGATAATACACTACGCTTGTAGATCCTCTTGATTGGTGTCGTTGGGATTGTCAAAGCTACTATACACTTCACTTCTGTCGGCAAATCTGTAATTGTTATTAGCACACTTAAGTAATTTCATGACTTAAATTAAGAGATCAATATCTGTGCAGTAAACTAAAGTTTAGCTTTTTAGAGAATTTTCGGCAGACCTATCATTGAATTTGAAACAACAACCTCTACTCCGAATTAAACACGTGAAGAATGTTTACTACATGTATAGGTTGCCTACAATTTCTTACCAGTATTCTATACATTCCGTCTTCAAGACATGCAAGAGGTCAGTACAAGCCTACATCTTGCGCCATTTCTTTAGCTCACTGTCAAAATGTTTCCTTGCTTTACAGGTTACAATGGCAAGACAGAAGAAGCAGCATTTCAGATCGATGTCCTTTGTGAGGTCCTAGAAGACCTGGTAGCTAACGTGTTTAACATCGTCTTTGCAGACTTTGACCAAGCTTATAAGGTAATGTAATCGACGTGTAAATAGTCTTGGGTCGTAGCTTACCGTAGATGCGGCCGTAGGTGGTCGTAGGTAGACATACTAATTCGAGACGATTTGGTTGTTGGTCGACGTTAGCTCGCTGCCTCGCTGCAATATAGTTGTTGCGGAGTGTCGTAACGTGGAGAGTTTAGTCCCTGTTTTGACCAATATGACGGTCGCAAGGAATTGCATAATGGGTCACCTTAATGATACATAGTCATACGATTAATCAGATGAATCTAGGACCAGTGGAACGACAAACTAATGTTAAAAAGATCATAATCTCTTCCGTAATATCTTGATCATCCATTATCGGAATTTAGTCCAATCATTTTTTATTTTTTTATCTTTCTTTTCATATCTTAAGATATGGTCGTTATTTCTGTCTGTTTGATATTAGTCTCTTTGATCATTCCGTGATCAATGTAAAGACGTATAACACTGAAAACATCACATCACATCTTATCCATGTTCTTCCGTCTTACACCTTAAAAGGATAAACTGAAAGAGAACCTTCCCAAGACTGTCAACCCGATCAATCTCAAGTTCTTAGAGAAGGCGCTTGAAGACAACCCAAATGGAAATGGCTACTTCGTTGGTCAAGATGTGAGAACGAGTACCCAATTGCAGTGGCGTATTCAGACATTTTGTAAACGTGGGGGATCCTCAGAAAGATGAAGGGCTTAATCAATGTGGGCAGTCATATGTTATAAGACACGTTACAGTTGTATTGACTTTTTCTTGCGCTTCCAACCAGGGTGGGGGCCCACACCAATGCTGTTGATTGCATTGTGTTGGCTAGTTTTATTTTTTAAATATTTAGTATAGTTTGTTATCTAAAATGACATTAAAACTCAACCTATAGTAATTGGAAATGTGTATAAAAGGTCTTTACTATATTTCGTTAGGATCCAACACTGCTTTGCAATGAAAAGCAACTTTAAGAATACAAAACAAATTGCAGTTGTCTTAATAAAATGAGCAAAGCTTTTTACAAGAAAATTAGCATTTAATACATACCACTACCTATCCATGTAGCATGTTAATAATTATTGAGTATGTGTTGTTTTATATAGCACGTACAAATACAGTATACATGCGTTTACAGCTGTTTTAGTTGCGTGTACATTAATAATCAATAATCTTTTCTGTAATTCTCCATTTTTTCAGGCCACCATGGTGGAATTCGTGTATTTCACCTTTATCGAGTGTGTGGTCAACATGTACCCCGATGCTCTGGCTGACTACCCCAAGCTTCGTGCCAATCGTGATCTCGTGAAATCTAGGGAGAGGATCTCCGCCTACCTCGCCAAACAGACCCCGACTTACATGTAACCTCTCATTACAAGCAGGGGCGTCGCAATATTTGTTGTTGTTGTAATTTTGTATATGCTGCAATGTTATAGCCTTTGTATTCCTAATGGGGGGTCCCATCAAGATAACAATAACTGTAGAATCAGTGTATGTAGAAAAGGTATTGGATTCTAGAAAATGAGTGCTCGGAGGGCTCATTATCATAAATGGTGAGAAACACGTACTCCTTGTGCGTTTTCCACATTTTCCACAGAAGATCGATTTGAGACCGGCCCTAAACTTTCTCTCTCTTGCTCTAAAAAAAAGCTGGAGTTTCATCTCCTTCCTGACTCCCTGTCTCATTTTCTTCTCTCTTTCTTCTCCTGTTCAATCGCCATATATCCTTCCGTCCTATGCGTACTTAGGTTTCTAGATATAATTCAAATGTATAGCTTCTATCTAATACGCCACAAAACGTGTGAAAGGTTAAGAGATACTTTTATTCGCCAAGCACTTTTTCGCTAAATGACTTCCTCTCTTAATATAAGTTACACGACTGACGTAAAAATATAGAAAGAAACCTACTAGAAGTGCATCCACCTGTATCATACGTTGTATGCACACAGAAATTATGAAGTGAAAGAATAGTCGGGGGGACATATGGAAAAGGATAGGGTTTGACCCAGTTGACTACTAAAAGCGTGACAATTCAGAAATTTAGGATTTAGCCTGAGGAAGATGGAAAAACAAAGGTAAGGGGGGAGTTTAGAGTGACGTCTGGCCCGGCAGAGTTTCCCTTAGGATACCCAACTTACACACGTGTAGGCGCAAAGCAGGCTGGTGGCTCGGTATATTTACCGGTATAATTAATTTGGCATGCTTTGATTCGAGCTATGATTGAGCATACTCTTTGAGCATGACGACGTTGTGTTGGAGAATATCATGAGATAAAGATATAAGAGAGTTAGAAAGAAGGAGAGAGAGATAGAGAGAGAGAGAGACAGTGAGAGAGAGAGAGAGAGAGAGAGAGAGAAAGAGGACAGAAAAAAGGGGGCGGGAGGGGGTTGAGTGTGATTGAGAGGGAGGCAACATTTTTTTTTCTTTTTGCGATTTTTAATTTCACATTTCTTTTTTGTGTTCTTCTAAAATTCTATGAACAACAACGATAAAAAGCAAAGGTGAAATGAATTTTTTTTTTCTTTTTTTTTTTCGTTTTACATGCGGTCTATTTATTTATTATTTATTTTTTTCATTTTCCACTTTGTTGTTGCCATCCACCCTAGAAAATTATCATCATGCCTTAAAGCCAATGACATAATGAGATTAAAATAGGCGCTTTGTGTGAGCAAAATATATTTAAGTTCAGACATACACATCATTTATCAAAATCATGAAGAAAAGTTATAATTATGACTTTAGACCCGTGGGTTTAGATGGAAAATCTGAAGTCAACCACAGGCGATATATCATTTATCAATGTCAAAATGGCGCTCTACCAGGATTAGGATTTGAAAAGGAGCATTGACCATAATTGTTTAGCCGAAGGGGTGAGAGAGAAGTAAGATGTGAGGAACCGAAGATTAAATTGAAGACGACGAAATCCTTAAAATAAAATAAAAAATAATGTGAGGAGAAATGGATGGAAAGAAAGAGCGTCAAATCCTAACTATTCATATTATTGTCATGAAATAGACAGAAAGCATGTTAACTTTTCAAGAGGATATCCTGTTTTCTTCATAGTTTAACATGTAGGTAGACATATACCTTAAAATAATCAAATAATTATAGTTGACTTTGCGTACTTTACCGTATAAAATAGGAATACGATAGATGAATAAATATATGAATGAAGGGATAGAATGAATTGACCGAAGAAATTTAAAAAGGGGGGAAAAAAGAGAGAGAGAGAGAGAGAGGGAGAGAGAGAGAGAGAGAGAGAGAGAGAGAGAGAGAGAGAGAGAGAGAGAAAGGGAGGGAGGGAGAGAGGGAGAGAGGGGGAGTATCCGTGTATGGCGTATCCAATCTAGGGGGGAGCAGATATACGCTGCGCCCACAGTTTGAGGACTCAGGAACAAAAAATAACTTGCATTTTGATTGGGTTTACGACGTAGTATCCAAATACATTCCGCCCCTCCCCCACCGATATGCGGAAGATTGAACTCTGTAAATTGATTTCTGGATACGCCTCTACATGTTGTTCAGCTTCATGGATCCAGGGGGGGGGGGAATTATATATATATTTTTCATTTCCCGATCTTACTCTTCCTTTTCCTTTTCATCTGTTCCTCTTTTACCTTACCATCATGGCCATTCAATTTGAACAAAAATTATTACAAACAATTGGGGAAATTGTACATTCCTTCGTTTTCTGAAGAGTGCGGTCGTTCACCTATAGGCAGTCGACGGGATTTCCATTTAATTTCTATCAATTTGTGCCTCAGTACAGGAAATCGTTCGCACCAAAGTCAAATTTGTAGCTCCAATTAAGCACCTCACTTCAGCCATTTGATTGATGTGTTCAAGTCGTTCGCAAAATTACGAATCTTATCGGAGGAGCACCACGGCTGTGTCTGCCCTCAAGTCCGCGTTTTTTGAGGAGACGCCTGGTTTAGACAATTCTTCTGAGGAAACTCGCAATGTTTGGGGGCAAAAACAGCAGCAATTCAAACTTGTGTTTCAAAGCGTAACCCAAATCGCACGAACCCTTATATTACTCAGCTCAAAAGGGCGAGAAAATAAATTACAAAAAGTTGTCAAGTGACATCTACAGGGGTGTACTTCGGGGCATAATATGTGCCACAAGCTGGCATTAATTCCATATGGCGGTCTAGCTCAAGTACACAAACATCGTTAATGAATGTACTATCCGGACAAGGGCCGTTATCAAACTTCACATATGTATCAGAAGTAGGCCTACATTTTATTTCCTCCATTTGTTTTGATCATCACATAAACACATATTCACGTTTTTGTCTCCATTTATTTCCCATGTTTCCTCATTTTTTTCTCGTTTTTCTATTTCGTTGTACCGTTTATGATTCGACAATTTCACGATAACAAAGGTATGCAAGTGAAATGATTACCTTTAATGATTAAACTGAAATGTAAAAGGAAAAAAAGGGAATAAATGGCAGATAAAATAACGAGTTTGTAATCAAGTTATACATTTTCTATGAGAACAAATATAAGAAAAACGAAGGATATACGTATCCGTGTTTTTAGATCCTAAAAGCATACTATACCAAAAAGACCCACAAACATTTATTTTTATTGCGTTCAAAACAACTTGATCAACGAGCTTTGAGTGGGAATGAGTTCTATATCCGTGTTCATGATTTATGATGATTGGCGTAAAAATGTCAGGTGCATTCGTAATCCTCAGCCCATAACAAACAACAATGCTGTTAAGAGCGAAGGTACAATTTCTCATCTTCACATTCAATATTAAAATGGACAGATCAATCGCGAGATGAATGTCACGGTAAAGTAACAACATACGCCGGTACAACATTGGCGGAGAAACAATGGAGGGGCATGGGGGTCGTAAGTGCCCCCTAACTAAATGGTATTTCTAAAGTGGTGGAAAGTGCTCATTTCTAAAAATGAACACAAACGTACCACTTTACGCTCTAAAAATGTGTTCTTATTCATCAATTGTGCATGGTGTTTCATTTAAAGGTCCTTACTCAGAGTTAATTTGGTTCCCTTTTTATTCCAAAAAATACTTTGGCTTTTGTATGTTTACGATGTCAGATTTTTTTCATGTGGTATGTAACACAAGCCCTGTGCTTTTTAGGGATTTTCGACTCCTTCCTACCTAACGTTGTAAATATATATTTAATGATATGTTCATTTTGTGTGTGTGAAGGCAATAAAATTGCATTGAAATTGAATTGAAATAGAAGCCGTTGTTACGGCAAAGACCAGTGGTGTAGCTCTCTCTCTCTCCTTCCCTCTCTCTCTCTATCTCTATCTCTATCTCTCTCTCTCCCTCTCTCTATCTCTCTCTATCTCTCTCCCTCCCTCTCTCTATCTCTCTGTTGGCGCACGGGGTACCTGCCCCCCCCCCCATCTAATTAGCTAAAAAGAAACGGTGAGGGGAGGAATAGAGGAAGAGGAAGAAACAAAAGGAGGGGGATGAGTAAGAAAAGCAATTCTCTCACCGTATTCTCTGGCATTTTATTCTCTTAGTAAGCCCAGTGCCCCAAGCCCATGACGCACAACCCCCTAAAAATGCTTGACCCACGTTATGCCACTGCCAATGTTAGTTGACTTGTACTTTACAATACATTTTATCTAAGCGCGGGCCAAAATGTTGCTCTTGCCTACAAAAACACCGGACCGGAAATTTCCGTTTCAAAGCATTAAAAAGTCATATTTTACAATCTCAAAAGTAGTATAGAGTACGGTTTCAACTTTTAGAGTTCACTCCACCCTGCCCCCTCTTCCTTCAAAATAAAAACGTCGATGACAAATGTCCTTTTCCTCCACATGCTAGATTCATTTTTCTTTCTTTCTTTCTATGTTTTTCCTTTCCCAACTGCCCATCCACGCTGTCGTATAAATTATACCTTCCCAATCAGAACATGTAGAAAGTGTACTTGGTTGAAACCCCAGAGGTGGCGCTCCGGGGGAGTCCTTTTGAACATCAAAGAATGCCAAGGTAATAAATTGTCCTTTTTACAAGAATATGAAGGTTTAGACAATATGGGAGTTTCCAAACTCAAGGCAACTGAATTTACATTACTAATGTCATTCATGTTAATAAGGCCGATCGATGCATATAATTATCACACGTGTTATGACAAGATGTTGTTATCAACCGTCATCTAGCCAGAAACAGTAGATTTCTCTTAACCTCCTATGTGCCCCTAAAATCCCAAAATCCCCCAAAAACTCGCTCGGTACACTCGCTCGCATTTATAGATAATATAATTAAGTAATATATTGAAGGTCTCATTCATTATTTTACTATGAGATTTTGCCTAAAACCCCATCAGGATCGGTTATTGCATGTAATAATGAGAACTAATCAGTCGCAATGTGACCTCAAACTGCTTAACAATTTTGCTCGCACGCTTCGCTCCCTCGCAAATCAATATTCAGACACGGGCAGAGTATAGTGCTGAAGTAGTATCTTGGACCACGTAAAGAGAAAAACTTGCAAGATCATCCCTGATAATTTATTAATGACAATGGAGGGTATAATTTATACAATGTCTACAAATTGTCAAATTTTCGCCTTGAGATTACTCTTTGTAGGTGCCCCTTTTTTCCAGAAAGTACCCTTTTTGGCTGGTGCACCCCCACTTTGAATGAAGCTCCGCCGCCCCTGGACCCCCACTTTAAAAAAACAGGTTGGGCTCTAAAGTTTCTCTTCCTGAAAATGTTACGTACATCTATGTCATATAATGAAGGAGAAGTATTATTGAAAAGATCCATTACGCATTCGTGAATGCATTACGCTATGATCTATTGATATGCCTCCTAAAGTGGGGGCAATCACCAGGCATTAAAAAAAATTAAAACAATTATTATCATTATCATCATTATCATCATTTTTTTATGCTTTCATTTGCCTTATTATGTTATCGTTTAATTTTGTGTCCCTGGATATCAGATGCTTAATTTTAAAGAGAAAATACCAAGGAATAATTATATGGCTTCCCCAGAGCCCCTCCCTCAAAATGATTGATTTACCTTTAGTTTTTAAAAAAGGTCGATCGCAAGGGCCGCAACTCAAATCTAACAAAATTGCCAACCAGTCACACGATTTACAATATGACTACACTTAATCAATCGTAAGAAAATTTGAGCGGGAACACGCCCTAATAATAACGACAAAGGTGTAGGATAACACTATCGATGTAGATGTGTACGATGTTAATATCTTTATACTCTTTATACGTCTTTAACATGTGAGAAAATAAAGACGCGATTTAGCACAATGATTACACAACAAAAACTTTGAAAACTAAAACATACCAAAAAAAAAGAACCTTTTCATACACCCTCTTCATGCATGTGAACCTTCCCCAATTCTTATCATCCTATCGATGGGCATCATTTGAAATGTCTCTCATCTTCCCTCTCTCTTCCTCCCTCATTCTTCACTCACCCCCCTCTTCAACTCTAACACTCTCTTTCTCTCTCCACCTCCCTTCTTTCTATCTTCCCTACTCTCTTTCTTCTCATCTTTCTCTCCCTATCTGTCTCTCATCATCTTTCTTCCCTCCCTTGCTCTCTTCACCTTGTATGGGCAACTTAGAGAAAGAGCAACAAAGGAAGAAAAAAACTTGGTTCGGGAAGTACGACGCGAGAAATCAGCAAAGCACTTAGCAGCGAAATTATTTTGTTTTTAACATGATTTAATAATGTTATTGCTTCTATAATCAAATTCTCATATAACAATGAAATATTCATACCCCACACAAAACAATACGGAACAGAATAATGACGCCACGTGCTCAAAATGTGTTTATCTGTCATCATTGTGAAGCGAAAGAATTTGTCTAATACATGTACAATCATACATACACAATATTGTTCAAATGTTGAAAAGGGAAAATAGTTTTTTTTTTAATGTTTCATACAATTTCACTGTCTTCTATTTCATACTTCTCCCACGTCATCTGTCCCAAATTCCACCCTCTTTTTATGCAACCTTATTCACCCTTTATTTAACATGAAATACGTTTTACAAACAAGTCTTCTAAATAACACAAAAAAGAAACCACCCACATTACACAGTAAGTAAACTTAAGACTCCGATTTTTTTCCATTCATATCTATTAAAAATAAGGCACTTTTCTTTTGAATAAATTAGCTTTCATAAGGTTTGAGGACAAAGCCTGAAAATATTGCAATGCAATAAACAAAAATTAAGAAACATACGGTTTCAATTAGTACACACTGGAATGTGTTTATGCACAATTTTACAAACAATTATTACAGATCTTGCAGATATATCTATTATTATATGTGACCTTCTGTTTAAAACTACAGTTCAACTATAATAAAGATGTAAATGAAATTAGATATATCAAGATTTGGTTACACATGTATGTGTAATGTAACCAATAAAGAGTAATAAATTAGCTTTGAAGAACTCCACAACCCAAACCCTATAAATGAATGTATAGCTCTATCTGGCCACCAGGGCTGCCTCATAGCATATTGAGAGAAATAGTTGTGACATGCTCATTATACGCACGTGTACACGAGTACGGTCATAGGTTAAATCATGGAGCTCCAAATAGTTACTGTCCCCTCCCGCATACAATCTCTGTGGGAGGGGAACTATTAGGAAGTCCATGAAATGACTGTCCAATCAGAAGAGACATCCCCTGTCACGTCTATTTGTAAATCAACAAGCTATGGGCTACCTGAAAGAGAACCCCAAATCTGGAGGAGACAAGAAATCTCATCACTACAGGGGGGTGTTTCACAAAGATCCTAAGTCGAACTTAACTCTAAGTTGGACTTAAAAATTATGGAGAGCCATTGGTAGCCTGAAAATAAAATATATTCAAAAGCGAAAATTCAAGTATTTTAGACATTTTATAAATTCCACATCAAGAACGTGACATCTCCTTGATAATAGAAAATATGAATAATTTGAATCAACATTTTATGCCATTTAAAATAACTTTTACAAAATATTTTCATAGATGCTAACGGCTTTCCAACTTAGGATCTTTGTGAAACACCCCCCAGGTCTGGCATAGTTATGAGGGCGCTCTTCTGTTTTGAATAGTGATAAAATCTCTCTCTCAGAGTGACTACTCATCATGTAGCAATGAGGCTTCTCTTTTCAAACCATACATCCCTGTATTGGCACAAATATTTGCTTCCCCTTACATAATTGGGTTTGAAAGTACTGCAATTATTTAGAATTTATTCTGACATGTTAATCCTTTTTCATATATTTCTTTTTAATCATTCACGTTCTTACTTTTTTTAATGTGTAATGTCTCTGAACATTTTGTTTTAATAGTTTGAAATCATCTGCAATTTGGCATCAATGCCATGATGTATAAATTCTAAGTAAGCTATGAATGAAAGGAAATGAATGCTAAAGGGTTCCGCTGGAAGGCCCGCTTATTTCACAATTTCAGTGTACATCATCCCATGCAGACAGATAGATCAACTAGGAACAGAAATACATGTACAATACAACCCAAAGTAGAAAAATATATTTCAGTGTAATTAGAGATTATCCATATACGTATATATCAATGAATGGTGTGAGATATGGATTAATCTGCACGTTCATCAACAATATATATAACCTGAATCAAGATTGTTACAGTATGCAAACATGGTATAGATAATATAGTAAAGACAACTAGAAATTTAGAAGTGAAAGAGAAATGTCGTTCATGAAGTCATTCTAAATGTGTTCTCATTAAGTTTGAGTGATGAAATCAATACCATTGGAATATACCTGGCAGTTAAAACTGTAACAACAGTCATACACAGGCATCACTGCCTTTGAAATGTGAGATAGGGATGACTATTGTCTAATGGTAGAGCAGTTTTTTATCACTTTACTATGAGGCCCTGTAACACATGCTACATGATGACATTTTTCTTTAAGATACATTTCCCTTGAGTTTAATTTTAATTTGTGTCATGCATAGCATTCAAACTCAATCATACTGGGACTGTAGTTTGCATGACATCATCGACCAATTACAAACTCTAGATATATCATAACTATGAAAAGAAACACAAGGCATGGCTGAGTACATGTACATCCTCATAATTTCTAATGTATACGTTGTTGCAGCTATAAAAGTTTATCCATTTATTCTAATCCATCGCTCTGATTTTGGGCAGGCTTAAATCATCAAGCCTATGATTTAACAAAAAAAACTGAAGGATACAAGGGATGGCTAAGCATACTTAGAACTATTTTCAATAAAAGGATGTTGGGCATAGAAAATTTGATAGGAAATTGTACAAATGAAACTACCCTTCATAAATTTATATCCTTTGTAAAATTTGAAAACAAGAATTAAGAGAAATATGAATGTTACAATTCATTTTTATGATGCTCTGCATACACTGTCAGTCTCTTGAGAGTTGATTTGAATGCATCCTTTTTGCTGTGAACTGGAATAAAGAAGAATGAGCAGATGACATAGTATCAAGATGGTTAAGACTACAGACATCACTTACTAAATACATGCATGACTGATAATAGATAGGAAACTGTTGACTTCTTAATAGCATGGTTTTGGATTTGGATCTAGCTTTGAATGGTTGATATGTCATACATGTATATGGAGAGTAGATGATCTGTGCGTGTTGTGTGGTATCGCCTCACCACACATCAAACAAGAGATAGTTTCTCAGACAGAGCAAAACAAACAAACAATAACCCTCTCCTCCCTTCTACAAGCATGAACCTATGAAAAGGAAACATGAATAAAGACATAGTGTTTTCCACTCAACTGAACCTCTCTGAGGCATCACCCATAACCAAAGAGGTTTTTTTTTAGGGCTTCTACTACCATGCTCTTCAAGAAAAGTGCAGAGATTTTTTTGAGATACAAAAGATATGGGTCTTCTATACACAGGACTTCCAGATGACATCCTCTCTGAGGGACAGATTAATTTTCTATTTTCTAGCCTGTGTTTTGAGAACCAGGGAGGTGCACTTGTCCACAAGAAACATTCATATCCCCAAGGTAAAGTTGAATGAACAAATAGCAAACACTCTACCAACTGAGCGAACTTCTGAGTACTAATTGTAATTTGAAAGAATCTGGCATGATGGTCAGTCATTCTTGCACAAATTATTATCAACATTTTGAGAGGCATATTTCAATTTGTTTGTTTCTTTCTTTATTTGTCCTCTCCGAGGGACTTGGAAATGAGAATTAATGTCTTACCAAAGGGCACTAGCACATCAACTTGGTTTTGAACTCGGGACCTCATGGTTACGAGACCACTACTCTACCACTGAGCCATCGCACCTCGTATTTCGAAATTATAATCCTTGTTCACTATCACACTGTACAGAAAGCTGGCAAAAGGAGTGTTGGAATTGTGGGATTCTTACCTTCATTGTGACGTTTGCTGACAACATACTCCTCTGGTTCTAGAGGGTGCTCTTGACTACCCTGTGGATTGAGGGGAGGGGTGTAACACAGGGAGAGAAAGAGAGGGAGAGAGAAAGAGAGAAAGAGAGAGAGAGAGAGAGAGGGAGTGATAGATAGAGACAGACAGACAAAGAGGTAGAGAAACAGAGGGGGAGACAGTGAGAGAGAGAGAGAGAGAGACAGAAGGGGGGGAGGGGGAGGTAGCAATGATGATTGAAAGAGAAGTAGATCGGTGGCAAAGGGGTAAAAAGAGATCAAGGTGTATAAAGAGTGAGAAAGAGATATCATGTATGACATGATATAACAGGATAAGATGTACACTGATTTTTAATTTAGTGCCATTAATATGTGACTCCTCTTTAGAAAATCAAATATGTTCATAATAATGTGTATTATATGTTATGTAAGTATAGTCAGTATATTATCAATGAAAATTATATAATTTCATAAAGCATGAAATGATCTGGCTTACAAGAAGCTCATGACCAAATCAAGTTTGTCAAAATATTAATAACTTCTTTTTTTAAGGGAATGCAGTGTATTCAAAGCCACGCAGTATTCAGTGTCAACGTGTATTGCATCATAATTCGCTGACACTAGATTTAGTTGAATTACCAATTAATGTGTACACAGGTCTCTGACTCTAATGCAGAAAATACTTCCAGCTTGCCTTATGGCAGTAGGTTCAGGGCACAGTGTTTTACATAAGACCTGTCGGTCTTAAAAGTGAAGTCAACTCTTGGTGATTGACGACACATTTTATTAGGTAAACACCCAATGGTGTCAAATTCCCCACGAAAACCCACTACTATGAGCCTTTAAACTGTAATAAGGAAAGACAAAAGAACTCCCTTTGTAGACCTGTAATGTGAGGTCTGAAAATATGGGCAGAATAATTATAGCACAGCTCCTTTAACAAATCAGTACCTCAGTCATCAGTTATGAAATTTTATCACATATCTGAATAAAAGAATGCAAATGTTCTTACAATTGCTTCCACTGCTTCAAGTCTGGCTCCAGCAACCTTCATCTTGAATTGCAGAAAGAAGATGTAAGACGTTCCTTCAGGTCGAGTAACAGTACAGGAGTACACTCCAAACTCATCCTTTGCAAGCGTCATCTCCCATTTCTGAAGAAAACAACAACGACATTTTGCAAAGATTCAATCAGTAAAGTAATATATACATGACAAACTTGCTCATAATTTATTAAAAAGATAAAAATGAGATATGTGATATGTTTGATTAATTTTGTCTTCATTAACTTCATACAATCAATGGTATATGGGAACCTATATTATACAAGCATTGCTATATAATAGGTTCCTCATATTTCACGTTACTGATTAATTACTGCCATCATTGTTTTTTGTCATTATGCTTTATCTCGCTGACCTTTAATAATATATATATTTAAACTGTTATTTTGTGGAATGTGAAACAATAAAACAAACAAAACGGTTTGAGTATTAGTTGACACAATGTTTTGCTGTTGACTGCACTGTTCCTTACCAACTACTAAAGGAACCAAAACATTTTGTTTTACAGTGTGTAAATGCAATTTCAATAGGCTTGAAAAAGTCAAGAAAGAAGAAAGTAAATACTTTATTTAAAAATATGAATGTTGTTAGAAAAATGAACATTACCTCATTTGTTCCTCCTTGTGCTTTGTATAAAAATGTACACTTGAATGGACCCTGCAGCAAAGAGAGAAACAGAGAGAGAGAGAGACAGACAGAGAGAAAGACAGAGAGATGGGGTGGGGGATAAATGGAGAAAAAAAATGAGGCCATTTTAAAATCATCAGCCTCTCCAAAAAATGTTGAGGGCTACTTTTCAAGCTTGCTTGCATGAAAATAACACTCTTTAATTTGTTTTGCATTGAACTCTATGCAAATTTTTTTTCGGGGGGGGGGGGCTCTTTTGGCATTTCGGAGGCAAATTCGAACCGAGCCCCAGTGTATTCTTCCCCCTGTATGGATAGTATATCACTATAGAGTGTTATATTGCTCTGGCTCATAACATTAGGAGCCAGAGCAATATAACACTGAGTTCCCATAGGCAATCTTTTTATTCAGATGGTCATATCTCAGCCAATACTTAACATATTAGATTGGTTTTCAACATTTGGACATTATTTTTGGTGGTCTTTCGGAAAATGAAGAAAAAATTGAGAAATTCCAAAAATAAATTTTTGATGATGCCACACTTCACCACTCTATAGGTAGCTCCTTAAAAAGAAAAAGAGGCTCCTTAGCCTTTTATTTTGATGGAAAAAGTGTCATTTTACTTTTTAAGTAATTTTGTGTATTGCCATCATTGCCATTGCCTGATAGCTGATTGGAACACATGTGAAAGTTGTCTGTCACTAAATCACAGTGACCAGGTAGAACTTTAGCTTACATTTAGCGCATGCGCAGAACGTTCATCCGATCTCAGCCTCATTTTCGTAATTTGGCACCTAGCCTAGCCCAGCCGACATGGGCCCTTTAGATTGGCTATCACTGGCTCCCATAGGCTCTATGTTATAAGACATTAGTGCGAGGAGCTAGCTTGCGATTTTCCGTTTTTGCCGATACCAAAATTATGATATTCCAGTCAAATCTTCTATTTGTTACGATTTTTTCAGCGTCCTTGAAAAGTTAAGTATTTCACTTAAGTTTAAGACTTACTTAAGTAAGTTTTAAGTTTGAAAAATTCTCATTTTCGTCATATTTAAGGTACAAACTGGAAATTTATTCTGAAATGTTCGTTGGTTTTTCTATTTTATGTGTGTGCAATTTCGTGTGTGCGTCACCTATGTGTGAAGTGCGTCACCTGTTTAAAGCACGTCATGTCAAAATCTCTGTGGTGTGACGTAATATTTCGTATTGACTTTGCCATTGAACTTAAGTCGCGCTTAAGTCGCACTTAAGTTAAGTAGGCCCTCTCTCACTTAAATTCAAAACAGCTGGAGCGTATCAGCCAATCAGAGCGCGTAAACTCATTGTACATGGCTCAACGGCAATAGTTCAACGTGGTGACACTACTGATTCAGCCCATCTGAAATTCCCATAGTACATACTGTACGTAGAGTGATTACAACTTTCATAAATTCACAACTTTCTTTTATTTTTTGTCCGATTCAAGACTAGACTACGGTTGGATTTCCCTAGTTTAAATATTTTTGGGAATTTTGCAAACATGTTCAACTTTCAAATTTATAGACCTAGAATCTAGGTCTAATTTCAAATTCAAATTGCTTCATTCATAATCATTGTCACACATAGCTGCATCGCTATCCTGGCTGTGTATTAAAACCCGTTTTATTGATCTCAACATTTCAAACACCACTGTACAAAATTAAACTGATTTCACTCAAAATCGATACTTTAGTGACAATTGATGACACCTAAATAGCAGTAAAATACAATTTTTTGAACTCACCGATGTTAGAAAGAATAATTTAAAAATAAAAATCGTAAGTCCACTGTCAAACTTGCTTACAGTTTTATCGGCATGATTGTGTGCATTTGTGTGTTGTAAGTCTATTGAGTATTCACGTGTGAAATTGCTGCCTATTAGCACATGGTACAGCGCTAGAGGTCCATACGCAGTATTGACTCTCTATGCTTTGCTGGAGTGAATCATTGTGGGATGATTATGAATATTGATAAATAAGATATAGACTAAAAGGTTATTATTTTGAAGCATGAAATATCACCCCACTCTAAGGGCCACGCCTACCACTTTCTAGCGCGCTAATGGCAGCGCAGGCGCAGGCCGCCAGAGCCCAGGCATAAGCCATAAGCCTATAAGGCCTAGGCATAATACAATAAACAATCCAATAGAAAACATGACACAGATCAGCGCGTGTGGGGGCAATGCATTTCATATCGCGATTTACTTACAAGAGCTTTTTCAGCTTTATGGGATTCCCCTCCAGGTCTAACGTCAAACTGTTCAGTTATACTTTCTGCGTCACTTCTCACTGTTTGGAGACGAATGAAAATAAAGAAAAATAAGGCCAAAATGCCTGTCAACTCCATTTTAAAGGTTTTTGGCAACGTAGTATAGTTGAATTAGCCGATCAAATTGGCATGGCACTCAAATGATGCAATGGTATCCTGAAAAAAAATAAACGACAAAATTAAAAGAAATATCACTAGAAGCATTTTACCTCTTCCCTTGCCTTAATTTAGACCCTCCCCTCTCTATAAAAGGTTAATGATAAGGGACTGATAATGAAATATGTATATACGGAAGCAAACTTTTGATTTCATTTATCAATTTTGTTAGGATATCATACCTTCTTACCATGTAAGATTTTTGAATGAATATTTATTGGTAGTGTGTTCAGTCAGCTACATTTTGTTATTTTAATATCAACATTTTTAATTATTATATTGTGTACACTGATATCCTGAAAGATAACAATTGTTATATTTTGTATATGTTGTATTGCTAAAATGCACTTTGATTTGTACGTTGCAGAAGAAAATAAACTCAATTCAATTCAATTCAATTCTGCACCAATTATCCTGTACCCACTTCTGAGCACTCCGGACTTTTTATTTTCTCAAATACAAAGTTCTCATAATTGCCACATGATAATCCTTGTTTCACTTACTGAGAAATAATTGTATTTTGTATAGTTGTATGATATTATGTACACGTAGGTTTGAGCCTTTATTTCCCTCACAGGGCCAAAAGGTGTTATCTCAATAAAAATCAAAGTCGGCAAGAGAATCAGATTGAAATCCATGAATCATATTTGTAAACATGATTGCCATCTAGACTAAATATATATGTATGTTTATCATTTGGAATACAGCTTTAAACGTTATAAATAAATGAAAAAAGTCTGCGTAATATTTACATTTTTGTGTGTTGGTATGATTATGTTTTCTTACTTCATCACATGTAATGCAAATAAGCTTCTATTTTTGTGGTAGATATCTGCCCGAGCCATCTTGATGGTCTGAGCATATTGTCTGTAGGTATGCTCGTCCTTTCTTTCTTTCTTTCTTTCATTTATTGAATTCTCTTTCTTTATTTTATTTTCTTTCCTTTCATTTCATTCTTTTTCTCTATCTTTCCTTCCTTTATTTTTCTCTCGTCTTTACATTACCCTCTCGACCCCTACTAAAGTGTATAAATGCCCTCTTCTTCACGGTCACTCTCTATTTGACACCACTGACATTAGCCACGTTCACTTTCAATCGTAAATTCCATGATCTGTGGAGGATGTTAGAAAGAGGCGTAGGTCTATAGGCCTAGTATGAAGAAGAAGAAGAAGAAGAAGAAGAAGAAGAAGAAGAAGAAGAAGAAGAAGAAGAAGAAGAAGAAGAAGAAGAAGAAGAAGTGAAATAATAATAATAAGAAGAAGAAGAAGGAGGAGGAGGAGGAGGAGGAGAGGAAGAGGAGGAAAAACATCTACATTTTTTTTACTGGTCATATATTAGACACACAGAAAAAATAAACAAATTAGAGGAAATGAGTATTCACCGAGATAACTGAATAATGCTCCTTTGAGAAAGATGTCAACATTTATTCGAAACATATTCACCAAAATATTCATTAAATAAATTTGCATATAAAGATTGCACATAACACTTTAACATTACATTACTTGTTTTATGGGAAGGGTACATCCTATCAATAGCTACCATATATGCAGACATGGTTTCTGCTTAAAATCCCTCGCAATGGGTAGATGAATCACCTAAAAGAGTATATTAGTTTAATTGTGTTTTTCCCAGAGGCCACTATAGCGACAAACTATCTACCCCACCCTTCGTGATCCACCGATGGATGACATCCGACTTGCACATATACATCGGGTAAACCTCTGGTAAGCTTTCAAGTTATGGAGATTAACTTTTGTTGAAGAAAGACATCTGTTAATAAACTTTGAGAATCTTAGTAAACGGGTCTTTAAATTTTCTTAACTTGCCTATAGCTGACGGCACATGAAACATTTATTGCACAAAAAAATCACTCTACAATGGTCTACAACAAACTTTGATTATTATTATTATTATTATTATTATTTTTTTTTTTTTGGGGGGGGTCGTAGTTTTTTACTAGTAAGCATGGCAACATTACTTTTCTTGCGTTTCATCTTTCCCATGTATTGCATGTATTACGATAAGTAAACATAATCGTTGCAAATGAAATATTTAACATTTCAGTCAGGCTGGCTTACATTACGTCCGAGAATTGGTTCATAAACGCTACGCTCATCCAGCAAATTATTTAAGTTGTGGCAGCATACAACTTTATTGCATCTGTGCAGCATTATAAAGAGTAAACACAGCTCAAAACAATTCTCTTTCATTCAAACGAGCAATAGAACCAAAATTAAGGAACATATTATTTCGGACAAACATATATGAGAAAACTTATGATCTGTTGAATACTTTATGAGCATGATTGTTTGTTTGTTTGTTTGTTTGATTGGTTTTATTTCTGCGTTCAAAAAGATACAAATTCAAACTCAAATTACAAAAATTCGAACAATAACAAATACAATGAATAACATGTTTACAAAAGTAATTAAATAGAAGGTCATGTAAAATTATATCATACAATAAACATGTACGAAGCATACACAAAAGATAACAAATACATAGTAAACATTTTTCAATAAATTAGAGAGGTAATTTAGAACGCAGGAGACCACCATCGTGAGCGGTTAGGCTGGAGATGGATGGTGGCCTCATAAAAAAATAAAAAAAATTGGCGACATAAATCTCTTGGGAAAACTGAGTGATCAAGTGGGTGCATTGCAAGTGCAGGTGTGGGTGCAGAAAGCAGTTGCATGCTAAAGTATAAAATAAGTCACGGATTTATACTATTTTAAAGAGTGGGGAGCGTATGATTGTATTATTTGTCGCTTAAGTGTAGCTTTTAAGGAGTAGATAGTTGAACAGGACTTTATGTTGTCGGGAAAATTATTCCAAATGTCCGGACCAGAATGTCTAATAGATGTGTGATTTATTGATAATTTGGGATTTGTAAGGTGGAAGTTTCCAGATATGCGAGTAGGGTACGAATGAACAGAACTATTAAACCTAAACATGTTATCAAAGGACGGTGGAAGTTGATTATTAATGTACTTAAACATAATGACTGCTACTTGAATAGTGTTCAAATCGACAATTTTTAGTGTTTTAAGTTTGTAAAATAAAGGATCAGTGTGAGCTAAGAAATGCGAACCTGTACAAATACGTATGGCCTTATTTTGCAGTTTAAAAATAGAATTAATTTTTGTCGAACCACAATTTGCCCATACAATATTACAATATGTTATATACGGGAGAACTTGCGTATTATAAAGTAGAAATAAGGTTGCATGGGGTAGAAGAAACTTTAGCTTGGAGATTATTCCAATACTTTTGGAAATGGACATTGTAACGTGGTGTAAATGCTCATTCCAAGTCATTGTAAAGTGCTTGTTCAACTATATTCAGATTGGCAACCTGTTCACGGAGATCCAATACATGGGTCTCATGTTAGTTGCATTTTACACAAAATTCTGCACAATTACCTTTTCTGAGAAGGCGAAGTAAAGGAAAATACTTAAATGACAAAGGACGCATATTCACATGCATGAAGGAAAAAGTTTTGCAAAAGGTGGAAATTATGGAAATACATTACACAAATTTAACACAATCGCAAAGATTTTCTATAAAATTAACCGAAAGGACATTTAATAAACTGCTGTATTGCCTGTAGACAACATGGTCGCATTGCACGTTATGTAATAACACATTTCAATAGGTGACGCACAAGGCTATTGAAATTGACTTAGGTTTTAATTTTTGAAAGACTTTGCGATTGCATCATTGTCTCAAAATCACGTTTTGTCAAATCATGTTTAACAAGCCTGATATTTCAAATCTGTCCATTAAAACAACTTGTTTTGGAGAAAGTGATAAATCTCATGATTTACATATCTTAAGATTCAATAAATACATCGAAACAAAAGCCCTCTAAGATCGAGTTTCTATATGCCACCGCCCCTGATAGGATAATGTCTATATTAACGCTTTTTCCTGTGTAGAAAATATCCTACGGCGCTGACTCCGAATCCCAATACCATGACAGAGAAGATGACGATGAGGGCGATGGCCCATCCTTCGAGAGGTTCTTCAACTGGTGAAGATAAGACAACAAAGAAAGATTTTTCTTACATCAGGGATTAATGAACAAAATATGGATGTTTTTCTACCGGCTTAGTTATTTTGTCAATCGTATTACATTGAGTGGTTTCATTCATTTCATTCGTTCATTTATTAATTCATAAACGAAATGTTCAAGGTTATATTTCGATAGTAAGCAAATGTATACACGAGGGGTATAACTAATACATCACTGCATGTATCATAACTACTTACCTAATGTGAATAGGGTGAATGAATCTATGCATATTTGTACAATATTGTCAATGTATGCCTCAGAAGTTAAGTTACATTCAAAAGAATTGGGAGGTCATTAAAATTGTTTGTTTGTTTGATTTTATTTCTGCCTTTTTCAACATAATACAAAGTAATATACAAACTAGGTACATATATATTATTAACAAAAGTTAAAATACATATATAAAAATAGCATAATATAAATCAATTAAGTAATGATACCTTTCAAAAAACACATAGTTGACAAATCATTTCAAAATTGAAAAATTGAAAAATGCAGGAGACCGCCATCTTAAACCAGAGCTTGATCGTGACGGCGGCCTCAGGAAAGGAACCTTTAGTGGGCGACCAAACCTTTAACATATACTTATAATCAGAAATTAATTAATTCTATCCGCCAAATAATGAAGGAAATACATTTTTTCAGGCATAACATGAAATGCGTTAAGTGTAAATGTGTATGTTATGTACTTGTATGTCTTTTGTGAAACGTTTTATTTATGTTATTATGTATGTATGTGCATGTGCAAGTATGTGTTCGAGTGCTTGTGTTTGGAGTGCATATTAAATTATGACTTGTAGGCCCTATGCTGATATAAATTACGCTCCTTGAAAGTTATGAATTCCAACCCCCCCCCCCAAAAAAAAAAAATGATATCAAGAGATCAAATGAGGTATAATTAAATTGGATTACCTGGAGTTTCAGAGCAGGCTATTCCGACCCCATCCGATGCCCTGCAGTTGACATCGCCCCAAGGATCATGATCGCAATCGACCAGGCTTTCCTCATCACCATTGCATTGGACGTTGCCAAGGTGAAAGGGCCTGGAAACGTATTGTGAGTATATGCTAGCTTTGAAAACGTGGTCGTAGCCGAGTTGGCGACAGGCTACTTTAGCTTCGCTCATCTTCCAGTTGTTCTTACAGATGAACCCCCAAACGCCGTCGTGGTATATCTCGAGCTGGCCTTCGTCGAATGTCTGTCCATCCCGCAGTCGTATATCCCCTTCCGATGGAGCAACTGTCGTATAAACATGAACCATAGCATTTGTTGAGATATAGTTGTGATACGCGCATAACATACGCACGCGAGCACGGTCATAGTTAGGTTAAATCCTATAAAGCTTTCCAAATAGTTCCCTCTCACGCACAATCTCTTTTGGGGATGAGGGGGGTGGGGGGTCGGGGGACTATATGGAGCTCCATGACATTTCTGACCAATCAGAAGGAACTTCCGCTGACTCGACTCTCTGTACGTAAATTAGCTCTAAGATGAACTATCACTTTTCGCATAGTGACGTCATAGAAAATGTTAAAGCATTAATCAAATAAGGTTTGATAGATTTAAATCGATCTCAAGTCCTCCAATCAATCGCACAGATCCAATCGCCGATGCTGATCTTCTATAAATAGAGATGGTTTTGCGACTAAAATACATCTCAAGTCATCTTACCATCGATTTGGATCAATCGCTACTCTTTATGAGACACGACCTAGATGTTACCCCATGAACCTATATGTTTTTACGAAAGACGTTATAAAATTAAGTAAAGTTCAATCGTTAGTTACGTAAGGATAAATCATGTAAACAGATACCAATTAATTTCTATTTAACACGACAAATTTTATGTGCTTGAAGACATCACTGAGACAAAAGAATCGTAAATTAAAGTTGTTGCCAAACTAGTAATAATAACCACTGACTTTTTCACTATTGGGGGAACTGACAATTATAGATGTTGGATACTCATCATGAGTTTACCTGAATAATCTTTACACACGATCCCGACCGTATCATCTGATCCACAATCCTCATCCTTGAGGGTATAATCGCAGAGTTTAAAAATATTTTCTGTGCCTATACAGTCAACATGGCTTACGATACCGGGGTAGAGACCGGGTCCGAAATCTTCGTCTTCGGATTCGAGTTCGAGTTCACGCTCATTGCAGATGACCTGTGCGTCCATTTGATCCCATGACGTGTCCCTGCAAACAGTGTACCAAGCCTGATAATAATAATCGTAGACCTCTACCCTGCCCTCTTTGTAGCTTGATCCACCGGTTAGACGAACATCACCGTCTCCAGGCTCTGCAAATTAAAAAAATAAGAAGAAGAATGAACAATAAATCTAATAAAGAATATCACTGATTAGCAAACATCACGCTTTTTTAAAATAGCCTTCTTCATAATCATTTTTAAAACCATTTTAACATACGAGTTATGACCTTCTTGCAAGTTTAGATTGTGACATCGTTTAAATAAGGATATAGGGCCTCCTTTAGACCTAAATTTTCAAGTCACGGTGACCAAGATGTTACTATAATAAACTGAGATTAAGACCTCCTAATGACTATTGCTTCCTTTTGCAAATTTGGATGCCTGAATCTACGTTAAAGTGCAGTATGACAATTTAAAACGCCTATTTTACTACTTTCAAACCTCAAATTACGATTATCTTATATGCATTATAAACAAACCATCACCATTGTACTTAATGTGCTAGAATGGGACACCTGGATTACCCATACAAAGTTGAGGTCCAGACCAATTCATTTAAATTGGCATTGATTTACCTTCAAAGAGAAAACACGACATGCCGACATCTGAATCGTGTCCACAGTCGTTTACTCCCCAATCACCCTTCTGACAGGTCGTAATGTTCATCTCAGTACCGCGACATTCCACATCATCTAGATGTACAGGTCCCTGGCCTTGTCCATAGTCCTGGTAAGCATACTTGACATTACCGAGGCCCATCTGACGACAAGCGACCGAAGCGTCGTCGCCGAACCAGTTGTTGTTGCAGATCGAGCCCCATTGGTCGTCGTGGAAGATCTCGAGTCGACCCTCTGTGTAGTCCGATCCATTCACAAGACGGAGGTCCCCTTCATAATCTGCAGTTGAAACGATGCCGATGACGACGTTAATGTCGTCGGCGCACATGTTTGATTATCATAGGTTAAACATATAACATTCGTGATTAGTTTGTTTGTATTAATTGATATTACTGTAGTAATTTCATTATCACAGGCTTTTGGATTCATTTTGCCAAGGGGATGATGTTATTTTGTCGAAAAAATATACTAGATATATATGAAAATGACATACAAGGGCAAATCGCTATAATACCATAGTAAAGAGATGATAATATTTTGTGAGGGAATTGAAGTCTAAATTTGTTTATAACACCAATATTTCGTGAAACAAGTCGGCAGAGCATATCGATGTGTGTTTTCCACGATAATTTGTTGTCAATGTATATTCCACGAAATTTTGTAAATCAAGGGCTGCTCCATTTATGAATACTTCATCCGGAAGTGAGTCAATAATATTGCTAAATAACATGTCATTGGTTTTGTTAATATTCAATCAGAGTTTGTTTGCCTGGATCCATTCATAAATTGAAGTAAGTTCATAGCTAACAGTATTTAGAAACAGTTTTGGGTCACGATGAAATAAAAATATATTAGCGTCATCTGCAAATAAGATTAATGATAAGATGGTGGATGCTTTTAAGATCTTTTATGTATAAAATAAAGAGCAGCTGGCCGAGTAACGACCCTTGTAGTACACCACATGTAATATGTCTTACAGTTGATTCGCAATTATTGACTGAGACAAATTGGGTTCGTCTTGCAATCTCTTTATAAACTCAACCCTAATACTGCCGCATTTACATTATGGAATTCTTTCGTGGGGTAATTCAAACAGTGGCGGATTTAGGGGCGGGGCCCCCTCCCCTGGCCCCCAAAACAAGTAAATTTAACCTTAATTTAAATTAAAAAAGACGGCCCCCTCCCCCTGACTCAAGGGGGAGGTGTTGAGTTGCTCACTACCCCCTTCCCCCGCCCGCTTATTCGCCGCTAAGTATTTTCTCACGAATGAGGGGGAATAGTGCTCCTTGCCCCCGCTTATTTGCCGCTAAATATTTTCTCACGAATTGGGCCCCCTATTTGGCCCGCTCCTTTGCCGCCGGTTGGATCCGACCCTGAATTCAAACACCACATAATTAATAGAATACTTCTTTTACAGAAACGTGTACTTAGAGTGATAAATAATGCTAACTATTGCTCACATACTGACCCTTTATTTTTGAAAGACAAACTTTAAAAAGTTCAATATTTATACCTTTCAAATCTCGGCTTGTTTATGTTTCAGTTATCCCGCCGAGAACTCCCATCAGTCATAATTGAACTGTATTCACACATACCAAACACGGCATGCAACACGTGCAAACTATCATCTTCCTCAAACCAGGACAATTTTCGCCCAAAAGACAATATCATACACAGGACCAAACTACTGGAGCAACATTGATCCGAATCCCAAACAGCTTAAAAACTGTGGCAGCTTCAAAAACATATTAAGTTGTTATTATTGAATTTGTGCGTGTAATGCACTACTATTCTATTTTCCCGACTGTGACTCCCGACCTTGAACATTCCATTCTAAAACGTCCTTTTCTATCTTCTTCTGCCTCCCATTTTTTTTAACCTTATCTTCCTATTTCTCTTTTTTCTTACATCCATCATCCATATCATTTCATTGTTTTTGTCTGTATACTTTGCTATACTTGATACTTACTTTTTTCTTTTTCTTTTTAATTATTACACTTCTACCTGATTTAATATGAATGACACGGTGTCAAAATGATTTTGAGGAACACAAACTCTACAAGCTATGCTTTTAATAAGTTGCTTTATTCACATGTAATTTCGAAATTATTTTAAATAATTTCGAAATTACACTAAATTAGTGTAAATGCAATACAAGCTTATGCTGTGTAGATGTCTTTATTATTCATGAATATCAATTTTGTTAATATGCTATGTTTTGTTAATGTATTGTTTTCATGTGAAATAAAAGAAACAAAACTGAACTGAAAGGCTGAATATGAGGTTACTTGGGCACCTTTGCTACCAAAATGACATCACTCGAGCTCCTCGCTGATCGAATATGAGGTGACGGTTATCCGAATATAGGTATTTCAAACTTTTATGGGGCTGCAGCCCTACAGCTCTATCGTGGTAGTTCTGCACTAACAATGCCTATCTCCCACCATTCTCTCAATATCAATGACTCTCTCTTCTGGCTATGCACTTTCTGACCGGAATAGTATTAACAAGAGTTTTTAACCCCAAAACATACCTTGGTCGGTGCAGATAACCCCAGCATCATTCGCATGGTTTGCACAGCTCTCAGGGCCAAACACGCGATCACAGTCTTCAAACGCCGCCTCGTAACCATGACAACTAAAGGTGTCGATTGGCTGGTCCGACGACCCTGAGCCGAAGTACGATCCACTGAACGCTTCGCTGGCGGCGAGGTAGCCGAGTTGCCGACACACCACGGTTGCTCCTCTCAAATTGCCCACGGTGTCGCAGATGGTTGACCATTGACTGTCGTCGTAGTATTCGACACGCCCCTGTGATGTCGTAAATCCATCGACCAGGCGGACAGCACCCTGCTCGGCTGAGGGAAAAAGAGAGAATATGAGATTCAGGAATTGACCAATATTCATTTAGTCATTCTTTTTCTTTTAAGAGTTACACAACAGCATAGAATAAACAATAAAACATACTTTCCCATGAAAGAAAACAAAACAAAAAAGCATTGTGGTGTTCCCGTAATGTCAATGTGCTTCTATATGAAAATACTAGTTTTCTGCTTGAGTAAAACAAATGCTAGTTGGCTATCAGTCTATACATTTTAAATATTTATCAGTACAAACAATGGTTAGATTTTGAAGAATGCCGCTATTACACTTATTAAACTGGTGTCAACTTGAACGCTGATGTTTATTCTTCAGTTTGATACCAAGTTGTTGCAGCACCAATAAACTGACGATGAATATAACGTGGGTGATTGTGACAAATCAGTTCGAATTACGGGTGCACCCAAACTCAGTGGAGGGCAATATAGGTCCTCATCAATTAAACTCATCTTTGACATTTTTCCGATCAGGAACTTAATATCAAAAGTAGATACCGGGCGTGGAAAGAAGGGAGACCACCCTGTGCCATGCTAATTCTTGCAAGTTTAATGAATGGTAGAAAAAAATCTCCCAAAACCGCTCCTGATGTGCTCCTGTGAAGGTGTTATATTCTTACCTGGTTTATTCCTACAGCGCAACCATACATCCGTATCACGGGTACATGATGATGAAGCATTCCCCCATTCTCCATGAGCGCAGTTACCAAGAGTCAATTCATACCCATAACACCTCACTGCATCCAGCTGAATAACACCCAATACGGGCGTGACGGATGTGGAGAATGACGTCACCGTGTCGTAGCCGAGATGACGACAGGCGACCAGTGCTTCGATGTCCGAAAAGGACTCGTCATTGCAGATCGTGCCCCAGATGCCGCCGTGGTAGATCCCGAGTAGGCCTTCGTCTTCGCTCGCACCATCCCTTAACCGCATTGTGCCTTCAAAAACTGTAATCAGAATAAAAACAAGGACAGACAATCAGACAGAAAGGAAAAGATAGAAAGAGAATGTTGAGGAGTAGAGTGTATGAAAAATCAATCAATGCGAATAGTTTTTTTTTTTAAGCTAGTAGTGCCTATTTCAAGGGTATATGTCAAAGAAGCTGTCTAAAATTTCAACTCGCCTAACCATGCAAATCTGGCTAAATCCATGGCATACTTTCTCTGAATTCCGTATATACAGGTTTCTCATTAACATGGGGAAGGGGGGGGGCGGGGGCGGTGAATGATTGATGTACGCAAACTATACCGGAGAATGCCATTTGATTTTGTTATTGTTCAAGTATATACTTTATATTTTATTTTTTGTGGTCTCTGTAAAATTTATCATACATTAATGAGTTGAATTTTATCATAATTTGCTGAATTAGCTATTCACAGATTATGCAAACGATCTGTCCATCTGACCTCCACCCACTTCACATATGTGTGTGTATTGGGTTTTTACAGACGTGTATCAATCAGATATGATTATTTACGTCTGGGGACCGACATTTAACGTCACCATCCGAAAGACGCGATTCAGTTTCGAACCTGCGTCCTCGGCTGAATCAGTTTGTAACTTCCACTGTTAGCTGGATTACAGGCGCACGCCACAACGCCTAGTTATATCTCTACGACCAGGCGATTATGAGCTCCATAGGATTAGGGTCGACACAGGGTTGACACAGATTCAGGATAATCTGTCGCACTTCAAAACTCTGTCATAGAAAGAAAACGACATGCCTCTAGGAAGATTTTTTTTTTTTTAATCTAAAGTTTGACAAACTTTTTGATTTGACGGTTACTGCATTTGATAATAATGACACCAAAAATGTAAAAAAAAAGAAACTCGACAAACAGTTATCCATACTTTCATTGGCACAAACGACACCGGCGTCATCCAGGTGAAAATTGCCGCAGTCCCCGACTCCCCATCCATCGTTCTCACAGTCAAGGAGATGCTCCTCTGTTCCGTTACATCTTACATTACTCAACATTACAGTCTGATCAAGGTTGCCTCCTCCGTAGTAGGAGTTCCTGGTCCCAAGGGTAGCGAACTCGAAGCCCAGTTGACGACATGCAACGTTAGCATCTCAAAGATTCATGCGACAGGATAGGGGGGGGGGGTTAAAAGACAATTATTATTGTTCCAATTTAATTATTTTCAGACAACTTCATTTTGTAAACGGCATTATCTAATTATACAAATGAACTGTGCAAGTTTTATACTAAATAAAAAATATACTAATGAAAGCTAACAATAACATTTTTAAAGATGCTGTCCCGTGATGGTATATGATTTCATGTTTGACAAAGCTTTTTTGTGCGTGCCCCAAACCATTCCCATAATATTTACGACTGACAGGGGCCTAGAAGAATCCACAATTATATGGAATGCTTTATACATGACTATATATTTTGTTGCCATTCTACTTCGATTGTTAGATGCGAGGGATAGGCGCATCGTAATGTATCTTCATGGTCTCTTGACATTGCAGAGATAATTTACGGCAATCATGCACTAATAATAGTTAGAATTCCTATCCTTGATTATACTAATTATCATTTCTATATAGCGCAAGCCCTCTTTTTTCGTCATGATTATAATCGTAACCTTTAAAACAGAAGGGGAAATCATTTCATCATATAGATGCCATTACTGCTTTATCATCAAATTCATCATTCTGTGACTAAATGTAGCCTACTGACAATGAATTGTGATTTACCTGTCCTCCCTCAACTCAAATAATACAAGGTGTTTAATTTCTGGATATGGTTTTATTATCAGTAATATTTCTTACCTTGTATATCCCATGAATGATGGCAGATAGTACCCCACGTATTGTGACGTACTATTTGAATCCGACCTTCTGATTCGATACCCACACCCGCTCCGATCAGTCGGATATCTCCTTCGGTTTCTAACGTGCATAAATGAATGATTAATGTGGTTGAATATCATTGTATACATGCCTGATTTTGAGAGGTCTGTACACTACCAAAAAACAATGGAATTATTAATAAGGAAGAAACATCAGATTAACACATAGTAATGTCATGCAAAAGAAAGAGAAACAGAGACATTTCTGCATTTCCAATTTAGCTAAATTATACTCGAAATAAATGTAGTATTCTTGGAATAAATCAACGATATGATACTCATTGTAATACACACGCTTGAGTTATATATGTATTGTAAATACATGTACTTTAAATGCTCTGTTCGTTTGAGATTTTTTGTTTTGTTCATTTCAAACAAAATAAGATATCACGAGATTGCCACTTTCAATTCTTATTCTTTTATATTAGATTGTTTTTAACGATTTTTTTACATACACAACTCTGTATAGATATAATATTAACAAAACGGCTGCCATTGTGATTACTTTAATATCTCCATTCCATTGCGTCCTTTTACAAGTTTCCAGTAGTCGTCAAGGATGTCCATTACCTAGTATGCCTAATGACAGATGATAATATTGTGTCGACCTTACAATAAGACAGAAGAAAACTCATCCAGTGTCAAGCATCAGCCATGATCTCTTAAATTTGTAAAATTTTACTGCGTAAACATATTCGAAGAAAAAGATTTCTCACCATTTCCGTAGGAGCAGATAAGCCCGACATCCAAGGAATGATCACAGTCTAGCACATCATCTCCCCAGCTCCCATCACACATAGTTAGACGATCCTCTACCCCGACACACCTCGCATCAGCTAGATTTATTGCTATCTCTGAGTTCCCGCCAAAATACGCATCGTGCATAATAGAGACAGGCTTCCAACTGAATGCCACACTGCCGTACCCGAGCTGATGGCACACTACTTGTCCATCGGCACTATCGAACAGGCGACCACATACGGTCCCCCAGCGTCCTCTAGAGAAGAGCTCGACACGACCTTCGTACGCGTTTGCACCGTCAACGAGTCGGACGTCGCCCTCTGAAATGAAATTACACATGCTAGAGAGTGTCACATTAATATATTCACAAAGCTTTTCAAAGAATGTGGTTAGTCCTACCCCACCATGTCCTTTCTTTAATTACTGATGATACTTATAAGACGAGTTTGTATTGATTCCATAACTCATGTTTTCTCTTTACTTAGTGGATTTGAGAAAAATGCGTTTTGGAGTTGCCTTTCAATCCAAAAAGATTACATTATCAGGTTTTAGTTCCCTATTCCATTGGCGGATCCAGGTTGCTTCGGGACAACCGTCCTAAAAGGCTATAAAGGCTGTAAAGGTCTGGAGAAAAAAATCTCGGCCCTCTTTGTGTCGCGTCGGTGGAATTCCCGAAAGCATATTCCCAGACAGGGAAAAATCGGGGAAATTTGTTTTGTTTCTATCAAGTAAAAATCAATGTCTAGTAAATTTTGCAGCCCCTCCATTCTGAAAATCCTGAATCTGCCCCTTTCTTATCAGTGTGCGTTTTGTAATTTCTTTACACTACCTTTACGCCAGCATCGATATTAATGCATGCTGGAAGAATAAATTGAAGAACACAATCTGTTCTGAATATTTTAGGAGAGTCTCAATACTCACCAACATCAGCCATGTCTGTCCTACAAATAAACACGTTTAACACCATCATCGCTAGAAATATGGGAATCTTCATTTTCTTGATAATATAACGTATCTCTATTACGATGAAATACACAGCAATAACCGTCTGACTACTTTATTGGTTGTATATATAATTATATATACATTTAAGTCCACTCGGACAAGGTTTGATGACTAAATTTATCAATTACTAAACTGCTTATCATTATGTTAATAATTGATATGTTCTGCACTTTGATCATGATGAATTACTATTTCGTCAAGTCTGTTTTTGTGAGTTTTGTTTCGTTGTAATTGTGTACTTAAAGGTTTTTGAATATCATATGATATGTGAATATCAAAAAGTCTTAGACAATCTGATGCTGAAACAAACAAGTAAGTGGTTTTATATAAGATTTTTTTTTTATCAATGCATACTTCGTTTTCATACTTCTTTATTTCATAGGTATATTTTTTAATCTTAAGAAAAATATAACATTAGATGATGAACATAGTACAAAGTACATTGTAAGACTAAGCGTAAGGTTTTACGACTTAGAAGGCCTACATTCAGAATAATTATTACAAAAATATGCAATCAGATTAAAAAGTAAATAATCAGTTACCATATCTCAGTAATAATGAAGACTTTGCTTGCTACGTAAATTTGAAGAGCAAGGTCGAGAAAGGAAATAGTTCTAGCGGAAACACTGATAAAAGGCCTACAGATAATAATAATCATGCGTCATTAACCACGTAATCAATCTGTGTGGACATGGTTGCGACTATTGTTATCAGAAAACTAAAATTCGAATTGCCCAAGGTGGTGGTGACCTGTCCTGCAAAATATTCCCACAAATAATACGTATGTTTGGAGTCACAAGGGCGTTTGTATCCCTGTATTAAAGTATCTGAGTTAACGTCCTTCTGGCTCCAAACATAATTATCATACTTACAGTGATAATTCTATAACTATTTGATCGTGGATTCTCACACCAAATAAAGTAATCCATAACATTAATCCTCAAAAAAATGAATCCCCACTCCTGTACATTTAGATGGAGCTCGGTATGGACCTTTCCCCCTTCCCCGTCATCATACCCCTCTTTAGCTATGCTAATGTATTAGCTAATGGTTACAGGGTGGGTAACAAAATGGTGAGTTGACTGACGCATATCTGGCCTGAAATGAAATCAAACAAACAAGCAAAATCTTGAGGCAATAAGTAGCGGTTAAAAGGGGCTCTTCTTTGTTTTGTATTATTCCAACCCCCGAAATGCATTCAATTCTACCATGAACATGTTAGCAGTTAATGAAAAAGCTCGCTCGTGCAGCATCTCCACCCATATCGTAAAATCTCAATGATTGTTCTTGTTCCGTTAGTACACAGAATGGGAAGGTCAACAACTACAGGGTAATCTGTATTCAGCCCAGAAAAATAAAGCGAACAAAACTATATTGACAAAAGAAATGAAGCTTTCATAATGGTGTAATCGAACGAAATGACATTTACTGTAAATTCATACCTTAAAAAAAATAATCCTTCTTAAATAAATCCGAGGCGAGGGAAATGTAGATTCTCGTCTTACTCAGCATAATTAAAGTGAATGGAAAGATTACGTATTCAGTACGATACAAAGAGAATGAAAAAGATTTGACAAAGTGGAATTTAACTTCATTATTGGTATAAGCAAACGATGTAACATTGACCGTAATACGAAAACACAACAAAAAGAGAAAAAGAAGAATCATAATATCTTTCTTGCCTGACTAATAAAAGTGAAGGAAGATTAAGTAGGTGGGGATTATGTACTTATCTCAAAACAATGGAAACAAAAAGAAACGAAGTTCAATGATGCAACTACCAGACTATGACATTGATTCCTTGATAAATTGATCCGGAGTGGGATTCATGCAGAATATCTAATACCGAGTGAATAGAAAAAATATATTTGTAGAGGCGTATTCAAGGAAGGGGAGGGGGTTGCAGAGGAGGCACATACTCTACCTACGCCACACTTGACGCAAAAACGCAACAACAAACAAAAAAGAGAAAGGGAAAAAGGAAGTTTAACAAATATGATCATAAAGAATTACATATACGCCCCCAATATGCGTGCGCGTGCGAACATTTCTATAACCGGTCGCTTTGCTCCCTCGCATTTTATGTTGTTTCAGGATCTCCTGATTTCGCGCTCCACTATAGCATGCATAAAATAGAGCTTTAAACGGTGGAATAAACGGATTTATGGATATCTTTCCCTTAGAAAATTTCGGTTAGAGAAAAAAAATCGGAAAAGAAAAGGGAAGAAAAAAAACACAGAAACTACTACTACTGCTAATACTAATTATTATTTATGATAACAAGGAGAAGAAAAAGAAGAAGATGAAAAACGCAAAAGATATAAAATCCTTGTACTTTTATTTCCTTTAGAATAGTAACACAATGAAGCAATTTAAGTTATCGAACACGGAGTCTCAGACGTTATACTTTGTTGGGAAGATAAGTGTTGGACGTGGATAAAACCTTGAAGGACGTACGTTTTGTCCCTTAATTTCGCATCGACTGCGAATAAAAGATCCATTAAGTTGATCCTTGAAAATGTAATGGTTATAATTGTCAGATTTCTGGGTTCTCATGCGAGTAGAATATTAAGAAATCATTCTCCAATGACCGTGAAATATCGAAAAATAAGAGCAGACCGTCTTATACACTTTGCTGATCTACTTTTGCCTGACCTCAAGAGCATCATATCAAAATGAATTATGGTATAAATACTTCAACCTCAACTCAATTTTTCCCACTTCATCCGGATGTAAGAAAATGTATTGGTGCTTTGCATTGCTTTGCATAGAGACACTCCCGCGGTTAAGATTTTACATGACCAATATTGTCATTTCTAAGCTTTCAAGCAAAATATATTCAGGGTATAACTGGAAGAGACGTAACATTTTAAAGAGCCAATTTTTAGTAGTTCACAGGACTTAACAAAAAACGTCAATTTAAAAACTTGAATTAAATATTTGAGAATCCAGCCATGACAAGTATTTTTGATACAACAGAGTCATACACAATCATTTGGACCGATGATCAGAATTATAGCGACAACGTGACTGACGTAGCACCAGTCCCCGGGGGTGGAGTTGGGTCTCGACCGTCTAGTCTCGTCAGCCTTGTCTGCAGCGGCGTCTTCACCGCTCTGATCATCATCACCAACACCATCAGCCTGCTGGCCTTCGCTGTCGAAAAACGACTCCGCACCTACAACAATTATTTCATCATCAACCTCAGCATACTTGATCTTCTTGTCGGATTATCCATGTCTGCACAAGTGGCCCACGCTTACCACGGTCATTATCCCTTCTCGCAGGATGTCTGTAAGATCTTAACCGGGGTCGCAGGTGGGATCGTCAACGGTTCCAACATCAGCGTGGTCGTCATCTGCGCTGATCGACACCAAGCTGTCTATGATCCCATCAATCATTTCATCTCTCGTACCAAACGAAAGGCCATTCTCATCAACTGCCTGCCTTGGGTGATCGGACTCTCATTCTGGTTGGGCTACTCCACCGTGTGGGAGTTCGTCGTCGGTCACGACAACGGTACGCAGTGCACACCGCTCTTCTCTGAGGGTCCGATCACGTATATGATCCAGAATGTTTGCAAGTTTCATCTGCCTTTCGTCATCATCGTCGTTCTCTACACCCGCATCATTCTTCAGATCCAAAAGACAGCCGGTGGAAGAAGTGTTAATAAGAATTTTGACTCGAAGGCTGTCTCGTCATCGTCGTTGTCCACGGAGAAGACACAGTCCAGCATCATCAAAGACGACACATCAAGCGCAGATCGGTGTGATGGGGGCGTGGATGAGGCCGAGGTTGGAGTGTGTCATGGTACCATGTCTTTTTCTCGGGACAATAGATTCACTACAAGTAAACAGGTAGGCCTAATATGATATCTTCTGAATTGTCTTGCAATTTCTTCTTATTAGAATACAATATATTCAATATATTTCAGCCTACATGATTTCTTTGTTCCAATACCGGAATATCGGTAACTGTTTATCTTTACAATCTTATAATTACAATTATAATTGTTGATAATAAACTAGTTCGGAGTTACTATCTGCGCATGGGAGGATTAAGGTCATTTGTACAAAACTGTTAAACTGATCTGAAAGTTGTGTAATCATTCTTTAGTTGTGCACCGATCGTACATTATATGACACACATGTGGAAGTATTCTTTTCAAGAGGGCAAACTCAAATAGTATTCATGAAACGCCCCAGTACATATTCCAAAATATGCAAAGAGGTACTTCTCCATTTGTTAAAGATATGTGGATGTTTGGTATCCTATGTGATCTCCAAACTGGTCTATTATCAAGAACTTGAATCTGAAGCGAAACGTACTGTAGGCTATTATAGATGACAGAACTGATGATTTATGAAAGAAAGAAAAAAAGAAACAATTCCCTGTAATCATGGTAAAACGTTAGGCTATATTGTGCAAAGAAAACGAGAATGAACGTTTTCTCTGTGAATTCTAAGACAGCGTTTTTCAACCGGGTGCCGCAAGACATCTCTAGGAGTGCCGCGAGAGAATAGTAATAATATGTCTATATTTAAAAAAAAAAAAATCGTTATTTTGGAATAACGTCGATTTGTGAAAACCAATTATTAGAAACCGCTAGAGTATGTAATTTCATGAAGAAATAGCATTTTAAAGATAGTAAAACGTCTTTCTTCCTCGCTTTCTGGCATCGAAGTTCCTGAATACATCCATATGCAACAAGGTGTCCAAATTGTCTTCTATTTAACAGCGAGGTGCATGAATATATATTATATCTTTTATATAAAATGTACACGTTTACCACGCTCGTTCGCCTCACTCGATCGCAACATTTAGAAACAGGATAATTCTGGGTAATGAGATCCTCATATTCGTGCATCGAATCGACCACATATAGTGATATTTTGTGTTCATGTATTCGGCAGCGAGGTGCCCGCACACTAGTGTGTTGGTTATAAAGAGTTTTTTAAAATCAAATTAAAAGTGTCATTTTGGGGGTTCAAGTTTAGAGACATTTGACGAGTGTCTGAGTGATGCAAACATAAATCTCCTGTAAATGAATTTTGGATTAGGGTGATGGAAAACCTTTTATTTCTTTCGATGGGAAACCTTTTATTTCTTTCCGTAAAAGGTTGAAAAAAGCTGTTCTAGGACAAGACAGAGATTTATTTCTCATTCCCTTATCTCTATATGATAAGGACTACATGTGTTATCATATAGAAATAAGGGATAGCGGCATATGAAAAGCTTAATCAGTGGGCCATTGTGTCTTTGTTCAAAACTATTCATCGATTATTTACTACCATCATAATTTGCTTTTATTATCATGCAGAAACCGAACGCACAGCGGATGGAATCACCGTCCGAGTCACGCAAAGCGACAAGAACCCTTTCCCTCATCATCGTCGCCTTCGTAGTGACCTGGATCCCTTTCAGCGTGATCAGTTTGCTGCTGACCATCGATTCTCGTCTCATCATCCCTCGACTGCCCATACAGCTGTACGTCTTCTTTGCTTTCTTGACGTATGGGAACAACCTGCTCAATCCCATCTCCTACGTCGTATCTCAGCCGTTGTTTAGGGCTACCGTAGTGAGGATCTTATCATGCAGGGCCTGGTAATTGGTTGGTTATCTGCCCTGAGGCGATTCCCTGTATTAATGTGTCCCGTATGGCAAATGACATTCATGCAATTATATTGAATCTATTAATTCAAATCTCTGGATATGACTTTATAAGGTAATGATACCAAAAAGCATCATTATTTGATGATCATAATTATCAAGAGATTTTTCACTTTTGGACAGAAAAATTATGTGGAAATATTGACATCTGATTTGTCGTATATACGGGACACATTATTGTACGGAATTGCTCACGGTGGCATAGGTAAGGGGCATGAGCACGCCCCCGTCCCATTGAATGGCATCAAGAAGAAAAGAAAATAAGATGACCAGACCCCCAACCCATACCCTCACACAGTTGCCTTGTTTTCTAGCATTTCATTCAGACTGGATATGTGTCCCTCATGACATCAATTACTGGACTCACGCTACGCCACAATATGTTTATAGCCAGGGGCGTCAATCCGAGGTTGGATGAGGGGGGAGGGCAGTCGCCTTAAAAATTTGGGAATTTACTGAATGTTTCCTGAACAAAGGGGTAAAACTCTTGACGTCTATATCCTGAAAATGTATCGACGCCTCTGTATAGTTTTACTCTTTAATTATGTTCGATAATTTTGAAGGGGTAGCAGAAGGAAAAGGAAAAGAAGAAAATGAACACAACGTGATTAAGAAAAATATAGTAGTTGGAAAAAAAAATAACAACAAAAAAAAGGATCGAGTAGAATGTGACAACTTTTAATCGATTTGCAAAACAGATTTGATTTCTTATCCTTATCTTTGAAGATACAGTAATATTAGTGATTATTCTGATAAATAATTATTTTTGTCGTCTTCTTCTGAAAATTATTTGGTTGTTTGTATCATTTTCAAAACGTCATGTGTACTATAATATCAACTATTTTTATCATGCTATCAGAAATTAGTAGTCTTGCTTGTGTCAATGTTATCGATATCTTATAAGTTTGAATATATATTTGGTATTTGTGATGGACACTTGCTTCTGAAATTATGAAATTATTTTCATATTTATCCATTGATGCGTTCGTTTATTTTATGTAATGGATGTAAAGTGCATAGAAGTACAATATGCGGATTCAAGCTCTTTATAAATGTTCATCTTTATCATTATAGTGAACAATTAAAGTTTATTCCGGTACTATCAGAATTTAAATGACTTGTTTAAATCATGGTAATAAAAATCTCCGGATGCATGAACTAATATTTAATAAGAAAGCAATTATATACCACAAGCAGGCGTTGTTGTTTGCACGTAAAAACGGGGTGTCCAAACTTCGCGTACATTTAAATATTTTCAGGAAACCACTGTTTGATAGTTTCTTACATACTAAAAAATGATAGTAATAAGAAGAAGGAGAAGAAGAATAAGAAGAAGGAGGAGAAGAAGAAGAAAAAGAAGAAGAAGAAGAAGAAGAAGAAGAAGAAGAAGAAGAAGAAGAAGAAGAAGAAGAAGTAGAAGAAGGAGAAGAAGAAGTAGAAGAAGAAGAAGAAGAAGAAGAAGAAGAAGAAGAAGAAGAAGAAGCAGAAAAAAACTCTTGACAGCAAAGTGTCTAGCTTGTTCGTATCATTGGATGTTTTGTTGAATAGTGTCCCCTCCCCCGATTCAACTGACTTTTGTCCATACAAGTTACTGCGTTACTAGCATTTCAAAAAATAATTGAATTCGTACTGGCACAATAATTTTGAAATGAATGCATTTTTAGACCATTCACGGATATTAATCATAGAAAAGAGATTCAAGTCAGCAGGTGATGAATCTGAAGGCTTATTATATTAGTGCTTTTAAAAACATGCTCGTAATAACTATGGCACGATTTAAATGAGCAAATGGATACTTCACCAAGGCGAGCGCGGCTCGTTTAAATTGAATGCTCTGAATATGAATTCGATTCCCAATTGATTAGATTGACAGGGAAAACCAATACATATAAATGAATAAGAATAAATATATGGTGGAATCAACCCAATGTACTTCACCATAATATGTATTTTGTGTCAGGAAATATAATCTAGTGAGTAAAGAAGTGCAAATTTAAATCATTAACTGTCATTTAGAGATTAGCATATTAAAAAACGAAACTTGATCAATATTGTGACAAAATTCATCCTGTTCACTCTTCACCTCTTTTAAAATATTTTTCACTCATTTTTTGGTGAGAGATATTTCAAGAATCATAATTATTTTCCTCATGTATATCCCCTCTCCCCCCCCCCCCCCCTCTGTCCCCTCTCTTCTATCCACTTGTCAACTCTTTCTTTCTTTATTTCGGCCTAATTAATTTTCTATCTTCGACCTCTCTCTCCTCTCTTTCCCCTCTCTACCTCTTTTTTTTCTTCTCTCCTTTACTACCACTCCTGCATAAAGGGAATTCTTAATCTCAAAGTTTCTTGTTTCGTGAACACCTCAGGCTCAATGCAATTCAATCAACATTTACAATACATAAACAGGCACAAAACGTATTAATTAAAGCATTTTAAAGAACTATTTATTCAAATTTGGCACGGATTAGAATAGTAGGAATAATATACAGGCATTTACAACATTAATTTGGCACCGATATTCCATAATCGGTAAAGAGGATACGCGTTTGCCCTACTACATCAGTATGCCTCTACATGATGTTAATAGTATCTTATTTTCAACTTGTACCAAAATAAAAAATGACAATATCTACATGTACATTACACATGAAACGTACTTCTCATAATGATCATTACAGCATTTTAAACTGGCCCTGATGCACATAAACAGACAGCATTTTTTTGTTTAAGGTCAAAGTGTTAAGAAAGCTCTTAAAATAAAAATGGTTAGAAAAAGAAAAAACCTTTCTGCAACATAAAACGCTCAAAATTACATGATTCAGGAAGACACAATTAAAAAAGAACCTTACAAAATAAACGCTTATTACACTATACAGAAACATACTTAGGTAAAAGATCTAATTCTGGGAGACAAAATACATGCAGTAAAACTTATACATATGTTCTACACATCTACACTTCTCCCTCCCATTTAAAAAAAGGAAAAACAATCAACTTAGTACTAAAAAAATAGTTTTCCTTCAGATAAAGGAGCACATAATTTACACACACAGCATTTTCCATTGTTTAGTACACTAAACAGGATAGTACTTGAAATGGTTAAAACACCTAAAACATGCAGAGTACTTGGCAGACATAATGTTCTTCTTTTTCTAAAAGGATAAAAGTACTAAAAAAAATTTCCTGCTGATCAATGAATATGAGTATAGAGTACCGAAGCTGTGACGTCATAAAAATCTATTTTTGGAATTTCTCAATTTTTTCTTCATTTTCCGAAAGAGCATTAAAAATAATGTCCAAATGTCGAAAACCAATTGAATAGGTTAAGTATTGGCTGAGATACGACCATCTGAATAAAAAGATTGCCTATGGGAACTCAGTGTTATTGCTCTGGAGTCTGGATCATAACGTTAGGAGCCAGAGCAATATAACACCGAGTTCCCATAGGCAATCTTTTTATTCAGACGGTCATATCTCAGCCAATACTTAACCTATTCAATTGGTTTTCGACATTTGGACATTATTTGTGATGCTCTTTCGGAAAATGAAGAAAAAATGGAGAAATTCCAAAAATAGATTTTTGATGACGTCACACTTCACCACTCTATACAAGCAAGATTGTCAACAAACTGTTTAGTACACTGTACAGTAAAATATTGAAGTAAAACATCAAATTCTGGCACATAATTGAACAGAGTAATCTATGTACATAAGTCCTACTTCTTCCTTCGGTCTAAAAGCACAATGAAATTAGTACTGCAAATCAATCTTTCATAGTTTTCTTCCTGATTTGGGAAGACACAATTATACAACAAGTTTATCAAAAATTTGTATGGAATGTACAAGAAAATTCTATTTTAGAATCAGTGTGATTTCTGACAAATACAGTTCTTCCAAGAAAATGGTTCACCTTCTTTTCTACTTTCTCCAGCCCATTTCAAGGCTTTAGAGCTAGTACGGAAAATAACAAAAACACATTCTTTGCAAAAGCCAAATCAATTTCATTTAGGGGGGGGGGATGCTCATGCAAAACATACATTGTTTGAGCTCTTTGTATTATTGTTATTGTAATTTCACTTTCATCATAAGATAGAATACTGAAACACATACATATGTTTGCAAGCAAAGCAAGAACATGATTTGGAGAAAAACAATCCAGGATTTTGGTCTCAAAGGGAAAGTTTTCTTGCAACATGATATTTACAAAGAAAGGAGATGGCCACCTTGAGTGTCTTTGTAAATAACAATATCAAAACTAAACCAAATATTAGTTTTAAAAAAAAGAAAAAAAGAAAAAAAAGAAAAAATTCTCAAGACTTAAACCTTATAAAGCAAAAAAGAGTATGGCACATTGGTGGCACATTGATGGCACGTTTCAGTATGGTTATCTTTCAGTCAAGATACATTGTAAAGTTTCTTCCCTCTTTTCCGAAACAAAATCTTCAATAATAAAAAAAATACAAATAATTGCACATGTATCAAATATAAAAAATAAAACTTCTTACATTGCAACAAGCAAATAAAATCATCTTTTGTCTTTATACATCTAAATTACAAGGTTCCGAAAATGAACTTGGCTTAAAATCTGACAAGATTCCAAATACAATGAGACAGTTACATTATCAGTTATGATGTTTATCTTCTGGTCCAATCCATAAGCACATGAAAAATGTATGAAACCACAAAAACTGCACACTACCTTACAGTGTGCAAGCAAACATGATTCCTTTTATGAACTAACTAACATGATCATAGTAAAAACAAGCAAGCAATGTGAGTAGCTTGTATTTAACACTTAACAAATGTCAGTACATTTACTATAAAAAAAAAGAAGATCTAAATGATGTTCAAAGAATATCTTGAAAACTACATCTGCACTGTAGGTCTCGCCAGAATAAAAACTCATTCAATAATGTTGTAGAGTTTGGTAAAAGCTAATAACTTGTCCCTTATCATAACTCTTGAAGCTTAAACCAGAGTGTCGATGACCACTCACCACTGTTAATACCCCAAAAGATTGGTTTTCTATCCACTGTACTTAGCATTAGTTCTGGGTTTGGTCACTATCGAGTGGTCAGGCATTGTCCAGCAGTAATGTCTCCAATACCAAGTCAAACTCCTACATTCTCCCACTGGCCAGTGGCGATTCTTAATCAAAGGTACCGTACTCTTACTTCTTCATGAAGACTCCATTAGGTGATGATGTCCTCACTCCATCAGTAAGTCACTGACTGTGTTCACTCACTGACTATGGTCAATCACTGGCTATGGTCATTCACCGACTGTGTTCAATCACTGACTGTGGTCAAATACTGACTGTGTTCACTCACTGACTATGGTCAACCACTGACTATGGTCATTCACTGACTGTGTTCAATCACTGACTGTGGTCAATCACTGTGTTCACTCACTGACTGTGGTCAATTACTGGCTGTGGTCAATCACTGACTGTGTTCACTCACTGACTATGGTCAATCACTGGCTATGGTCATTTACTGACTGTGTTCAATCACTGACTGTGTTCAATCACTGACTGTGTTCAATCACTGACTGTGGTCAATCACTGACTGTGTTCACTCACTGACTGTGGTCAATCACTGTGTTCACTCACTGACTGTGGTCAATTACTGACTATGGTCAATCACTGGCTATGGTCATTCACTGACTGTGTTCAATCACTGACTATGGTCAACCACTGACTGTGTTCAATCACTGACTGTGGTCAATCACTGTGTTCACCCACTGACTGTGGTCAATTACTGACTATGGTCAATCACTGACTGTGTTCACTCACTGACTGTGGTCAATCACTGACTGTGTTCACTCACTGACTGTGATAAATTACTGACTTTGGTCAATCACTGACTGTGTTCACTCACCGACTGTAGTCAATTACTGACTATAGTCAATCACTGACAGAGTTTACTCACTGACTGTGTTCACTCAATGACTGTAGTCAATTACTGACTATAGTCAATCACTGACAGTGTTCACTCACTGACTGTGGTCAATCAATCACTGACCAGAGGTAATGTCAGCGCTCCTGATCTGTCTCTCACCCTCCATCAAGAAGATCTGACAAGCCTTGTGAAGGAGATGGACGCCTATCTTCCTTTTCTTAGATCCAGACCAGCTGTGGGCCACACCATAGTAGTCTCCTCTCTTGGCATTGGTCAAGCGGGAAATGCCTACAGATATAGATAGATATGAGAGTAAGATGTTAGCCAAATGTGGAAGGCCTACAGACAGGAGACAGTAAGGAATAAATGAAAGTATGATATTGAATAAGGCTGAGATAGAAATTAAAGTAAGACTAGCATCTAAAAAGAAACAGAGCTTGTGCTACATGTATGTGTCCCTGCTGATGAGATCAACTATTGGGGAAGTGGAGAGAGATTTGAAAAGGAACGGAAGGAAACCGAAAGGAAACGGGGAACCGGGAGAGAATGGGAAAGATTGAACAAGGGAAAGATTGAACAAGGGAAAGAAAGGTGCAGGGGATGACGAGAAGGGAAATGGAAGGCAAGTGTAGGGGAGTTGGAAGGGAAAGGGAAGGGAAATGGTAAGGAAGAGAGTACAGGAAGGGAAAGAAAGGAGGTAGGGGAAGAAGAGGGCAAGATAAGGGGAAGAAAGAGGGAAACAGAAATAGATGGAGATAGATAGGGGAAGGGGAAGGAAACAGGTATGGGGAAGGCTTTGAATGGGGCACCGGAAGGGGTCAGGGATGGAGAAGAAAGAAAAAAAGGAAGGAGGATGCGAAAAGAAGAAGAGAGGGAATGAAAGGGGAAGGAGTAGAGGTTAGGGAAGGATAAGTGTTTGTAACATTTGTCATGTTTTTTGTGTATTATCCAATCGCAAATGGGGATGATAAGAGTAGCTGTGCTCAACAATTTAGTCCTATTTGTCCTCACTTATCTGTGTGCTGTAAGATACAAAAATGTGAAGACCAGTACGTTTAATAAAGAACCTGCAATAAAACGTTTTTTAAAACAAGGGAAACGCTCTCGGCGGTCTCGCCTGCATTATGCAATTCGATATGATGAAAAATTGAGGTAGGGACATTATTTATAGGCAGGGTGGCCCATTAGCAGGCCCCCCCAAATGAAATCCTCTGAATGTAATCAGCATTATGAAGTGAATATTGACTATTAAAGAATCATCAGAAAAATTATTTACTATTGTTTGTACCAAGATTGATAACTTTCATGAAATATGAACAAATAACAAAAATTGATTTATTAATTCTCATAATAAATTGTTTAAAATATATTTCAAGTCTACTGACCTAAAATGACCTTTGACCTTGACTTTGTGACTTGGAGTTTGTGTCATATGATTTGTGATACTTGATAACCCTTAGGTATAAGTGTCATGGAATTTGAACAAACAAAAATTATGATAAAAATTCAAAATCTTGATGTTGATGCCACAACATAGTCAGTTTGCAGACCTAAAACGACATTTGACCTTGACTTTATCACCTAAAAGACTAATCACATGATTGGTGATACTTGATAACCCTTATGTTCAAGTTTCATGGAATAGGAATGTATACTTTCAAAATTACGATAAAAATTAAAAATCTTAACCTGATGCCACAACATAGTTTAAGTTTGTTGACCTTAAATGACCTTTGACCTTGACTTTGTGACCTGAAATTCTCCTCACATGATTGGGGGTACTTGATAACCCTTTAGGCCAAGTTTCATTGAAAAAGAACTTATACTTTCAAAATTATATTAAAAATCAAAAACTTAACCTTGGTTAAGTTTTTGATGTTGACGCCGCCGCCACCGGAAAAGCGGCGCCTATGTCTCGCTTTTTGCTACGCAGGCGAGACAAAAACCTGCAGCATATGTGAACAAGCCTTAAGGACTACAAGCAGTGAGATGGGAATCCTTACCGAGGGCATCCATCATACAAGCTTCTCTGGTGTAGGCTTCTACTGGTATAACATTCTGAAAACAATGCAGTGAGACAACACCCATCCCGCCAGACCAAATATCTAGGATGTGAAGAACTTTGGAGCCAGGCTGGATATACACAAACGAAAAATTAAAATGCATTTACTCTATAAAAAAAACGGTTGAATCAATTATGTCTGAAAGGCGGTTACTTTATGAAAGAATTATCAATTTTTGTAAAACTGATTAGTTACCTTAATTTATGGGATAAAATGAATAATGAAAAATTCATGATTATCCTTCCAGTACCACCTTCATTGGTTGTAGAACATTTTAATTTTTAACCAAGGTGTAAAGTTTCTTACACAAGCTGGCAACTCAGGCAACTTTTTGGTGTGTCTTTAAAGGGGAAGTCTACCCACATCTGAAGTTGATTTCAATAGAAGCAGCCAAATTAGAGAAACAGATTAGTAAAATTTGGATTACAATCCCATAAAAAAAAGTATTTATGAATGTTATAAGTTACAATCAATCAAATACAAATTGGCAACTCCGTGATGTATATTGTGGGGTCCCCTAGCTCCCATTTTGGCAGTACTATAACATTTATAAATTTCAGTCATACATGCACCCTAGATATAATCCTTACTGGTATGTTTTATTATACCACTCCTGCATGAAACAAATCTATTCCTTCATTAATAACTAAGAAAATACAGAGCAAGTGGGAAAGGACCTTGCAAATTGTCACAGAGTTGCTGATTTGTGTTTCATTTTTTAGTGCAACTTAAAGAATTCATAACTTTCTAATTTTCCATTGGATTTTGCTCAAATTTTCATTGATCAGTTTCTCTCATTTTTCTACTTTTATTAAAACGAAGTTAATATCAAGGGGGACATTCCCTTTAAAGTTGCGAATTTTACCTTCTTGGTCATCTTCTTCTTGAGATGGTCCAGAGCTTCTTCAAAGTGAGCATAGGGTCGCGACCTCTTACCCTTGCCCACATAAAAAATACCTGATACAAAGGTCTTGAATGTCTCCAGCTGTGTGAGTTTGGGATATCTGGAGAAAAAAAAATGACATCATATAGCATTTTGTGATATCATAACTGCTGAAGACATTCAAAAAAGAAATCGGCATGTTCACAACATATAGTGAGTTATGATGTTGATAAATAATCTTTCTAGATTCTAGACACTAACATTTACTTCCTGTTGTTCTCCAGCTAAACGTTTCCAAAATGAGGCTCGGTAACTTGTTGCATGCTAAAGCCTGAGATAACTCAGGATTTAACCCATGGGAAATCAAATCCATTCTGAAGCATTTGGTCTCTTTTAGGTTATACATGCCATTTTGAAGTTGGAAGATGCCACAAGCAACTAGTGTACCTTAGAATAATTACATGTTATTAAGCAAAATGCTTCCTCCTGAGAGGATATTTCAATCTGATATGATCTGAATGATCTGAATGAATGAGCTTTCCTTTTCTTCTTCATTGGCAGAATTTTATGGACAGGAACTTATTTTATCTCGAAAGAGAGTTACAAGCACAGAAAAGGTGAAGAGAATTCAGACCCCTGGTCTAGATCTACATCATTGTTTTGCTTTCCGTCCATTAATCATACAACCCTGTTCACATGTGAGAAATTGGCTTCACCTTTAAAAGAATGGCCATTGTTGATGGCCTCTGATGACCACTCCGTTGTACGAGTCTTACCCTTATCCTTTTCTTCTTCATTATGGACAGAAACTTATTTTTCTTGAAAGAGAGTTACAACTTACAAGCACACAAAAGATGAAAAGAATTCAGACCCCTGGTCTAGATCTACATCATTGTTTTGCTTTCCGTCCATTAGTCATACAACCCTGTTCACATGTGAGAAATTGGGTTCACCTTTCAAAGAATGGCCATTGTTGATGGCCTCTGATGGCCACTCCGTTGTACGAGACTTACCCTGTGACAATTGCTCCACACATTGCTCAATTTCCTACACACACCAAATTGTTACCTTAAAACCTGGACACAACACTATAGCTCACTCTAACCCAAACCCAATAAAACCCGAACCAACAATGAGTCATCGACCACTCACCTGCTGGGAAGGTCCCTGGTGACACGTGGGTCAAGTAGAAGGTAGTTGAAGGAAGATTTCAGCTTGCCCTCTCTCCATTTTCTCTTTGGGTCAGGCTCCTGAAACTGTTCCACCATTTGCTTCTCAAGATCATGGACGTCTGGTAAGGGCTTGGTTTCATTTAGTATCTCAGCGAGCTCATACTGAAAATCTGATTTGCAGGAATTTAAAAACAACATCATTATTCTATTTTTCTTCTTAATAAATTTCAGCCTCAATATAAAATAATACCTCCAATAAACTACACATACTTCTAACATAAATGAATCCCTTCAAATTTTCTCAAGTAATTGTGCAAAAATAAAAGTAACTGGAAACAACGGAATGGGTGAAACTCTTGTCACTAGCTGAAAAACACTATCTTTACTCCACCACTAAAAAGGAGTGAAAAGCAAAAGGGTACTGTATAACAAATAATATTGCATGCATGAAACTTTCACAACTTTCATGACTGTTCGAGAAAAGTTTTCATGCATCTTAAAAATCCATCATGAACAATCTGCAAAAGATTCTGGTTTTACAGTAAGAAAGACCATGTACACTTACTGATATTGCCCAAATCTTGCTTCTGCTTCAATCTCCTCAGTGTGTTACCATCATCCTGCATTAGCCTCACAAGAAAACTGAGATACACAGACCTTGTGGTTGCAGTCACTGGTCCAACATCCTCACCATGGTCACTGAGCTTGAGCTTCAATTCATCGTTTGTCAACTTGGCAAGTTCTGGGGGAATCTCCAACCTCTGAGGCACATCTTCTTCACTGGAGCCTGATTTGAAAGACGTCCAGTCATAGACGACGGTATCGTCTGCGGAAGCGAAGCTGAAGTTGAGCAGAGATGATTCGCTTCCAGATGCAGGAAGGAAGTGCTGCTCAATCAGAGATGCACCTGATCTTCTGTTTTGGTAAACAGATTTGGAAGAAATGTTGGATCTAGGAGAGGGGCTACTTGATGTACAAGAAGATGATGGAGATGCCTCACAAGCTTCAGGGACTGTTTGTTCCTCTTCGTTTACATTGCTTTCAGCTGTATAATACAGTGAAAAAGAGGCCTCTTGTTGTTCCTCTTCATTTACATTGTTTTCAGGTGCGGAATGTGATGAAATAGAGGCCTCCCTTTGTTGCTCTTCATTTACATCGCTTTCAGCTGTGGAATTTGGTGATATAGAGGCCTCTCTTTGTTCTTCTTCGTTTACATCGCTTTCAGCTGTAGAATTTGGTGATATAGAGGCCTCTCTTTGTTCTTCTTCGTTAACATCGCTTTCAGCTATAGAATGTTGTGAAATAGAGGCCTCCCATTTCTCAAATTCAAAGCTGGGGTATTTCAGAGGACAGAATACCGTTTTCCTCCTGTCCTTAGCCGTAGCCTTCGAAAATACAAGGGTATGATCTGGAGAGGTCACATCTAATCCAAAGCCTGTCAATGTGTGCTCATTGGCTGAAGGGCTGCCCTCTCCTTCAGAATTTACATCACTTTGACTGGGACTGGTCTTTAATGAAGATGGGGATACTGCAGATGATGATGATGACCTGTTGGACGCACTTGATGACAGGCTGTTGTTGTCAAGGTTCATGGACAGCAAAGCATGGTTCAAGGAGGTCTCTCCGTACGTTGACTGCACACTTTGTGAACGATCATGACTTGGTGAGAAGCTTGTCATGCGTTGCTTTGGGAAAGATATCTCATAGTCCTCTAGATCATGGTCAGTGTCACCCTCCTCCAAATCTTGAAAAACGAACTCGTTGTCCGTGGAGCTGGAGGCAGAGCCTGGACTCCAGCTGTAACCAGCATTGTAATTATTATTGAGGCAGCCATGTTTGTCAGGTGACAGGTTATTCAACATCTCATGATCGGGCAGATAGCTACGAGAACCACAGATATCTAAAATGCAGAAATGGATTAAAAAGGTGAGAAAAAGAAACACTGAAATTATATTTCCTACTATATTCGGTGTACTTCTAAGCCCTTTGGTGTAAAGACATTTCTAAATCATTTGTAACTTATAAAAGCATTAATTCTTGACACTTTATGGTATACATCATTCTCAAACTAATGACAGTGATTCTCAGTTATTTCAAAGAATGTTCATTGAACTATAGATGTAGAATTGAATGTATATTTCCTTTCATGAAATAATAATAATAATGAAAATGTACCATTGGTGTTATCCCGTGAAGCAAGTGGAATTTCCAAGAAACTTCCTCCATCCTCCTCCTCTTCTTCTTCTTGGTCTGTATCATATTGACCATCCACCCATGTATCTAGAAGGTTGATGCAGTCCCAGTGACTATCACTCTCAGCCATGTTTCTGGCCGTTTTACCCTCCTCATCTTCCAGGGAGGGATCACCCCCGTTCCACAGGAGGAGCTCCAGAGCTTGGAACCTACCCCATGATGCAGCTACATGGACAGGAGTCAAACCCTCGGTTGATCTGTAAGGAAATGACATTGTAAAGAACTAGAGACTATTTCCCACAGGTGTGATAAAGTAATGAAATCACATACCTCTATAAAGAATATGCAAAGTGTGCTGTAGGTGTGCACTGTGAGAAAAGCACACAGATCTATGGAACTAAAAGGTGTATGAACCAGCCTGATTTGTAGCAACACACTACAGCAAGTTTAGTGTACAGGCTATAGTCAGGTTTTTTTTTTAATATGACACTTATAAAAATGACTTGATAAAAAGTAATTTCTTTTACCCAGAATTGTGGAGTGTACCAAAATGTCTTCATGTTACATATCCTCAACCATGTCAACATATTAGATAATGTCTACTGGTATGAGGCTTCCTTTAAAAGACAAACAAAAACAATGCGCAGTCCTAGAGCCAGAGGAGTTAATTCAGCATGATCAGTAGGGTTACCTGACATTAGGGTCTGCATTGTGTTGGAGAAAGAGCGTGGTAAGCTGTAAAGCATGGCGAGAATCACAGCCCACAGCAAGATGAAAGGGACTCACACCCTCGGCAGGAAGAAGCAGGTTTGGACATGCTCCTTCTTTCAGCAATGTTGCTGCCTGGCTGCAAAGTAAGAAACAAGAAAAGAATAAATGAAGAGTTGCATAAAACTAAAAAAAGTAAAAGGAAACCAATTGTAATTGTAAGACACACCTAGCGACCCCCGGGAATGGTGCGTCATTGGTCCTACATGTATGTGAGTCGGATATCGGGTTACCACGACGCACCCGTGTCAACATTTTGACGGACCATTCAACTACATGACGGTACATACGGTGATTTATGTGACGCACCATCTCTTGATTTTGACGATCCATGACGGTCATCAAATTTTTTATTTTGCACGCTATGCCCGGCCTGCAGTTCCGGCAGCATGTATTGACACACATGGGTAAACTGACTGACAATGACGCACTACTTTCGTCATGATATGACGGACCAAAGGTTGATTTGACGATACCTGCGTCAAAAATGTTTTGGTAAATGACCCTACCAATGCCATGACGCACCATTCCAGGGGGTCGCTAGGTCTAGCCTAGACCGAAAATTTCTGTCTCTTTCATTCGTTAGCCTCTGATTTGGGTAGGGTCGGCTCCTCTCTTTAGTCAATGGATGAAGATGACGTCATCCATTGACATTAACAGTTTAAAATACGGCTGCAAGAATTTCAACACGGAGCTCAATTTTGGCGATGAAAATCCGGAAAAAAGACCCTTAAACGCATCATACAGTCAATCTGATGAGTGGAACCGATGTAGTTTAGCCTACGTGTAGGCCTAATTTACAATAATAAATGCATCGGATATGCATCGGGTAAACTAAAATGTAGTATTTTGGGCAAAGAGTTTTGGGCAAAGAGTTTTTGGCCAAAATGTTTGAACAGGAGCGCCTATGGTCGGCTTCTGTCTCTAAAGAGAGGAGCCGACCCTACCCAAATCAGAGGCTAACGAACGAAAGAGACAGAAATTTTCGGTCTAGCCACTCTAGGTCTAGCCCTATGTGCGTCTTACAATTGGTAAGTCAGTAAGTGCATTACACATGTATGAATGATGTAACTTTATTAAATTTTAAGTTTAATACATCTAGTTTACAAGCAATATTATTACTTGTACTGAGTTATAGAGCTAGGTCTAATATTCTATTTGAATAATGGTAGATTTAACCGTAAATATTACCCATATATTGCCCATTCATTTAGCATTGCCAATCACAACTCCAGGGGCGCGGGCTTACATGTATATTTAAGGTAAGCCCATCAAACTAGATCTAGTCGACGCCGAAGCGACGGGCAAGGGCTCCGCCTCCACTGCACTCCGCTGTCCTCATGCTGCCTACAATCGACGAGAGCGAGAAAGGGCCCGAATGACTAATATAAATCAAGGTTCAAGTTCAACCAACAAACCTGATATTTTCATCGTTGATCGTCTGTAGTAAACATTGGGCTTTCAAAAGCTTGGAAGCCATTTCCCTAAATCCATACTATTTAACTGTTAAAAGGAAAGGTCTCGGTCCTGTTAAAAAAATCTTCACTCGCCGCACGGTGCAGTCAGTGTTGATGTTGTTTGATATTCCCGCTAGCTAGATCTTTAGCTATGATAGATACGCCGCAAAGACCCTAGCTAGCTATGACAAGGCATGTCAGTCTACCCACGGCCACTTCCGTAGCTAGTTCCCTCGCATTGTGCAAATAGGTAGTATACTTATGGATACTTATGCATTCTTCTGAACGCAGGCTTAATCCTCTTTATTCATTTCCAAATTCCTTCTTCGTGTAAAGTTGGTTTGATCATGACCGGGTGGGTTGGCGTCGAATTTTTACATTGCAGGTTCATTTCTCGAGTACTTGTCCAAACCGTTTCCAAAATTGTAGACAAAACTGTTGACACTGCATGGGTGTCAAATAAAAACTCGATCAAAAACGGAGTACAGGAAATATCGGCATGTTACTACAATGGGTGTACGTGCATAGTCTAGAGAGTGTGTACTCTGCGAAATTAAAACTCTGTGGCAATGTAGTCTGGCCGGGTCGTGAAAGTACTTTTGTCGTAAATGTCCATCAATTTATTGTAATAAAACATTATTTCTAATGAGTTTTGAATAGCACCATAGTAGAACTTAACAGGAATTCCGTTCGTATTTTGTCATTAATATTCAAGGCCCGCAGAGCTTGTTTTCATCACAAAAAAGTGCTAAATACTGACAATGAAAATGCCGCATGGAATTGAACGGATCGCTTCTGGCATTCTCTGCCCAGCTAGTCGGCCGCGTTATCTCGAGGTACCCACTGTAGCTGCATTAGTCGCTATATTTGGCAGCAGCAGCCGATCTTCTCCACCATGTCAACAGAGTTGTTATTTCAAGCGGAATTATTCGTCACCAGTACATCAAATTCTCCACAAACTAAGAAATATCAGAGCTGAGAACATTCGAGGTAACAAATACATGTATTATTCTTCGTCTCCAGCTGAAAATCAAAGAACAATTTTTGCTTTAGCAAGCGGACATGGAAAATGTGGAGTGGCAGTAGTGAGAGTTTCAGGCCCTCGAGCAAATGTGGTCCTCGATACGATGATTCCAAGCAAGAGGCCGAGGGTAATTGGAGTCAGACAAGCAGCTTTGTCACCAATTTATGATCCCACAACAAATGAATTAATCGACCATGGGCTGATTCTGTGGTTTACTGGTACGGTATACCTCTCTTACTATATACACTCCAACACTACAGCTACTAGCTATAGTGACATTCAACTTGGACTAGATTCTAATCTAGGCCTAGCTAGTAGTTGTATTTTTGTCTAAACATAAGTAAGAGTAAGTTATGTCGCCTCATCCTTGTGTACTAGAAGTAGAACATTAAAATAAAGTCTAGTCTATAGTTTTTTAACTTATTCAAAAATGCTAGAGGTCTATGTTTATATATTCGATGAAATGTTAAGATAATCATATACTTATTGAATTTATTGTACATAATCAAGTGCACTATTTCTATATAATATAGCTATAGGGTCTATATAGACCCTTATCAAAGCCACAACTAAGGAAGGGTACACCATGGCAATAATATATGAAAGAAGTCGAGAGGTCTTTTGATGTGGCACCATGCAATTCAAATTTGAAAAGAATTTTGTGTCTGATTGTTTTTAATTGTTTCTTCCTTCTAAAAGTTTAATCATAGTTTCTATTTTCTCTAGTACTAGTAGTAGTCTGAGCTCAAGCTCAAATGAGAATGAATTTTAGCAATTGAGGCACATGTAGAAAATAAATGAAAAAACGCCCAATCCCGCACCCCCAAAAAAAAAAAATTCTAGATCGAGCCATGCCTGCATGGAGAATATATATGCTTTGGTGCTCCTGGAATATGAGTAGTTCTAAAGTTAACATGGATCTTATAAAAATTATCTTTTGTAACTCCTTTGTATGGTATGCCGAAAGTGGTGCAAGTCAAAATTCACATTGAATGAAGTGATCAAACTGATGCTCTGTTGAACTCTAATGATTTACCCCATGTAATTTTTCTACTGTGTTCAGGTCCAAAGAGTTTTACAGGAGAAGATGTGTGTGAGCTGCAGGTCCATGGAGGACCAGCAGTAATTGCTGCCCTCTATGGGGCACTAGGAAAGCTTGATGGATTTCATCTGGCAGAACCTGGAGAGTTCTCAAAGAGGTAAAAAAGACGAACAAAAAAATTAATTGTGAATGATAGTTTTTGTTGTCACAATACACATGCACATAACAGGCACTCTTGCATTCTAATGAGTTTGAGGACATCAATTTTCATTTGCTACAGTGTTTTGGACTTTGCCATTCGACCTTTGTTCTTTTTCTGTACTTCCTCCTTTTTTGAGTATTCAGATTTTTTTTTTCAATTTTATTTTATTATTATTATTTATTCTTTAAAGAGTATTTATGAATTTTGAGAGACATGCTTCTATTTTATTTTACATATTTAAATCATAATGTTGAATAATATCCAGGATTGATTTTTATTTGTTTCTAACCACAGAGCATTCTACAATGGCAAGCTTGACCTTACTGAAGTGGAAGGCCTTGGTGACCTTATACAGGCAGAGACTGAAGCCCAGAGACAACAAGCTGTACGTCAGATGTCTGGAGTCCTGAGTAAGCTGTATGAAGGATGGAGAGGCAGGTTGATCAGGGTATGCAGAGTAGTTTAAAGGGCAATACAACGTTTGTAATAAGTTCATTTATAGGAAAGTAGAAACAAAAAACAGAAGGGAAAAATTTGGTAATAAAAAGAGAGTTATGAATGTTTGAAATATGAGATAACGAAAGTTATGGGAATCTCAAATTGGCAATTTTGTCAGTGGATTGTGATGTATTCATGGACAACTCTTCTGTTGCCATGTACAAAAATGTCATTAATTTCTAGTTTACTCAGCATATTATTATAGGTCCTCTAGAAAGAAAAGACCCTTTCTGTATACCTCATAAGATTCGAAGAGGATAGTGATTTTATGTCAAATTCCATTTCATTTATTGATGATAGTATGATACTCACAGTGGCGGATCCAGGGGGGGCACAGGGGGATGTGCGGCCAAAAAAAGAAAAGGAGAAAAAGGAGGGGGAAAGAAAAAGGAGAGGAAAAAGAAAAAAAGGGAAGAGAGAAAGAAGAAAAGAGGGAGGAAAGAAAAGGGAGAGGAGAAAAAGGAGGGGAAAGGGGAAGAGAGAGGAGAGAAAAGGCGGAAAAGAAGAAAGGCGGAAAGACGGAGGAGAGAAAAGGGGGAAAAGGAGAATAATGAGAAGGGAAAAGAAAGAAAGGGGGATGATATTATAGGAAGGTGTTTTTTTACCGGGTAAGGGGCGGGGGCATGCAATTTTAAGTCGAACATGACTTCTAACTTTTAACTTATAACTTAGTCTTGAATTAATTTTCCTATATACCTATTCTAAGTCCCCGCCATTAATCATGCCACAGTTGCTGGTTTCATTGTCATATTATTTTCTGTCATCCCTGTGGCCGCGAAGAGCCTACCACAAATTTTCTATCCGTTTCACAAGCACTTTTTTCCATCGCCTACATGTAACGCTTATTGCTTCCAGTTTGCAAAAGATCCCAGTGGCGGATCTATGGGGGAATGGGGAGGGGGGGTTTAACGCCCCCTTGGGCTGCCAAGTGAAAATGTGATGTGAATAGAAAAACGCCATCATGTGTCCAGACCCACACAGTATCCGCATCGTCATCGGGTTGAACCCCCCTTAAACTGTTACTTGATTTAAAAAGACGTTATCATGCACTGCTTTTTATGGTCTCCATTGTGTTAGTAGATGCCAGGAAAATATCACTTACGGGGGTTCAAAAAATAGCCCCCCAAAAATCGCCTCGCCGCTACACGGCTCGGACTTCGCGGCTCGTGGACGATGCTCCGCATCGTCATTGGGTCGAACCCCCCTTAAACTGTTACTTGATTTAAAAAGACGTTATCATGCACTGCTTTTTATGGTCTCCATTGTGTTAGTATATAGATGCCAGGAAAACATCACTTACAGGGGTTCAAAATAGCACCCCAAAAAATCGCCTCGCCACTATGCGGCTCGTGGACAATGCTCTGCATCGTCTTTGGCTCAACCCCCCCTTAAACTGTTACTTGATTTAAAAAGACGTAATTATTATGCACTGCTTTCTATGGTCTCCATTGTGTCAGTAGATGCCAGGAAAACATCACTAACGGGGGTTCAAAATAGCAACAACAAAAAATCGCCTCGCCACTTCGTGGCTCGTGGACGATGCTCCGTGTCGTCATTGGGTCAACCCCTTAGCAAAAAGCTAGATCCCATCATCCGCCTCTGGATCCCTACTCTTGGAGGGGTAGGAGAAAGCAATTTTACGTCATATTACTCCAGGAAGTGCCTGAAAATGCACCTAATGTGTTCTAAAATTGCAAATGCTTCCTACTCAGGGAGGGGGTTCTGACCCCCTCCCAGACCCACCCCCGCTTGGTCGCTCCGCTCCCTCGCCGCTGACGCCTCGCTCCATCGTTTTTCATATATTTCACCCCATGCAATTTTGTGCCCGCCCCAGTAAGAAATTCCTGGATCCGCTACTGACTCATGATAGAATTTTTGATATCATGTACATATTCATCCCATGGGATGCTCAAGGCATCTGCAAAATACTGTTTCTTTTTAAAACTCTTACAGACGGTAGCACATGTTGAGGCATTTATTGACTTCAGTGAGGATGAAAACATAGAGGAAGGCGTCTTAGAAAAGGGTGAGTCAGTGAGATGATCTCATTCTTATGTTAATCTTACATATTCTGTGCTTGGTCGAGTCTGGATGATTTCTACAACGCATGTTCCATCAAAAAATGCTCCACATTCAGTTTCCTACACTTAATGAATACCTAACCATTGACTAAACTCCATACTTGAATCTAACACTGACCTGTGACATAGCTGCCAACAATTACTATTTTGGAAGAATGATTCCTATTTTCAGCCATCAAACCAATGTTCTTAATCTTATAGTCCCCTATCCTTCTAAACACATCTACATAAAATGCATATTAACTGCACTATATTCCTGTGCAACTCTTATAATAATGATAACAGTAATAACAGTAATAGTAAAGATGATGATGATAATAATGATAATAATAATATTAATAATAATAAATAATAATAATAATATTAATAATGATGATACATGTACTAATAATGCAACTAATGATAATATTACTATTATGAATTATTATTTCATTATTAGCCAAAATATCGATGATGGGGATTTTTATGTCTCATTCAAACTCCATGCTTTTTCATCACAGCCAGGCAAGAGATTGAGCAACTTTTGACTGAAGTTAGACGACATCTGCAAGACAGCAGGAAAGGTGAAAGGTTAAGGAGCGGGGTCCATGTCACCATAGCTGGCCAACCCAATGTTGGGAAGAGTACATTACTGAATGCACTTTGTAAGTGAAGCTTGCATTATGGTTGCTGTTTAGTGTTCCCAGTCATTTGTCAATTTTTTCTCTTTTCATAAAAGTACTTGCTTGAAATATTCTGGTGTTTATGTTGTTTATTTCATTTGTAAAATATGAAGTATTCAGTTGGTATAATTTTTATTTGAGTGTTAATTTTTTTACAATTTATTAAAAAAAAATGAAAGTGGTTGAATTGGGCATAGGTATCTCTCAAACTTCTAGAAAAATACTGCTATTTCTGTATTTCTGTGATTTCTGAGTACTGGTATATCAACTCACTTGGTAACATCATCCATGCTTCGTATGATCATAAAGTGTGTTAGTCCTAGATGGGATTTTATGCGCCCATGTGTGTCAAGCGCTTGGTAATGTTGAGCCCTGGGCCCTGTCTTACAAAGAGTTGATATCAATCGCTACTATGTACATAAGAGATAGGAGACTGCAAACTTGCGATTGATTTGGATCAATCGCAACTCTTTGTAAGACAGGGTCCTGGGATGCCATATGAAAGTGAATATTAGGTAATTGGATTTGAAGTGAGCAGTATCTTGATTTGACCCTCTGCTCCTATTTGACCTTTGGCCAGGTCAGCGTCCTGCAGCCATCGTCTCGCCCATTGCTGGAACAACCAGGGATGTTGTGGAATCCTCTCTCAACATTGGCGGATATCCAGTCATCCTCAGTGACACGGCTGGGATACGGGAGAGCTTAGATGAGATAGAGAGGGAAGGAGTTCGTAGGGCCAGAGAGAGGTACCGGTACACAGCGTTTCATGAAACCGTTGTAAGTATAAGTGCGCTGACAACCCATTGAAATGCATCTAGTAAATTTGTGTTTCAATGGGAGGTTGGTGACTTTGTACTTTTGATGGTTTTGTGAAACAAGGCCCTGTTTATTATAATGTCTTCTTAATTCATTTTTCACCAGTGTCAGTGATGTACTGTAGAACCAGACATTTTGTGTGCTTATACATTTTCCTCAATTTCGCAGGAGGTCAAGAGTCACAAGAGTTTCATGCCAAAGGATATTTAAATTTAATTGATTCATTTTTTGAGGGGGTATATATTGTGCCTTTGCGAACAATAGCCAGTTTAGGTATCACCAGTTAATTGTTGACAGCTGGTCTCACCAGCAGTCCATGTACGGAGAGTCCCAAATATGCCAATCAAACTGCTGCTCAGATGATGTTATGTACGGTACCACAAATCTATTAAAAAACAAAAGGGACTAAACCTTTCTAACACATTAGATATGATTGATTGGGAAAAGTGTCTTGCCACGAAAAAGGGCTGTTTTATAATTGTTTTAAAGGTTTTGCAGTATTGTATTAAATTTCATTTCCACAATACAGAGCATGATTTATAACAAAGAAAATCATCTTGACATTTGGTTGGATTATTTAATGATTTTAACTTTATGTTCAGTGATTTGTCAGTCTCAGTGATTACTTTGTTATTCTCTTGTTTTTATAAATAATTTTAGTACCAGTAAAGTGATAATTTAACATCTCTAATCATTTAGCTAGATTATGAAATCATTTAGATGCATTATGATAATTTGATTCTTTTCACTGACCCTTACTACACAGAACAAACCTTGCTGACCTTGTCATCTACATGCTTGATGCCACAACTCTCGATCCTCAACCGTCCCCCAAGGACTTCGTAGAACAGATCAATTCCTATGTGACAGAATCCAAACTCTGGGAGAACAAAACTCCTAGAGTATGTGATGAGAACAGTCCTGTAAGCAATGACAGTGGTGGTGATCAAAGGGACGTGATTGTGATAGTCAACAAAATGGATCTGGTTGATGAAGAGTCTAAGACACTGCTGTTTTCCGTCATGCCGGATGTCTCGATGCGACAGAGCAACAAAGAGAAGGAAAGGCTGAGTGTCCTGCCTGTGTCCTGTAAAACAGAGGAAGGGATGGATGGATTCCTTGACTTGCTACAAGAAAAGTTAAAGAAGATGTAAGAATTGAAATGCTGTTGGATGTGAAGCATTCCATTCTTTAGTCAGGGCTTTACACTGACTTTTTTGTAAGGGGGTTTTGATTTAACTTTTTGACCATCTGTCTGCATGGGCCTTTAAATAGAAGGTTGAGTTCTGGGAAGAGGTGAAAAATAATCTGTGAGCGTTATCATTGTATTATGCAAGTGTGGAAGAACATCAGATAAAAAATGTTGCCTGAAAAGCATGACGCTTCAAATGCCTTGATATTCAAAATATGGCATGTAACAGCATAAAAATCTGGACAGATTTTTATGCTACATGTTCGTGTAGTCCCATATACATCTTTCTGTGTACAGTGCTTGTAGCTTTACCAAGACTGGGCCAAATTTCGTATCATTTAGATGTTTCCAGAACGTTGCAGTACACACTAATACTTATATGCTAGATGATCAAACTTTTCTGATCAATTCCACACCGTTTCTTTCACAATGAAATCGCATGACCAGAACTCAACTTTATCTTTAAAGATACTATGTCCCTTTTGCAGCCAACATCAAATTCTGTAGAACTTTGCAGGAATTATGAATATGTCATGTATGTCCTATCTGTTAAATTTAAACGTTAGCAGTGTCCTAATATTCAAATTATGCAAGGAAACCCGTTTACTTGCTAGACTTCACTGTCAGACACTATTGAGTGACTGACTGGCTTTTTCTTCTTTGGTAATAACATACATAAAATGAGCTGTAAAGGGTACATGAGCATTTGTCTACATCAATAACCCACTTCTTGTAATGGCCAAAATTAAACTGATTGAATCTTTGCGCAGCATAAAACGTACGACCATTCGGTACAATGGTCTGAAAAATCAGACTATTACTTACTGGCTCTATAGCTCCTAAGTCGATTCGACAACTAATAGTCGTTATTTTCCCACTTAAAGACATTTTCAAGCCCCCTTTTTTTTTAGAGAAGTTCTAAATTAGTATTATCTTTCAAATGCCGTTGGAATTTAACCTTTTCATTTTTTTGGCCTGCAAATGGGACATAGTACCTTTAATATGTCCAAAACAAAAAAAAAAATCACCATTTTGGGGGTCAAGACATAGATATTTAATGCCCATGTGTCCCAGGTGCCAGTTTAGTGTTGAGCCTTGCTGAAGTGAATAGATAGGTGTAGCCTGTGGTGTCAAAAAGTCTGTTGAAAAAAAAAGGATTTGTCTAATTATATTCTGGACTTCACTATCATTATTTTCACCTTATCCGTCTTTGTTAATTTACTTTGACATTATTTATACTGGTAATGCAAATCTACATCTACTGTACATTTGGCAACAGTCTTATTCTCTTGCTCCTAAAGCATTCATGTCTTTAGCTTCATTGAATTGTTTACCAAAGCACTTTGATATACATGTGACTAATATTTAATGTGCTTCTGTAGAGCAATGCAATCAGTTTTTGTTATTTTCTCATATGATTTGTGTCATTCTTTTTCCTTCTCCCTTTTAAGGTGCAGCAATCCTACATCTTCAGACCCATACCTGACGCAAGAGCGCCACCGCAACCATCTCACAGAGTGTGCCCTCTCTCTGGAATCCTTTGAAAGCCGGGACGATCTTGTCATGGCTGCGGAGGAGCTGAGGATTGCCCTGCGGCAGCTTGGGAAGATAACAGGTCATGTGACCACTGAAGAGGTGCTAGATGTCATTTTCAAAGATTTTTGTATTGGGAAGTGATGATTTACTTTGCTTCTGTTTGTTGTCTTCCAAGTTGCAGTCTCAGGGATTTAGGCCAAGGCGTTACTAATTTTGCATTTAAAGGCATCGTTTAACAATGTTAAATCTGAGATGCAAGGCCCTACGTGTTATCAGTGTATAGTGTATTATTGAAGCCCTAAACAAAAATCGCGCTTCAAAATGATCAAAAAGTGCCTCAAAAAAGTAAAAATCTTTGAGTGACCGGTTTTACCATACTCGTTTTACCCAATAGGCTGTAGGGTTTTGAAAACCGTTAGAAAAACGCAAAATTTGGTTTCGATTTCCAATCATAAATATCTTGATAATCAGACAGGTGATCGGCTTGTAAAAGTTATGGGGTTCCTGACTGACCTAAAGGTTTATAATTATCATTGCAGCATGAGCTAAATCCAGGATTTTGTTTCAGAATCTGAGACAAAGTTACCGGATCCCATTAATGGTAATGGAAATATATGGGATAATAAATTTGTCTAATCACAGATTGGAGTAATTGAGTGGATAACGTAAAGAATACCACTTTAGATTGTACCAGCCCTATTTTTTATTGATCATGAATATTTGAAGAAATTCTCCAGTGTCTTAAGAAAAACTCCCTCTAGAGGTATGTCGGTATCAATGATTATAATATTCCAGCTGTGATAAAACATCAGCTCTACCCCTTCCAGTGGTTGAAAACAAAGTTGTATCATATGTGCTGGTATTTTCTCAAAGAAATATTAATAATTATTTTGGGGACATGCTATATCAATCTTATATTTATGTAATATTGTAGTATTTTTTAGCGACACTTGTTGCGATTGGTTTGATTCTATAAGGGTGCTGGTACATAACTAGCCCTTACAGAAATTCTTGCCATCATTTTGTTTTTCTTTATGAAAGATTAATAAATACATTAGCCATGTGTATTCTTTATGTGTAAACTCTGTATTTTTTTTTGGATTCATGTACCAGTATTTGAGATTTAGTCTTCATATTCTAGTAAAAATATGAGTTCCACATGTATATGGCATGATAAAGCATAGTATTCATGATATTCACTACACATCTTTGTGTTTCTGTTTGTACAATTATTAGAATGGAAGGAAGAGGTAGTGACTGTGAGTGAGAAGAGAATTTGCAAGTCAATGAAAGAGACAAAGAATTGGAAGTTTAAAAAAAAAGATATTGAAGGGTTGAAGAGAGAGAGAGAGAGAGAGAGAGAGAGAGAGAGGGGGCAGAGAGTAAGGAAGAAAGGGAGATGGAAAGAGTGGATAGCAAAAATGTATGGGAAAACAGAAAATCATAAATGCTGGAAGGAAATAAAGGTAGATCGATGGAGATCAGGAGAGTGAAAGCCAGAAGAAAAGAGTGAAGGAGCAAAATATGGAGAGAAATTGAAAGCTGATGAAATAGATAGAGTGAAAGTAATGGATACCGGTACACATGGGACAGAGTATGTGAGAGAGAGAGTGTGTGCGTGTGCGTGTGTATGTGTGTGTGCGTGTGAGGAGGGAAATGATTGCCAACGAAGTAAACCAATAGGGGCAGTGCAATTTCAAGGCATAGATTAAAGTTTCTATCGCTCAAGACGGCTACCTTGCCCGTTCTGAATTGCTAAAACTCGAGAGCGTCCGGGGCTCCTTCCTGCGCCCAGGGACGACGGAAGTGGGGAGGGGGTGCAATCGCCCCTATCGAAAAAGTGGGGGCAAAACGCATTTTCGCCCCGAAAAAAATCAGCAGTAATGGAGTAAAATGGTTTGTATTTTTAACCAAAAAAAAGAAAAAAGAGTTGATCACAATCACAATTATATTCCATTCAAAGAAAAGAAGAGTAAACAGGAATTAAACTTCCTAAACATGCATTCCGCATGTCCCTATATTTATCAAGTAATGGAGGATTTTATAATAGCGATACGCGCATATCGTGGAAATATTTTGAGAGGTTGGGAAAGCGTGTGTGTTTTTTATGATAGGGGTGAGAAGACATGAGCCCCTGAACACTGGCGTACTGATGGGGGGCAGTTGCCCCCAAATAAAATTCAAACGTGGTTTATTTCTTATTCGATACAAGTGATTTACAAATGTTGCTGAAATGATATGATCTTCCCGGATGTTTTTGTAAATCATACTTTTTTATGCGTTTGTCGGAAAATTACAAATTCTCAAATTTACAATCAGGCAAAAAATATGCTTATCTAAAAGCCTTCATGTCAGGATCTGCAGAACGGCGGGAGCCCGGGGCTCGAGCCCCCTCACTTATTTGAAAAATATGTTAAAGAGAAAAAAAAAGAAAGAGAGAAAGAAAGAATGAGTGACCTGCGAGTGTCACAAATGAGGTATCAAAATGTGCTCATCTGACCGTGATTAAATGCCTAAAACCCCTGAGTTTCCGGGGGCTCCGCCCCTGGACCCACAGGGGCCCTTCGATGGGCCCCTGAATACTCATCCGACCATAATTAAAAGCCTAATACCCTTGAGCTTCATGGGCCTCAGCCCCCTAGACCCCACCAAGGGCCCTAAGGCGGGCCCGTGGATGCTCATTTGACTATTATTAAATACCTAAAAACCCCTGAGCTTCCGGGGGCTCTGCCCCCTGGACCCCACCAAGGGCCCTAAGGCGGGCCCCTGGATGCTCATCTGACCGGTATTAAATGCCTAAAACCCCTGAGCTTCATGGGGCTCACCCCCCCTGGACCCCACGCCAATTAGTGACCTGCCAGTGTCACAAATAAGATATCTAAATATGCTTATCTGACCGTAATTTAATGCCTAAAACCCCTGAGCTTCCGGGGGCTCCGCCCCTTGTCATTTTTACTCATTACGCCACTGCCCCTGAAAGGTGAGCCCCCTGGAATGTTTGCCCCCCCCCCCAATCCCAAACTGCTTCCGGCGCGCCTGCCTGGGCCCCCGGTAGGGCTTTTTTTCTCCCTTTGACCCGACAGGGGCTCCAAGGCAAGCCCCTGGACCCCATGTGTAAAGATAAAAGCGGTTCTCAAGACAACCCTTGTTAAACCCTTTATAACATTTTACATAGGAGAGAGAGTTTGTGTTTCTATCTTTCAAGACGGCTATCTTGGGTTTCTGAGTTGCTAAAACTCTAATTGAGAACTAAAGAGCCTTTTAAAGTTGCCAACTATGCTTAGTAAGGTTTTATAAAACAGCCAATGGCCTATGAAGCAATTAAGAATACCAAGCTACATACTCCAGCACAAAGCTTGGTTTTATTAAAAATATGTCAAACGATTGTCAGTGGAGAACTGCCTATCTTTCTTTGACATTATTGCTGGCATTTCACAAGCATATCGCTAGCTGGGACAAAAGATAAAAGACAGAAGGGCAGTATTTTGAAATAGAATATGATTTTATTCAAATTACAATGGATTATTATTGAGTTTATTTCGTAATATTCATTGTTGAAATAACTAATAAAAACAATGTTAAAGATAATTATATAAAGACAATAAAATATGCCTAAGGAATCAATGACACGTGCACTGTGTTAGTCGTAGACCAATATTGCATAAGTATTTTGCTGTTTTTTTTTATTCCTTCTAAGGAAGAAATTTATTATGTGAAACTTCATTAAAAATAAAACTTTCATATCACAGGAGACTAAAAATTTATAGATTTTTAACCATGCATAGAGCTACTGAGAACACGGAACTAAGCAACCCTTCCCCCGATTAAAATGGTGAAAAGGGGGAGGGAGAAAGAGGTTATATGAAGAGAAGATAATAAGAAGACCCCTTACATATCGTCCTCTTCGCATGGCATGCACCTTGTAAGCATCCCTCTCCCCCCATGAAAGGTCCTCTCAGTTACTAGAAACACACTATATGTATGCCACTGTAATATCTAACACAAGAGAAACTCATACATCCCATCAGAGCATTTTATACTCAAATGATTGAAAATGGTCAACATCAATAATTTTAGAAAAGTTTGTATATGATATCTATAAAACCAACATCAGCCTGACATTCTAGCCAAATACAAATAGAAGTTGAAATAATTCTTAAAGGAATTCCATGTGCCTTTTCATTATGCCCATTTGCGAAACTCCTTTCAAGCAATGTTAATCTAGGCGGCTAGGCCTTATGAGTTTACATCAGTCGGGCCATCTCTAACCACAAGGGATATGTTATACCACATATCATATTCTGCAGCACCGCTTTGGATGTTCATAATTCAGTTGAACTGGCTTGCTCATCGGATTAAGAAGAAGTTTGACCATTGTCACTCCTATTCTGACTGAATCAAATTGACTTTTGGTCAAAATAGTCAAGTACAGAACTCAACTGGAAATCTTCCTGCTGACGTACAGGATCTTCTTTGGTTGTCCAAGTCCAGGATACATGACATCCTATGTTGTCTTCGCCCTGGCTTGCGATGATCCTCTATGCATTCCTCATATCCCCTTTACAGTGTTCGTCTTTGTTTCTATCTTTTCATAGGCCTACTTTTTCTATGTTTTCCTAACTTTATATTTTGATGTATTTCACTAATTACTTTTTGTTGTCATGGTCGGTGTCCGGGTAGGACAATCTCGTCGTCTTCAATGACTAGAGATGTAGCTGATGAGTTCGAGATCCCGTCTTCACTTTTCATTGATCTCGCCTGCGATCCATCTGAAATAGAGGGCTCAGCATCTCCTGAATTATTTTTCTCTTCCTGTTTCGTGATCTCAGTCTTGTCCTCCTTCAAAGGAGATGGCGATGGTGTCATTTGAAGACTTTCTGGGATGCTGACTGTCGACCGCGTCTTCACAGTCGATCCCGAACACGATGTCGAATCAGGATGTGACGCTCCCGAGGGGCACTATTCTTTTAAACTTCATAATGTCTCTCTCACCCCCACCCTTCCTTTCCCCATTCCCACCTCCTCTCTCTCTCGTTCTCTCTCACTCACTCACTCACTCTCCCCCTCTCTTTCTCCACCCCCTCTCTCTTCCTCACTCTTCCCCTCCCCATCCCTCCCTCCCTCCCTCTCTCGTCCCTCTCTCTATCTCTCTCTCTCTCTCACACACACACACACACGCACACACGCACACACACGCGCATACCCTCTCTCTTCATATTTGACTCTGGCTTTTTGCCATTTAAACACAGAAACAAGTTGGAGGTGACCAAACATTACATGACATGCATTACAAACATTGCAATGAAATGATGCATCTAAATAACTCATGTAGCGTGTATGATTTTCATTATTTTCATCGTGCCAACGTCGTCTCATTTTCTCCCTCCTCCCCTCTCTCTCTCTCTCTGTCTCATTCCCTTTCCCTTTCTCTCTCTCTCTCTCTCTCTCTCTCTTGTTTCTCTCTATCTGTCCCTCTTGTCCCCTCTCTCTAACCTCCCTCCCACACTATCTTATTTGACATTTTGATTTGGGCGGTTTGCCCCAGGGATATATTATGTGGAGCTGACCCATGTGAGTCATGCAGGATATAAACATTGCATTGAAATGTTGCAGCTAATAAGAGACTCGTGTGATATGAATCAACACATTTAACGAACACGTAACATAAATCAATACGAAGACACAATGATGAGGAATTAATTATAAACATGATAACAAAACATCACTACTACAAAATGTAAGACTTGTACATACTGTGGTAAACAGGGTGATTTTTATGTGGTTTTAGTGCAAAACAATTTTGTGTTGTTTGGCAATACAATAACACAATGAAAATGTCATAATGGGATGATTTTGATGGAACACATACTATTCATTATGAAACATAATTATTTATAGTTAAATATAAGTTAGTTTCTAATACTATACACAGAAATATAGACAGAATAAAATCTGTTGTTTGATCACGTACCATCAATATTTCTGTTATATCCAGACGACGGATTGGTCAGACCAATATTCTGTTCTAGCATTCAGAAACAACATTGTTTAAGTGTTCTGTATTGAAGGAAAGTTTCTTCCTGACATTGTGCTTAAAATTTATTCAACATCAAGTAATCGGGAAATAAACTATTTTGTCATGTATGTGATACATCTTTCCATCAGCCCCTCCTCTGCCCTATACCAAATTTACTAACCGACGTCCTTATTTCACCATATAATTATTACGATGAAAATGAAACTCAAAACACCTCAATCAGCAGCTAATAGTTTTTTCTCCCAGAATTTAATTGAAAATTAATCGAAAGATCTGAAATGAATTACATTGACTGAAATACGTTTGGTCCCGCTTTAATATCGGTTTTCGGGGCAGAAGAGTGATGTCGCATGTAAATATATATATATATATATATATATATATATACCCCTGGTAACAGTCGTTCATCATCTCTACTATAAGTACTATTCATATCTTGCAACTTGAAATTTGACGAGTTTACGCAAGCGGCTTCTACGACAAAGCCACCGTAATCAAACCCACTCGTTCTCACCTCTTCACCAACTTCGTCATTGCTGGTGACGTCATCTTTGATGAACGTTTTGACGGCATCTTTCAGTATTTTTTCATCCTTTTCCTATTCTTCCTCGACTTGTCTCTTCACTTCATCCCTCTTAGCGTTGCATGAGTATAGCATCAAATCGTTCGACAAGCAGACGATTGTTTCGTACTAGGGTGTAAATGAGGTACCAACGGTTTCGCGCTCTTACGTTCACTGTCTTTGGAATCGGAATATCAACTGAAAGAACAAGAAACATTATTGAACACAATGATTTTGACTTTGACCCAATGGTTTATACGACTGCCTTTTCTGATTATGGAACTGATAAAATAGAATTCCTCAAAAGATATAATGATTCCTGCATCAATTCAAGTCTCATAAATGAAAATGAAAACCAGTTAAAGTGACGAGCTATATATCCACAATTGGCTTTCTCAAACCACTGATACGCAAATGAATTATTTAGCTTACAGACAACTCAAACCATTTCAATAAAGCCATCACAATAATACAATAAATTATCAGACCAGTGTTGCTTACAAATCCAGATTAAGATGCCAAAGGATGAGAAGAACTAAGATCAAATTTAAACACATTGTTGTTAGCGGAAGGGGCAGTATATAGAAGAGAGGATTCCGCTCCTCTTCTTTCAGTTTTATCGAAATCTCATTCTCCAGGTCCAGGATTGCCTAACTTCATCAGGACTAAGTTTGGGAGGGAGGTACTGAAATTATAACGTTTATGGTTAACACGCCACGATGTTATTTTACTTTGCTCCTTAAAATAACCGTTACTATATGGTAACATCAAGAATGTCTTCTTATCTTCCTCATATTCGCAGAATTCAAAGACTTTATCTTTCTTATCCCTCTGAGTTTTGAGAAGATAATGACAGAATGTAATCACTACAGGATGCGTATGGATCACTTCTAGTTGTAGAAAACCCAAATAGGCTACGCCTTGTAACCCGATGGTAATCCCCCACTAAGTGTTATTTAGGGTACGCGTATATATGCTTGTTCCTCCTTTGAAAGCACCCCTAAGTCCGGTGTGTAAAGTCAATACAGGCCGATTTTTGTGTGTATTACGAGCCGGACTTTGTTGCGTGAAAAGTACCCTTTACCGGAGATTTTGGGAACATGAATGCGGTCCCTCCGTTCCCGGAGTGGGGTGGTAAACATTAATGGAAATATCATCATAATCAGAGATTAGAAATTTGCTTCTTTTCCACTCTGAAACTGGTAGATTTAATCATGAAACATTCTATCACATCAAAATGGCAACTTCATGTTAAAAATTAGCAACGACTGCATTATATCAAAGTACCTCAGGAAAGTAACCGTGTTTTATACCATCGATATCTCGATGTGTTTTACCAAATGATATGGTACAGTGAGAGAAAGAGAAATTACAAAAAAGAAAATGAAAATATGTTTCGAAATCATATCAACGGAGAGGTTTGATATACATGCAATTATTTTTGGTTAAATTTAGAATATTACAAAATCTACTGGAAAAGCGACAACTTATTAAATCGTTTCGTTTCTCGTACTGCAGACAATTTTGGCTAATATTGCAAATTTTAAGATGTCATAGGTTTTAATTCTATTTTGAATTGTAGATTCAGTCAACAAAAGAAGTAAGTCAAACAAAACGTTGGTGAACAGATTACTTATTTATCAAAGTAAACAACAATTGAAGTGACCTACCTGAATCATATAACGCGAAGCCCCTCATCAGTAAACACCGGTCTATCCGACCAACCAGCGATAAACCGAAGAGTACCGATTTGAATATCCGAAGAATGCAGGATGCCAAACCGAGAATGACGTTGACAAGAAGAAGAAATACACCTGAACATGAAAGAGTCGTCTGCAAAACCACAACAGTATTATTCGTTTATCCTTTTAATTTTGAATAAATTGGTATTCAGAAATCATGTATGATATTAAAATTGTGTAATGGGAAAACATGTAGCTACAATAATAACTAAGACATACATGTATGCATTTTGCTTGAATTCACACTAGATTTTAAAATAAATACAAGCGACTAAAATAAATTCTCACAGAATCCAACAAAACTCACACTGAATGTTCAAGATTACAAATAAATAACATGTGCCAAACGATTTTGGTAGAAAATGTATAGGGGCTGAGTAATGAGCATAGAAAATA